>JADRCH010000149.1:461290-515052 GCA_019843965.1 Rhynchomys soricoides | reverse complement strand
TCTTCTTCTTCTTCTTCTTCTTCTTCTTCTTCTTCTTCTTCTTCTTCTTCTTCTCTCTCTCTCTCTCTCTCTCTCTCTCTCTCTCTCTCTCTCCCCCCTTTCTCTGCCTCTACTACCCTCTTAACTCCCCTCCCCCACACCTGACCACACCCCCATAGAACATATTCTCTTCTCTATCTTTTGATAAACACATCACTCAGTAGGTCGGAATCCTTGCTCTGCAAACATGACGACCTAAGATCAAATCTCTAGCACCCACAAAAAAAGCCAGGCCTGTCTGCATGTGCCTTTAACCCCAGCATGAGAAGATAGAGACAGGTGGATTCTGGGAGTTCCCTTACCAGTTAGCCTAACAGAAATCATGAGCTTCACACTCAGTGGGAGATCCTGTCTCAAGGCACTGAGGCAGAGAGCTGTACAGGACGACATTTGACATCCTGGGGTGGCCTGGCCTTGTATACACACAGCTGTACCCCCCCACACACATATACACATATGCATGCACCATATACAACACATGCATATATCATGCACACACAAATAATCACATAATACAGTAAAGCAGCGGTTCTCAACCTTCTTAACAATGTGATCCTTTAAAACAGTTTCTCCTGTTGTGCTGATCTCCAGTCATAAAACTATTTTGTTGCTACTTTGTAACTGTAATTTTGCTACTAAGTTGTAACACAGGATATCTGATATGCAAACCCCAAAGGTGTTTCAATCCACAGGTTGAGAACCACTGCAGTAAAGAAAATGATAAGAGATGCTGCAATACAGACAGAATACACAGCATCTAAAGGCAACAAATGATTCTGTAGCCTATCTTTCCTTCTCCACTAATGCTCCCTGCTTTCTCAGTCTAAGTGTGGCCTAGTTTTGTTTTTGTTGCTATAATTGAAACGCCCTTCCAAAAGAAACTTTAAAGGAGAAAGGTTTTATTTGGCTACAATTCCAGGTTAAGGTCATTCATCTTGGGGAAGTTAAGGTAAGGACTTGAAGGAACCAGGCAAATCCACAACCAAGAACAGAGAGAGAATGAATGAGTGTTTGCTTACTTTTCAACATGCTGTCCCTACATTTATATAACACAGGTCTAGAGAATGGTGCCGCCCACAGTGGGCTGGCTCTTCCCACATCAATTAAAGTAATTAAGACAATCCCCAGGGCTGGAGAGATGACTCAGCTGTTAAGAGTACTGATTGTTCTTCCAGAGGACCCGAGTTCAATTCTCAGCAACCACATGGTGGCTCATAACCAGCTGTAATGGAAACTGATGCCCTCTTCTGGTGTGTCTGAAGACAGCTGCAGTGTACTCATACAAATAAAACATAAATAAATCTTAAAAAAAGAAAATGACAATCCCCAACAGACATGCCCACAGATCAACCAGATCTAGACAATCCTTCATTGATGCTCTTTTCTCGGGTAGTTCCAGATTGTGGCAATTCAAACTAACCATCACAAGGGGTCACAGTATACAAGGAGGTAAAACAGGCCAGCTATTCTAATGTCTTGACTCTCTTTTCTATATCTTGGGTGTTGAGATCAGGAGAAAAAAAAAAGATACAAACATCACAAAGACATTCTGCATTAAAGCCCAAATGGATACCATGGATACCATATTTAGGATAAATTTTAAAGTACCAATAGTCGAATCAATTTGTTTTCCATTAATTTTTTTTTTCTAAAGTAGCTCTCCCTTTCTACTCACCTTGTCCATCCGGTCTCTTTCCACTCCAAACCGACCCCCATAGCCATGGGACGCTTTAGGCCCCGACTCCAACTCTCTCTTCTTGATAATGTCATGCTCCTCCGACACTTTGTTCCTCAGCTGATGGATGCTGCAAGAAACCACACACCTGAGACTCTCCTCAGTCAGGGAGGTCAACAGACTGCTTCTCAGAAAATGGTAATCTTTTGTACAAAATTCTGAGTCCCTGAATATATCAGTTGATAGGCTTAGAGTAAGAGGTTGGTACAACCAACATAGCTTGATTTATACTCTCTAGAAGCCAAGATCTTGTGGTCTGTTATCTTTGTCACTAACACAACCTTTCATATCAAAGGACAAACGATACCTATATGCTAACCACTGAGAGGTTATTGCTCTTTCCCTGAAAAGACCTGCCTTTAACCAATTAGGTGGTCTGTCTCAAGAAATGTAAAGATATACAGATAACTTTCAACCTACACATTTTTGTTCTAAGAGTCTGCCCCCCTCAAAATAACTTTAAATACAGCAAAGTTTAATGTCTAATGATTGAAACATTACAGATAATAGCAAAACCAACCAATCCTTATGCCCAGTACTTGGAAAATAGCTTAGAAAATTGAAATGCTATCTTTTAATAATGTAATAGAAGTCATTAAAACTGGTGCTTATAAAAATGTAGTTTGAAGTAAACTCGTTAGTGTTTGTGTATTTATTTATTGATTGATTGGTTGAGTGATTGATTGTCAAGCATTAACATTCTCTAACCTAAGCCTGATAATTTCTGGGAATAACAAACAGAAACAAAGCCCACTCATCATTTTCTGTTAGAAGTTTCAAGTTCCCATAATTGAGATTGGGATTCTGCCTCTGAGAGTACAGGACACCAGAAGCATCAAAGGACACCCACTCCTCTTGTTTACTTTAAGCTCATTTTCATCTTTCCTACCATGGAGGCTGAAAGACCTAAGAGGGTAGACAGCCCCAGGCTGTGTAGCCTGAAGACCTGAGTTGACAGCTTGGCAGTTGTACCAACAAATGACAGATAGCAAGGGTTCACAAATTTGGAAACAATGTTGCAAGGACTCCTGGGATAGTATAGAGGTATCTAGGTGAGAGAACTCTAGATTTTAGAGACTCGGCTTTCTGCAGTAAGCAAGGGACTGGGGTTAGTTACTGTCTCTGGGACTCTGCTAGCTCAGGCCCAGCAGAAACTGGTTCCAGGCAGAGTGGCCATGTCACAGGAGAGACCTTCTCCTTTCATGGAAGATTAGACCCATCTGCTGGTCTAGTGGAATAATCTCAATGATAGCTTTTACAAAGCCTGTCAGCTTTAGCCACAGTTAATTTTAGAGAGCTGGCAAGGGATCAGATGAACTGGATCCCAGTGCTGGCAGCACCCTGTGTTCCCATGCCTCACCTGACCCCATGGGCAGCAGGGAAAGCAAAGATCCAGTGACAGCTCAACAGCCTCAGGGCTGCCTGAGTCTGAAAAGGACACAGCTCCTCTGTGTGAGGTCCCCAACTGAGGGATTCAAGTGAGAAAAGAAGCCCCCCCCCAACATTTTCAACTGAGAAAATATGCAAATCCACCTACTGAATTGCTGCATGCCAGTCAGAGGATTGTACCAACAACAGATGACATTATTTGAATGAAGATGTTGTGGACCAAAAAAAAGTATAAAATATCTTACTTTGTTTTCATTTTTTTGAGAAGCAGTCTGCTCTTCAACCCAGGATAGCTTCTTACTCCTTGTATAGCCAAGGATGACCTTGAACTCTTAACCTGCCCACCACCTCCCAGTGCTAGGGTTATAGGTATCTGTAGCCACACTCAACTGAAAATCTAACTTCTTATAAATTTCTTTACCATAAAGCTGACTCCATCCTGAGTGGTTCTTAATATATAATAATTGTATTTGATAAATATCAAGTAAACAGCTCTGAGTGTGAAGCATTACTAGGCTCTGAGGTCACAGAAGATCTCATATATGGAGACAGTGGACAGATAGAAGGGATACAGGAAAGCATTCAGGGTGACAAGTGTCACACCTAAGAGGCTATTGACACACTAACTGTCTCTGCTCCAAGTTTTCAAATGGCTTGTATTCACAGAGCAAGTGAACCTAGCAATATTCAGGACTTCAATGAATATTGAAGGAATAGGAATAAAGGCATAAAGCTGAGCAGTTCTGATGATAAAAACCTTTATTCACAAACAATATGATCACATGTTTAGAAAAGCCTAAGGAATCCACAAATAAGCTACCAGAACTGCTATGATTACAGGATACAAGGTCACTATGTATCAAAGTCAATTGCATTTCTGTCTGCCAGCTGCAGATATTTGAAAACCAGAAGTGAAAAGTAAGTCATAATCATGACATAACATGAAATGTTTTAGGATAAATTTAACAAAATATGAATTAAGACTTGAACACTGAATAATACTTCTGAAAAAATAACTCAAAGAAGATCTAAATAAGTAGAGGAGTGCCTCAGGTTTATAGATTGGACAACTCTATACTATCAACATGTTTACTATCCCTCTAAATGACCTACATCTTCAGTGGACTCTCAATCAAACTCTCAACAGGCATTTTTTCCAGAAGCTGACTAGCTATTCTAAATGTATAAAGATATAGACACCTGAGATAGTAGAAAAGCTTTTGAAGGAGTGCATGGTTAGAGGCCTATTCACTTCAATGACTTAGCACACACCTACAACAACCACTGCACTATGGTAGTGTGCTGTCAGGGCAAACACATTTCTTAATGAAGCAGAACAGAGTCCAGAAGTCAACCACACAGAAGGTCAAAGAAACCTGCTAAGTCAGTGGGAAAAGGATAGAGTTTGGATTGTCATTGGCAACTGGATATCCATAGAGAAGAAGAACCTTAATGTCAACCTCATGCTGCATAAATATTTTAAAAATAAAATTTTAAATTGAGCCAAATGCTAGAGATAATCTTCACAAGTCTGAGGTAAATTTTTTTAAACAAAAACCAAACAAAACAAATACACTAAAACCCCACTAGTAATAAAATAATCTTTTTAAATAAATTAGACTTCATCAGAATTAAAATCTTGTGCTTTTGAAAAAAATACCACTAGAAAATTAAAAGAGCAATCATTACTCTTAGATAAAATATTTATAAAATACTCATCTTACAAAAGATCTGTTTCTAAAATATACAGGGAACTCAATAAAAAGATAACTACTTTAAAGGTGAGGAAATATTTGAATAGATATTTCAGAAAGAAGATAGATGAAGAGACATGGATGGCACATGAAAAATGCTTAATAAAATTTACTCACCCAAGAAATACAAATTAACATCACTGCATACCCACAGAGTGGCTAACATTCGAAATACCAACAATAACAAGTGTTGACAAGGACACAGAGCAAGTGGAATCCATACATTTTTTGTAAAAATGAACTATGGCAAATTTCCTTTTGGAAAATAGATTAGTAGTTTCTCGAAAGGTAAACACACACTGACTCTATGAATAAGCATTAGATCTTTAAGTATACCTTGGGAAATATAAAAATATATGTCAAAGAAGAGAGTTGTGCTCAAACGCTCATGATATGTTTGTAATAGATTTCCATATCTAGCAGCAGAACAATGAATAAATCAAATGGTAATGTAGCTACACAATGGATACTATTTGACAACAAGAAATAAAAGACCAATATGTACAATGTTCTAGCTAGAGTTCAAAAACATGTTGAATAAAAGAACACCAACACAAAAGAGAAGAACAGTCTTTGTAATTCATTTACTGAAACTTTAGAGAGAACCAACTGACTACTCTACATTGACAGAAAGTAAGTCAGCATTTGTGTGCTCAGCAAGGGACTCTGACTACAGAGACACACAGCATTGTTAGTGGTAACTCAAGTCTTCTATGTCCTCACTGTATTGGTGCTTCCTTGCAATATTATCAAAATTCACCGAATTATTGGTTTATACTTACTACATATCAACAACACTGACTTTTAAAAATAGGATATATTAAATGAATGATAGCTCTTACGTACGCCGGAAGAGGTCCATGCCTCTGCAGTGAGTATGGCGTCTTGTTAAAGCCAAACTATTTATAATATACTTAGAGGCTTTAAAGAGAAGAGCAATCTTAGCAAAAGGGGACAGTTGATCGTGGGAATTCACATTCCATTTCAAAAAGAGAATTGTGGACATGACAAATTATGTTTATCATATTATATGTTATAATTATTATGTTTATATAAAAATGATATGACATAAAATTATTATTGTCTATATCCTTAGACAAAAAAGTTAAAATCAAGAATGACTATCTTACTTTTCTGTGCGATCAGAATGACATCATCATCTATAATAGACATGCACGACTGCATGATAAGTCACAACTCAATATTGAGACCCTTTGTTCTCACTGTATAACCATGGCTCTTCTCAGGGTAACCCTGTGAGGTAAGGAGGGCCGGGAGTATTATCTCCAGCCATATAGGTAAATAGAGGCAGAGTGGTGAGATTACTCTCTTTTCAGCCCTGGGTGCTGCCCTAACAGAGCTGACACCAGTCCCTGGACCTCCACAGTTCTGGTTCAGGACTCACAGTATTGTGTTGTTCTTCATTTCTACTTTGTGTAAAATGGTAGGACACAAATATTGGCTAAGTTGCTGAGGCAGGTACAGCTATTTCTCAGTGAGACCTAGCATAAAGACCTCAGGATGCACCAAAGGCCTTGTCCAGTGTAATGCTGCTCACAGAACTGTTCACAGTGCAGTCTGAGAGCTGGCCTGTTTCTTTTCCACAAAGAAATAAGATAAAAATCACAAGTCTGACTTTAGAGACATGAACACCAGTCTTTTGTGGTGATCTTGTACTACTGATTATAAAATAAAAATTGTGCTTCTATCTTCTTCCTCATTGATTTTCAATCAATTATATTTTATTACACAAAAGTATCCATCTGTAATAGGTTTGAGGGAAGCAGGGGACAAAGCTTTTGTTCTCTCCCACAGAGAGTTCACTGGTGGAGGTAGTAAGGATCCCCGCCTAGTCAAGAAGGCAGGCCTTGACAGACATGGAGAGGACAGAGGGTGATAGCCCTCGACAGTGGGGTCCTTTCTCTGTACAAATGATGAGAGACAGTAGAATCACTTAAGCTAGTCTCTGAATTAGAAAGCCAGCTCCAGACTAAATGTATTCAAGGCTGATCTAAAAAGAAACACAGTGGTGAAGGGGGGGCAGGTATCATGCCTATCAAGAAGCACAGTCACTTCCTGTTCCTGTTTTGAGTTAGTTTGGTCTGACAAGAACTCTCCTCTCCAATTTCCCCCTCCATTCCCAGGGTCTTGGTTATTTCCACTTGACCATGTAGAGTGGCTTAGTGGGACCATCCAAAGAATAGTACTGACTTTATGTTGAAATGCCCCCCCCCCCGCCAGGGTCTATTTAATCTAAAATGGGAAAACTGAAGACCAGAGAGGAGAAAAGATTTGTCCAAGGTCACCTAGCTCATTCCCAGCAGGGTCCAAGCTTTTGCCCCTTAAAGGCTTTAACAAATAGGAGTGGAGTAAGCTTTTGTGGGAATATCTCCAACGTTTAGTATAGCAGATATAGATCCGGTTAGGTTAATAAAGAGATATGCAGAGTCACCACACTGTCAACATGACATGTACAGTGGTGACAATACAATATAGCCATTTAAGTGAAGGAAGGTATCAGCTGTTGAACACTCATGCTAGGTTTTGGGGATGGAAATCGGATAAAACTCATCTATATTAACAGATAGAACCAAAGTACTATGTAGTACTAAGGGCCAGCAGACACTCGTCTGTACTATTCACTGAATTCTAAACATGAACCTCCAGGGTAGCTGTCATTATCCTCATGAATTAACAAAACAGGCTACTAAGACATTAGCGGTGACTGAGTTCACACACTGCTAGAAATGACAGAGCTGGGAACTGGGATCTTCCGAACACAAGCTCCTCCCACAGGCTCATGGCAGAACTTTAGAAGTTGTCCTTAAAATGTGCTACTCCTAGCTAACACACAAGACGCAGTCACTGGGAGGGACTGCTCTCTCATATCA
The DNA here is from genome assembly GCA_019843965.1 of Rhynchomys soricoides. NCBI lineage: Eukaryota > Metazoa > Chordata > Mammalia > Rodentia > Muridae > Rhynchomys > Rhynchomys soricoides. Next base: position 507,244 of record JADRCH010000149.1, on the reverse strand, counting down.
GCACTTCCCAGAACACCAGAGCGTGGGGTCTTCACTCAGAAAAGAGAAGAGCTTCGACCTTCTTGATCTGTGAGCTCACAGAAAGCTTCTGAAAAGCTTCCCGTTCCTGCTCTTTTTCTTTGTCACTCTACATACTTTCCAGAATTGCTTGATTTGTTTAAGGCTGAGGGGTTAAAAGCACTGGGTGCCTCTCCAGCGGACCTGGATTTGATCCTTCGCACCCACATAGCAGCTCACAACAATTTGTTCCAGCTCCAGAGGAACTGTGCCATGGGCAACAGAGCCACTCACGGTACATAAACATACACACTGACAAAAGCCCCATACATACAAAAATAAATACATAAAAATATTTAGTATAGCTATTTATGTCAAACCATTATGTCTGCACCATGTTCAGTAACATTCCAGTTCTACACAAATGTGTGCCAAGTTTCCTAAATCTATGGCTGCTGCAATATGGTCATCACGGACACTTCTTAGAATCTAGGGGGACATGGGTCTAAAATATTGTTAGAGTAGAGAGGAAGAGTTGGGAATGGGTGGGAAAATTGTCTTAATCTTGCCAAGTTTAGTAGTGTTGATCCAGGACTTTTCGACTTTCACCCTTATTACATCATTCACTCTATTTGCCTTGCTCCTAAAATATGGCAGCCTGGTGCTACCCAGAACTAACAGTCCTGGTTAGATAACCCTGACTAGTCTATGGATGGGCAGTGTGAATCTTTTAGTCCAAGTACAATATACCATAGAATATCATTGTTGATCAACCAATATCCATAAATGGTTGCCTTCACCCTTTCTGGTAGGTTTTAGGAAGTTGCTTTCAACTTCTGCATTTGCTGTTTTCAGCAAATGATTTACATGCATCCCTCTGGGTGTGGGGCATGGAAGAGCATGTAACTTAAGATCGCAGCTGTGCATTACCTTCCCTTGTAAGAACTGACCAGTGGCAAGTAAGTCTGGTTGTTACATTGTTCTCTTAAAGGCAGGTTTAACAGGCTATCAGTCTCAAGTGTGAAGTGATTTCACCATGTATTCTCAACTTTGGTTATGAGATCCGGCAAAAGACTCCATATCCTAGAATTTAGGGTGCATTTTAAAAATATTGCATCACCATAATACATGAGACAGTCTCAAAAAGAAAGAAATCACCATGTAGACCAGGCTGGCCTTGAAGTCAGAGATTTGCTTGCTTCTGCCTCCTGAGTACTGGAATTAAAGGTGTGTATGAGCACACCCAGCACTGAAGTCTTCTTAGCCCATTGGTAGTCACCCTACATATGTTCTATGAAATGGCACTTGATACATAATTTATAGATTATAGATAGGTGATAGATGATCGAGATGATCAAGATGACAGATGATAGATAAGATAGAACTTCAGCATTTATGCCTTCTCTGCTGCCTAATGTCTGATTAAAGGGAGATAGCTAATACAACGAGCCCGGCCCCATCCCCCAAAGTGTTAGAGCTATTATATATAAAAGACACATAATGACATGTGGATGATATGAGAGATAAAGCAAATGCACACGAAGACTTAGGAGCACCAGGAACACACAGAGATTCTACAGAATAAAGAAATACAAAGATTCACAGTCATGGCTGTTTCCTTTCTGCATCCCAGCCCCCCACCCCACCCCACCCCACCCCCACCCCACCCCCACCCCAGCCTGCAGGTGTTTCATCATAAAATACCCTTCCCCTGCCGGTTGGGTTCTAGAGCACCTACTTGATGTGCTCTGTGCGTCCAGAGCCCTCAATGGTCTTGGCTCCCCACCGTTGCTCCTTCTCAGAGATGTCGTTCTATAAAAGACAGCATGCAACGGTGTCAGTGTGTTGCAGGGAGCCTCGCAACTGACACGCATGCTCTCCACCCCCTGTATCAGATGCTGCTTCTGTCCCGGACTTTACTCTCACTCAAGGCTGCATTTATCTCATCTCAAAGCCACATGAAAATTAAAATTAAACCAGTGATCCTTGACATGTCCTTGCTTACTCTGAATCACATATCCTTTCCTCTTTTGGTCTCCCATGACATCTCAAACCATGGGTCATAGGCCAGAGGAGTCCCAGATTCAACTGATCCTTAATTTCAGGATGGAGTGACCCAGTCCTTCAATGTCACCATCAAACGACCCACACCTATCTGCTTCTATGCTCAATATCAGCTATCACGCATTCCTACTAATGAAAGCTAATGGTTCTGCCAATCCACTCTACCACAAAGACTGTCCTAACCTCAGTCCTCTCTAAGCCAGTCAAAAGTCAGAGCGGCTGAGATGCTCTCGACTGCTTCACTGTCCAAGCAAGGCTACTTGCATACTCACCACAAAATCAGGGTCTGTGTCCCAGTCATCACCCTGGGTCTCCACGGAAACTGATACATCATGTCCCACTACAGACTTCCACATCTGAGGGGAACAGATGACAGAAATAATTAGGAATGAAAAAAAGAGTCGAGAGGCAGGTTGGTAAGGATGCTGACGTTGACTTCGTGAGCATTTGAAAGTTTCCTTCTTTCTCATCTCATTTATCTTAAGATAAATCAGTATGGTCCGAGCCCACCCACATCTGGAGAGAAGTCCATACAGGCGTAGGTAACACAAGACAACCTCTGTCAAAGTGTTGGGATTGTTCAGTATGTCCACAGCCTGTAGGGGTGACCAGGGGTCATACAACACCTACTGCAGGATTGCTGTGGCAGTTCACTCAGATTTCTCCATGGTTTTCTTTCTAGCTGTCAGGACATAAATGAGTCCAGTGTCCCTCCTATCTATAATCTGCTTAGCTACCTTGAAAAACGTTCATCCTGCCTGTGGAAGACTGCCCCACATTCACTGTAGGACTGACTGGTTACTCACTGCACAGCTGTAGGTCACCAGTGGGACAAACTGGGTTGAACTACCTATACTAGCTGATGCATGGGGAAACATTAAATGAAGGGAATCCTCAATTTTCTAAGAAAGAAAATACCAAGGCTTTATTTTTATTAATTAAGTGTTGTTTGACTATATTTAAAAACAAGTATTCAAACGTAGCATGTAACCGGTTCCTCTTTTTGAAACACGGTGTGAGATTTGCCAACTAAGTAAATGTTACAGAAGTCTTGGGAGAACACTGGTTTGATCAGGTGTCAATCATTGCTCTACTGAACACCTGTGTTTTATTGAGCCTTTCAAAATGTGAGGAAGGACTATCCAGCCACACTGTGGGGTTCTGAGGAGAGGTAACAAGGGACAGCACTCATCTGCTCTGGCAGCCTTTGGGATTTCCTGGCTCAAAGACTCTGCCTGTCCTTCTTTGTCAGGTGTCTCTGCCACCACCACCACTGAAGCAATTCCTGGTGCTCATTACTCTCTCCCAAAGGACACACCTTCAACCTCTCATCTCCAAGGCTCTTCCCATCTAGGCCCCAAGTCTCCACTTTCTATACTCACCTAGAAGCCTCCACCCTTGCCCACATTTTATAATAACCTCTAGAAAGTCAGCCCCAAAGAAATCTGAGGTAGACAGGTTAAATAAAGATGTAGTAAGGAGCAACTGGTGAAGTGGTGAGTTACTGTGGCCAGGGTCACTGTGAGCTACTAATAACTAATACTAATAACACCTGTGCAGTCCCCAGTTGGTAATAGCTACTAACAGGGGTAGGACAGGTAAAGAGGACCTATGACCCACACCCTTATGGCCTCTGATATGTCCTGGCTCTCGGGCTACCTATCAACAGAAGGAAACTGGAAAGGAGAAGTCACATATATTCATGAGCAACAAGGAAGCAGTGAGGTCCGACAATCTCATCTTGTCCTATTTCCCCAGGTCTCAGCCCATCGCTCCCGTCAACCTCTCACACTCATCTTTAAGAGCAAAATAACTTACTCGGCTTGTACTGTTGATCACTAATCAAGAAAGCTGCTGACTTAAAGTAGGAGGCTGGAGACAGGCAATGAATGCAGGGCACACCCAATGCCTGAGACAGGCTGACTTATGGCATCCAGTCAAGAGATCTGTGGACACCACAGTAATATGACAGCCCCTGTGGGACCTCTTGCCTGTCACATGACCCAGAGTCTATACCACTTAACCAGAGACTAGACTAAACAATCCATCAATATTAACTTCCTTGGGCAAATCACTGATTGTTGTGATTTTGTTCCCCAATGTTAAATAATGCAGGGGTTAACACAGCTGATCCAAAGTTCCCCCTGTAATACTCTGGGATTCCCACAAACAGAAAGTTACCCCAGCTGAACAATCATGTTTGCATTTGGCCCCTAAAAGCGCTTGGCTCACCACCAATGTTCATTGGTGGTTAAATCCTGTCCCCTTACATTTCCCATGTGCATTTGTGTCCCTGCTTAGGCCATACAAAGGCCCAATTTGTCCTCAACTTCCACGGGTCACCTTCAGCTTAGTACACAAAGGCAGCCAGCCAGCCCTTTAGAGTCAACATCAACAGAATCTAGGGCATACTTGGGTAGGCCCAAGGTCCTAGATGGGTGATCAATCATGTTCCCAGAGTACAGGCCATTTCCTTGTTCCCATCCTCAGATGCTCATTTTGTCAACCACTGCACGCAGTCCTTATGACCATCAATGGTTCAACACCTATTAGCAAGGACCTCCCTTAAAAAGGACTAAGTGCTATGTAGATTTCCCTTCCATACTTCCCTGTGCTCCCCAAACCCCTCCCACCCTCCCCAGCTCAGAGCACCCACCTTTACTGGTTGCTGGAGCTCGGTTCTTCACGTCCACACCCGGCGTCCCCTCCAGCGGCTGCCACTTCAGGGCAAGTAATCGAGCAGCTGCTTCAGTTCCGTTTTCAGGTTTTCTGTCATTTCCTGCCACACTGTCCTCACAGCTACTTCCTGGAGTTTGAGTCAGTTCCTTATACTTTGAGTACTTAAAAGGGTTAAGTGTTTCTATGTCTAGTATTTTGTAAAGCTTTTCAGGTCACAGGAAAGTTATAAGAATGACCGTGGAGACACATCCCTTATCAGTTAAGACGATCAAGAATGCTGCAGGACCGCTCTGTGTCCTACATAGGACAGTTGCATCTAAGATTGTAAAAGAATTCAGAACAAGGCAGGTGGGTGTGGTAGTAAACACCTGGGATCCCAGCACTTAGGGGTACTTGGGCTACAACACTGTTGTAGAAGCCTGGTCTGAGGAAGGGGGAAATACATACAAATAAACATACATACTACATACATACATACATATACATATTACACACACACACACACACACACACACACATATATATATATATTTTTTTTCAATGTAGGCTTAGTGGGAAAATGATCCGTATGTGAATCTTGAAGGGCAAGCCTTAGTAACAATTTCTCCTCTTCATCATCTGCAGTACCTAAGATGAGGCTCACATATAACTGATTTGATACTCAAAGAAAGTAACTCATGAGGGAGTCTGAGCTCACTGGTAGAGATCTGACTACTGGCCTCTAGGGAGGTGATGTGAAGTCTGACATACTCTACACTGTTAACATCTGTGGCCCTCCCCTTCCATCTTCAAGTCAAGACATGCTCAGGTGACTGGTTGGACCAATGAAATAGACCCTTTCAGAGGTGAAGGTCACTGAGAGCTTTGCTTTTACTGGCTGCCTTACAATAAATCACCCCCCCCCCCAAGCTCCTCTGGCAGCCTGGGGCATTGACAGACAATAAAGACAATGCAAGTAAGGTCCCAAGGATCTCTGGCTGAAAAATAATCCTACTAACAATTTGGTTTTGAATCTGACCCTGGCTCTCCTTATCTCCGTCATCAGGTGAAACTGGACCGAAGAGAGCATCCTGTGGCAACAGAAAGCCTTGAAAGTCACTTCCCAGTGGATGCTAGACTTTGAACATTTTATCTGTTCTAATAACTACTTCATAGTAGATAAATATGTAGAAATGTAAATTAGGGCTAGACACTGTAACACACCACAGAGCAATGCAGTTCCCTGGAGGACCATAGAACTTCAGCGATGACACCAAGAACCCATTTTCCCCTTACAAACGTCCCATGTTCAGTGGGCATGTGAAGTATTAACAGCAATAGCACAGCTTTGATGCTGAAGAGAACAGGTTCCACTAATCCTCTTCTGCCTTGAGATAGTGGGCCAGCTTTCCCCAAGCAGCAGCAACTTCGTACAAGAGCATGATAACTACCCAACCCGCAGGAGCTATGAAACGTCCCCTCCTGCACTGTGTGTTCAAGGAGCCGGCTGTATGTTTGAGACACTCTTGCTATATAGCACTGGCTAGCCTCAACTTACTATGTAGAAAAGATTGGTCTTGAATTTATGGTCCTCCTGCCTCAACCTCCTGAGTGTTAGAATTACAGGCAAGTGCCACTTGGGGTCTAATAGTTTTCCAGAGTTTTCTCAGAACTAGACACAAGGCTTCACGAATTCACATCCTATGGTTCTGCTCCTTTAACTCAATCTCAGGATGGATTTTCTAAACTGTACTTAATCTCCTTTGGCTCTAGCAGCTGAGGCTAGAAGGATGCTCATAGCCATGTGATGCTAGCCAGTGAGATGAAGGAGCTTCAGAACTTTCTCTTCCAGTAACCACTCCTCTATCCCTCCCTCCCCAGAGTGTGCAAACACAGACACGTAGCCAATAGACAGTCTCACAAAATTCCTTATTCTGAAAATAACTTTATTATTTTACAGTAGTTGAGGAAAGTTCTCGGGATACTGTCATAAATTTAATCACCACAGAACAAAGAGCCAATCAGTGAGCCCAGCAGTCCTCTCTTCTTTAAGGGGTGAGAATAGGAAGGGAGCACATCATGTCCATAAAGGGGAGGACCAAAACAGTGGGATCCATTCCTAGCCATTGCTCTAGGGTCTGGATTCAGGTGCTTTGCCTTCTCTTTCCACTGCTTCAGCCCTGTTCCCAGAGGTGGGTGACAATGGCGTTGGAGACAGAATAACCCAGCACCAGCACAACAGTGCAGCAGTTTAGCAGTGCTTGAGGCTAGTTGTGATGTGGTACTCAGACCTGACTCCAGTTCACCTTGGCATGGCCCCACTGGCCTCTGAACACCGTCTTAGACCCCTATGGAGGCACATCCAGAAAATAGGACTACAGAATTTGAACCTTGCTGTCCATCGCCAGTTCTTCCTGACTTTTGGTGCAAGGAAAGGCACTGGCCACTTAACACCTTAGTCTGTGACCGAAGGTATAAATGATGGGGTCCAGTCCTGACAATCCACAACAACAAGTCCTCCCTCTGCTGGCGATGGAACAGGCAGGAAGAAAATGTCTTCCTGAGATCCAACAACTGAAGCCTGGGAACCTTCCAGCTCTCAGGCACCTGAGTCTCCAAGGACTGCTCACATGCCCTATGGGGCAATGTGTTCACTGCCCACAACTCTGCACTCACCCCGAGGCAGGAGAAAATAGAGGCAACAAGACAAGGCAGGTTACCAAAAAAAGTGATACTGGATTGCAGATTACTGTGTTTATTGGAACCATCTTGTTGGCATGGCTGGAGGGCTTCCCTCAGCATCCTACAGGACCACGCAGGATGCAGATCTGCAACATCTGAAGAAGCAGTGAGCACAGCTCATCTGGGAAGCTGCTCAGGACAAGCACAAGTGGTTAAGGAGAGTGGATGTGGCAGGCCTTACCGCTCTGCCTGTCCTCACAGCCACCTCTGTTTTCACAGGCACTTTCCAAGAAGACGTGGAGGGGCAGAGAGTAAGAAGGCTGCTGTGGAATCGACAATCCTGACACTAGAGATGGAAGAATTACAAGCTTGAGGGGTGTGGTCAAGTAACAAGTTTATAGGTGACCCGTGAAACACAGAACCAGCAAAACATGAATCATTATGAAGTACATTGCTGCGAGCAGTGGCACTCGGGTCCGGGAATGGCAGAGTGAACGCAGGACCCGCTTCCATCCAGCACCGCTCCGGGTCTGCAACGCACAAACAAACAAATAAAAAACGGGAATTCAGAGCTCTTCCCCTTCACCAGTAACCCCAATCCCATCCTCTAAGTAGAGAGGCATCCTGGGAGAAAGTCTCCTCGGGGGCTGGGCACCTACACCATCGTCCACTCCACACCTGAGGCCCATTCCCACGGCAGAGCCCGCCCTGTGTCTTTCTCCTCTTACCCTTCGGCAGCTATTGCCTGGGAGATCAAGCAACAGCGCCTGCTCCTGAGAGCCACAGGCGCCAATGATAGGAGTCCGGGCCGAATCCCAGTCGCTATGCTCCAACCTGTGTTGAGGAAAAACATACAACATGGGTCCCCTGCATGAGATTCTTCCCAGTCATCCCAGGAAGGTGGCCTAGGGGACTGGCAAAGGCTCCTCCCATGGTCCTGGCCCTCACAGTAGTAAAGGGTCTGCCTATTTAGGATGCTGGCTTGAGTGCTTCCAGTTCAAAGGCTGGTCAGTGTCTTGCCCACGACGGCATGGCCAGCAGTCACTGGAAGCAGAATCTGATACCTGTTTGTCTTTTTGGCTTCTGTTCTTTATTCCCTCTCTGCCACACTTGAGTCAGAGGCTCACTCCTTTCTCCCTCCTTCTCTCCCCTTGCTCCTCTGTTGGTTTGTTTGTACAGCCCAGACTAGCCTTGAATTTACAGTCTGGCTCTGCTCCCCAGGGCTGGGATTACAGGCGTGCACTCTCACAATTGGCACCTTTTAAATAAAATTTATAATAGGCAAAAGCACTCAAGAAATTCTTGAGGGCTCTTAGAAGCCTCGGCAGCTTTCTGTTTCACTTTCTGCTGATGTGCTTATTACTTCATTTTGGAAAATTCCCCTTAAAGAGACACAGCCACTGCTCAGTGGCCTCTGAGGACAACAGGGCAAGGCCATGGCTCATCAGTCTAAACCACACGTTTTCACTGAGTGGGACGATGCAGCTCCTCTCTCCTCTGCATGTCTCTTCCCCATACAGGGACTCTATCAGCTGAATACCAGTTCTCTCTGTGGGCCACTCTCTCTTCAGCAGAGCGGAAATGCCTTGATCTGAGCCTGGTCTAGGTGGCCCATCCTCAGTTTGCCACCCTGCTCTCCATTCAGCTCACCGCCAGAAGGAAAGTGGGAGGGGCTAACCTTAATTGATGGGGTCCAGACACAGGCTCCAGAGTCATCCTGACTAAGCTGTCTAAAGTTGTCCAGATGAGGGGGATTAGCCTCATGGGCCAGGTATCATAGATCTAAACAATTTCATAAGTGGCACAGAAACAGCCATGAACAAACAGGCCTGGAAATCTTTGCAGGGCTACTACACCATGCTGTACTGTGCTCCTACAGAGCCCACGCTCAAAGCTACCTAGACAAGTGTTGAAAACACAACAGCTGTTAATACACTGGATGAAAAAGAAAGAAATCTCAGCTAAGACCTGCTCCCTGGGGAAGGCACTGCAGGAAGGCAGTAATGTACCCAGTGCCATTTGCTCTAAGGGAAGAGACATCAGACACAGTGGCTTGACCTTACAAACATGTGACTGGCAGGGGAAGGTCAGGCTTAGATAGTGTGTTTGCCCATAAATCAGTCACATACTGTTTCTTAAGGGACCTTTTATTCTTCCTTAGGTTACATTCTGTAAAATTTCAGTTGGCTAGCTATGTGTGCTGGCGTACTCCTTTAATCACAGCACGGCGGAGGTGGAGGTGGAGGCGGAGGTAGAGATAGGTGAATCTCTGTGAGTTCAAGGCCAGCCTGGTCTACAAATTGAGTTTTAGGCCAGCCAGAGCTACAGAGAGAGACTGTGTCTCAAAAACAAACAAACAAACAAACAACCAAAGTGTGGGTATCAGGTATATAAGGTAGTGAGAATGCATTTATTTGCTCCTTTAAAGAATCTGACAGTGGGGCCCTGGAGATGGCCCAGTGGCTAACAGTGCTTGCCTTAAAAGCATGACCATCTGCATTGAGATCCCCAGCACCCACGTAAAAGCTGGCCTAACTGTGCACACCTGTAACCCCAGCACTACAGAGGCAGGAGGATGGCTAAAGGCTTGCTGGTCACTGACAATGGCAAGTACCAGATTCAATGGGAGACTCAATCTCAAGGAATAAGGTAGAGAGTGATACACCAAGACATCTAATGTCCTCGGACTTTGTCTCTCTGCCCCCACACGCAAAGACACAGACACACAAGAACCCAACATGTCTTTCACACCTTACTTATGTAATATGAATGGTAACATATTACTAACCCTTAGGAGCTACTGCCCTGGAAGGCACAGGCCTCTGAAACTCCAGGAGTGCCCCACTTTTTGACGATGACAACGAAATCATTGTCTCACCATGTCAAGAGCATTGAGATCTTAACTCACCACGAGCCTGGCCACAGAAATGTGCAGGAGCAAGTTCAGGAGGGTGAGACGTGAGCAGGAGGCTGCCCCACACCTTACCGTCTGATCTGCTCCTTGGCCAGGGAGAGTGCATTCTCAGCGGTCAACCTTTGGTCTCGTTCTTCTTCCAGCAGCTTCTTTAACTCACTCAGGTCCTGTTTGGTGCTGCACAGCTGCTGCTGGACTTCAGAAAAGCTTGGGTAAAAGGCAAACAAAGGGCATGGCTGATGTAGCACCCGGTCCCTAACACATCTTCACAAGGCTGGAAGTGTGTCTCCAGACACAGGGCAAACAGAGCAACAACACCCATGGGAGGTGTGAGACTGTGGGGACAGTTAACTGAGGCCTTTGTTGTGCAGTGAACAGTGCACTCATGTTAGAACTGTTGCTTGCTTCCTTCACACAGTCTGCTCGGTGTTGTTACCCTCAATCTCTACATTACTTCTGCGACACTAGTCACATAATAGGACATAGTAAGTGCATGGGGTGAACTCTATTTCCACCAAGATTACAACTCAATTTCTGTGAAACAGCATACGCTGATCACACATGACAGGTTTCATTATGACACTGCCATACATGTAGATAATGTGTACCTTGGTCATATTTACTCTCATCACCCTCTCTGGTCTAGCACCCAGTTTCTTTGTACACAGGGCATGCTGGAGGGTGCGGCCTGCTCCTCCTACCTTGGTGGTTCCTCCCCTGTGGTCTCAGGTTCACTCTTTCTGTGAATTCCATTCTTCTCCTGGGGTGCTCCTGGAGCAACATCTGAATTTAGTGGCCCCTAGAACAAACAGCAGCTTAGTAGCTGTGAGGGAGGCTCTCTCTCAAGACACTGTATGTCTGCACACTGAAACTCTGTTCCACAGCAAAGGGAAGGGACAGTCCCCAGCTACTTTCCCACCACCTCTCTGAGCACTGTCTCCTGTCATTAGGAATTTGTTGGGTCTCCTCTTCCCAGCTTGCTGCCTTACCGCCTGCAGCTTCTGCACGTGCTTCTCCAGGAGGGCACAGTGGTTGTAGAGGTTAGTGTAGTGGTGCTGGCTCTCACGGAGACTCTGGCTGGCGTCGCTGAGCTGGGTGGAGAGGATGTTCTTCTCCTCAAGCAGCTGAGAGAACTGAAGTGGGGGAGAGGAAAAGTGCCGCCCCAGGACACCGTGAGCAGGGCTTAGGTGACTGGCCTGAGCTTTCAGGACCCGAGTTCTAGTTACCCTTGAATCATGCCACAGTCTGTTTCTTTCAAAGTGAAAAACGCCAAGTGTTTCGACAACAAAAGGAAAATAATTCTGGAAGAGCAGCAGGAAACTTTTATTTTTAATGGTGCCGAGGCCTATGAGCAGAAACCCCTAACAAAAATTCCAGTAGGACAAGCTACTCCAGGAAGGTAAGCAGAGGGCAGTAGGCTGGGTCCATGCTTAAAGCACTAATAAAAACCAAGCCCCAGAGCTCAATATAACCAGAGTTCACACTCGCTCTTAAGCTTTATGTTTAGAGAAACTACTGTGACAGCTCATGATTTTATCTCACTCGAGTCCCCAGGAACAATTCTTGTAGTGAGATGGGACCCACAGAGAGTAAGTTCAAATAACTGGAAGTTTCAAGAGAGGTCCTGTGTGAGTCCTCAGCGCCTAACATGGCCAGACTCTGAGCAGGCAAACCACTGTACTTGTTTAACCAGAGGGTGGGTAAAGGAGGTTGGAGAGGAGGGGCCTTCCTCTCAGCTGAGCCCTCAAGAGACTTAGTTTCCGCCCAGAGTGACAATGGCCTATGGCAGCGTGGTTTGTACTTCAAGTGTTTCCATTTACATTAGTCCTAAGGTGGGTGGTTGTGATCAGAGGGAAGGAGGGACTTGTGGAGATGTGGAACACCCTGAATCTAATGAAGTGTTACTTTTATGTTTTACTTCAATATAACATTTAAAACTTTTAGCTCTTATCATCTACCGAAATGATTTACTCCACCATCTATAAATAGCTCTGTTCAGTTTAAAATGCTGTCATAGGGGCAGGATGTCTAGATAGAGCCTCAGCCGAGTGTGTGGAGAGGAATAAGACCGGAGATGGGATGGGAGGTGTTCACTGGATCTTCAGACTAAGAGCTACAGAGGGTGTGGGGTAGCCCCCACCCCCAAACAAAACAGAACTAAATCAGGGTTGGCTAGTTCATCAATTCATTGGGACCCAAAGCCAATGCTGTCTCTGGCATTTCAATGTTAGGTGAACTTAACATCTAATGAGTACCTTCTATGTGTAGCAAGCACACCATCTTTCCATGTATAGAGGCCCTACTTCAGAATGACCTCCAGAAGCCTGGAGCAGGTTACTTAGTATTGGTGGGCTTTTCTCCTCCTCTGGGAAAACTATCTCCTGATTTTTATGATTTTGAATCATGTTATTGGTTTTTCTGTGTGTGTCTACATACGTAATACCTGTTAATGAGTGTAGGCATGCATGCTCATTCTACAGCACATATGTGGAGAACAGAGAACAACTCTCAGGAGTTGGGTCCATCTTTCCTCTGTGGGATCCAGAGATCAAACTGAGGCCACCAAGGCTTTGAGGCAAGCACTCCCACACACTGAGCAGCCTCACTGGCTCACGCTGGCTATACGAGTTCTGGTGGTAGGACATGCGCACCCCCACCCCAAACGTACACTTCAGACACTCACAAGTATCCTCCAAGTAGACCTCTAGACTCAAGCCTCACTGACCTAAAAGAACTTCTAGCTCTGGCAGACACTACCTATCTAGGTTTCTCGGAAGAGGGCAGGAATGGGGAGGAGCTATTGAGAACACCCTGACCAGTCAGAGAGCAAGAGGAAGATAATGACTCATGGGAGAAGGGCAGGAGATGCTTACACTTTCCTAACATGGAGAAGATGGGGTGAAGCTTCTGTATTCTTAGTGTATGAGTTTCTTTGAGTCACTCTTAAAGACCTGCCAAGGGCAAGGAGAAAGTGGACTGTGGTTTCTGCTCTGGAATAAACACCCAGCTCTTGTAAACTTCTGTTTGTAAGAAATACAAACTTCTGTTCTCGAGTTACGCTGAAGCTGGGTGCCTGCGCCAAATCTTATCTCTAGAAAGGAAAAAGAAACTCAATTGCAGTCTAGCAGGAGATACATACCTTGCTGTTCAGCTGCTGAATTCTTAGCTCCTTCTGATGAATTTCCTTTAAGCTGTCATTGAGCTGAGTCCTGAGAAGTTCTATCTCATAAACTCGGTTTTGTGACCCATCGAGGGAAGCTGTTGTCTTTGGGGATGCCTGCCAGGACAAAAATGTCACTAAAATGGTCTCCTAAGAGTGCTCACACTTAAACCTCCCTCTATAAGGGATTGTATCACCCCTGAAAGAGCCGGGAGGAGGCTTGCCTTGTGGCAGTGGACGGGCAGTTAGAGGTGGCTCATGCCCTTTTGGTAGTGGCACCCTGAGTAGAAACTGTACAGATCTCCTCACCTGTCGCTGATACTGTTCGGGGAGAATCTGAGTCTGAGAGGGAGACCTCAGTTCACTAAGGAGACTCTGCAGATGACCAAGCTGCTGATCTTTATCTGAGATGGCCAGAAGGTACTGTTCCTTCATCGTCTTCTCATGCAGCTCCCAGGAATTCTTCTCCATTCTCCATCAAGAGAAAAAAAAAAAAGATCTGTTCAAATACACTCATGGCACAAAGAATAATAATTCCATATTCAAAACATTCTCATCAGGTGTTAGCAATGTAGCGAGACTAATACATATTAGAGTGAAATTTATTCCTAAGTGGAAACACCCAGGAAGCTGATGAGAGCAAGGCGGTGCCAGCACCAAGGGGAACTCCTCCTGGCGGGGCTGCAGTGTCTGTGTCTTCATGGGAAAGCCAGCATTGGCTTTGGAACCTGAGCAAAGAGATGTGTTTCCAAATGGGAAGAGCAATTCAAGATGGGCGTGAAAACTCAGCATAGGGCATGGGTACAAATGCAGAGAGTAAACTTCAGAATTGTAGGGATCAGCGTGTAGAGTAGGTGTGCATGAAATGAGGAAGGTGAGACCATGCAGGGCATGAGAACCCACCACAGTCCTTCAGCAGGCAGACACACAATGCAGAATTAACATCAGTGTTGACTCGCAAGGACTTAGAACTCTGACTCTTGCATATACTAAGTACGAGACCTGAGCAAATTAATCTCACCAAGTTTCTTTAATAAAGTGGGAATGAACAAGTTATTCCTTAAGACTACTGTAAGGACTAAATGAGATCTATCACTTATCAAACACAAAGCCTGGCACATATTAAACATTAAGTAGTAAACATTAGTTGTTATTTTTATTTACTTATTTTCCTCTGCTATGCATAAAGACAGCTGGGTGTGGCTGAGTGTGCTGTGCAGCATGGGAGCATCACTGGAGGAAGCCAGGTGAAGCACACACGAGAGCTCTTACTGTTCTACAGCATGCTATAAGTCTGTAACTATTTTAAAACAAAACGTTAAGATAAAATAAAAGCTTCAAAAAGCAGTTACAGTCCTACCTGAGCTGATGCAGCTCATGCTGCCAGGAGAGATTTTCCTGTCTGAGCTCCTCCTTCACCATCTGCAGTGCTTTTGTCTGATCTTGAGATTCCTGGAGCTGACCCTTCAGCGGACGAAGCTCAGTGAGCTCTTGGTTCATCTGTAAGTACTGCTGCTGCAGATTCTTCAGTTCCTTCAGCTTTAACCAGAGGGAGAGCAGAGAGGGTAACTAATTTCTTACTCCTTACTGGCCAGTAGCTCCTACCACAGGTGCCATGGACCGTCAGCACCTTCCCGCAGCCCAGGGACAGCCCAGGGGCTGCTGTCAATGGCCTAACTATTTCTTTCACTTCTACCCCATTGGCCTCTGAGGTCTGAAGCTATGACTCTAACCTAGGGCAGACTTAAAGGATTAACACAATGACTGGATGGGATCCACTTAGACCTGCGCTCTAACAGGTCCTATCTCTCTTACATGAACACTCACACGTTTGCTTTGTTGCTGCTTACTTACTTGTTTTGTCATTGCTTCCCAATTCTTGGGATCAACTCAGACATTAGGCAAACAGGCTTGCACGGATCCCTAAGCCACATCCCTGTTGGACACCAGTCTTAGGCTGAGCTGATATCCGCTATAGAGAGGGTGCGCACCCTGGTGATTAAGGACACCCTGGCTTTATAATTAGATACCCTACTGTTTTTTGGATGTGAGACTCTAAGTCTTTCTTTCCCTCACTCACTACATGAAGATAATTACAGTACTTTTCTTCATAAGAATATGAGAATTAAATAAGAAAGTTAATAGGTCTCACACACAAAGTTAGTGAAGATTATGATGGACTAGCCTTTAGCAAAACTGCATTCTATTTTAAAACTCTTTCCCAATACTCAAAGTTGAATAAAGAAATAGTATCGGGCCATCAGGGAAAGATAACAGCCTTAAACACATACACACCTTTCACCCACTCAGAAACGTTAATACTACCACACCAGTGGCTTTTTAAAAAGCATCAAACACAAAAAAACAGGATCAGGAAGCCAACAAAGGTCAGCAGTAACACACTCAAGGCTGAAAAGCAGATGAATAATGGTAACTGACTTAACACATCTGGGACAGCTGGATCTTTAGCTGGTGGTAGAGAAGTCAAGGATCAACAGAACTTACTCTGCAGAATCTTCAAAGGGCTCAGGAATTAACACCACCAGGTATGCCTGGAAAAAATGGCGATGGGTTGGAGGGAGGTGAGAGCAGAGACAAGGAGGATTCTCACAGAGCTGCTTCAGAAGCAACTGCACACTAAAGCCTTCTCAGTTCCGACTTTGGTAACCTCACCAACCAACCAGTTTACTCTCCAGAAAAGGTAAAGGCTGTGTCGTCCCTGGAGCATGAAAATACCAGGCCCAACTGCAAGTAAGGGCACTGCTCTACAACAACCCTGACTGGTGACATGATGCACGCCACAAGTGATACCTGCCCGTCCCCTCCTCAGCTTGGAGATGAGAGTTTCTTTCTATCCAGGAGATGAAAGATCTCTCAAAGATCTGATCAGACCCCGGGGAACTAAAGGCACAAACCTCGGCAGCCCTAACAAGGAACTCAAGAGGATCACGCTGCACTGAATTCACAGCAAGTCCCTCCACAGGCTTTCTAGATTCTACTCTTCATGTGAAGATGAAGCAAGAAGATTGCTCTTCATGTAAAGAAAGGCTAATAACCTCAGGGATGAAAAGCAACTGCTGAGAGTATCCACAGTAGCAGGGGGAAGCTACACTGATGAAAGACGCAACAGAGAATGCTGGCAACGAGAAACTATAGAAGCAATAAAAAAGTACAAGGAAATCTCACTAGAAAAAGAGGTCAGAGGCAAGATGGCAGTACACACCTGAAGTTCTGGCCTTTTAGAGACTGGTGCAAAAAGACTGAGTTTGGGGTCAGCCTGGACTACACTGAACCTTCTAGGCCAGCCCCATCTATACAATAAGAGCCTGTTTCAAAAACAAAACGGGGTGGAGGGATGGCTCAGCAGTTGAGAGTCCTTGCTGTAATTCCAGAGGACCCTAGTTTCAATTCCCACATCAGGCAACTCGTAATTACCTGTAATTCCAATGCCCTTACCCACATGTCATACACTCAGAGACACATACACATAAACCAACAAAGCAAAGCACCACAAATTAGACAATTCACCCATGAGACAAAAAAAAAAAACAAAACAAAAAAAAACAAAAAAATAAGAAAAATTAATCTCTTACAAATTGAGAACATAATAGCAGGGCTGGAGAGATGGCTCAGTGGTTAAGAGCACTTCCTGCTCTTCTAGAGGACCTCAGTTCAATTCCCAACTTCCTCATGGTGTCCCATATCTGTAACTGCAGTCTGAGACCATCCAAGGACACCAGACATGCATGTGGTGCAGAGACACACATACCCACACACATAAAAGAAATAACATCAACTAAAAGAACATGATGGCAGAGACAAAAAGTCAAGTGGAATCAGAAGATAAAGCTGAGGAGATGCCTCAGTGGCAGAGGCACTTGTGTACAGGGAACAAGGGACAAATGCTAAGACAAGTACCCGTGAAGTACTCGGCAAGGCAGAGGCAAGCAGCTGGGAAGAGTGGGGAGAGAATCCAGCTCTGGAATGACCCCCAAAAGAAAGCATGGAGGAAGACATTATAACCACAGGATGGGGATGTGGGCAGGATGTGCTTGCTGCGATCTCTGTGTGCTGAGGTGGGCATTGGTGGCCTGCATGCTAAGGAACAAGTAAGAGGCTGAGAAGATGATGACAAATCGTAAGGTCTTGAGTGGCACACCAAGGGGAGGGGGGGGGGGCTCTCTTCTAGTCCATCCTCTACAGTCATAAGAAAGGGAGAGTTGCAGAGTAACTTATCCAGGAGTGTATTTACCATCTATCCACTGGAGAGGCTACACCGGGAGCAGTGCTGTTATATGTATGCTGTTGAATGTAAAGAACTTATCCTGGGATGCTGAAGGTGAAGGGATGGACATGTGAACAGAGTAAAATACCTTGACGGTTAGATGGAATAAAACCAGACTATCAAGTTATAAAAGCCAACAGCAAGTTATAGAAATAGGGAAATGGCTTTTAAAAACAGCTCGGCTTGTCAACATTCAGTAGACAAGTGTGCAAGTGGGGCTAGTGACCCAAACACGGTGTCCAGTGTTTACAATGCATAACCTCACAGGAAGCAATTCCTTGAACGTAGCACAGCTAACTTAGAATCTGCTGCAACCTGGGTGCCTGGGGACAACTCTGCATACGCTCCTCTGGTGCCACACCGCTTTTTTTTTTTTTTTTTTTTTTTAAGTTGTGGATTTGAGTGTATGCATACGTGTATGCAGGTCAGCGGTTCTCAAGCTAGGGATTGCATATCGGATACCTTGCATATCAGATATTTACGTTATGGCTCACAACATTAGCATTATTGTAGAAACAAATAATGTTATGGCTGGGGGAGACCACACCATGAGGATGGTGGGAGAGAGCCACAGCACTGGGAAGCATGAGAAACATGGGATGGTGCTAAGGCACATGCAGGCCAAAGGTCTTTCCCATAACATTGGCCACTTTATATTTTGAGACAGGGTCTGTTACTTGTTCAGTGAGTCCGGAGACCACCTATCCAGCTTGACCGGCTGGCCAGTGGGCTCCAGAGACATGCCTGCCTATCTCTATGTGACACTGGTATCACACACATGTGCTGCTACGCTTTGGCTTGTTGTTGTTGTTTTTATGGTGTGCTGAGCATCCAAACATAGGTATTTATGCTTGGGCAACAAGCACTGGTGGGATTTCTTATTTGTTTCTGAGACAGTCTCTCACTGGCCTGATGTCTGTCTGCATAGGCTAGGCTAGCTGACCAGTGAGCCCCAAGGACCACCAAGGACCACTCAGGTGACAAGACAAGCTATTTCTCCAATCAACTTTCTCCATTTGTGAAAAAAGTTAAAGAAAGTGAGCAGTAACAGGCATGGTGCTGTGTGCTGCAATTGTATCTCCTTAGGCAGCTGAGGAAAGAGGATCCTGAGTTACATCATCAGCATGAGTGGCCCAGCAACCATCTGTTTCAAACTTAAGGAAAAGGGCTGGGGGATGTAGCAGTGGTAAAGAACTTCCTAGCATGGATGAGCCTCTGGGTCAATTCCAGTAGAGGATTAAAGATAGGAAGGAAGGAGGAAATGGGAAATCATTCAATTGCAAACAATCATTGACCAAATAGTTATTCCGAAAACTTTTTGAGACAGTCTCACTACATTGCCTAGACTGCCATTAAGTGAGCTACATAATCTCGGCTTGTCTTGAACTCACAATACCAGCCTCCTGAGTGCTGGAGTTAGAGGAATGTGCCGCCACACCACTAATACCGACTTTAAGAAATCCGTTTTACACTTAACTTCATTCTTGAAAAGTTAGGGTTGAGCAATACTTCTAAGACAAGCTAAGTCCTTGCTATCCTGACCTAGTGAATGATCAAGGGCTCAGCTGGCACCGTGAAGACACTGAGTGACTGGGCCCTGTTCTTTCCTCCAATTAATCTGCTTTAAAGTCTGGAACAATTTACAGCATGTGCAAAAGCAGCTCATTACCTTTTAGTCCTTTTATAACCAATGCAGATTCTGTGCAAAGAAAAGTCCTCAAGTTTGAAAATGGTAACATGTCTGCTTCTCTTAAGACCCAAATGGTCTGTGGAGTGTGGGGCAATGCGGCGATTAGAAACATTTACCCCTTTCTACGGCAATAAATATCAATGTGAAGAATGGCCCCAACCTCTTAAACACAGGTCTGAAGCACACACTCACCAATCGATCTCTGTCATTCTGGAGTGAAGACATGGCTTTTTTCAAGCTCTGTACTTCTGCTGGGCTGGAGGCAGCTGAAGGGGCTGCAGCCCTCTGCTTCCCTTCCTCTGACTTCCGGAATTTTTCCAGTTCACTCCACAGGCGATCTCTTTCATTCTGTAGACTGGTCATGGCCTTGGAGAAGGACTGCACTTGGTTGTGAGAACTTTCTAGTTCTGAAGATAAGTGAAGCAATTGTTCTTCTTTGGATGTGAGCTGTTGGTTTAGTTTCTCAAGGTGGGACAAGATGTTCTCAGAGGTGGTCAGAGGAAAGGCAGTCTGGGAGAGAACATCACTCTCTCTGCTCAAGTCCTGCCGCTCTTTCAGCTGGGCCAGCTCCTTCAGACTGGCATCATACTTCTTCTTCAGGTCCCCAAGCTCCTCAGTGGCATGATCTCTGCTGTCCTGCAAGGAACTCATTGACCTTCCGAAGGCTTGAATCTGCGCCGTAAGATCCTTATTCTCTTTGGTAACCATAAGCAACTTCTGTTCCATCTCAACCAGGTCCCTCGCCAGTTCTGCCACTCTCTCTTCTGCTGTTTCTGTTTCATTTCGCATTATCCCTGCGTCATGATGGAGATGCTTCAGCTCCTTCTTCAGCTTATCTTCAATTTCACTTACCTTCCTGGTAGCTTCCTTCTGTACACAAACTAACTCCTCTTCCAGATCAGCAGTTCTCTTCTGAGAAGAGGAGAGAGCCATATTTAACCTCTGAACCTCCTCCTCTTTTACTCTCAGTTGGGCATGGTAGACACCTAGGCTACCTTCCTCCTGCAAGGTTGTCAACTGTATCTTTAGGTTTTTGATCTCTTTAGACAAGCCTTGTTTCTCCTCCTGGAGGGCATCGGAGGATAGCTGTAGGCTTTGCTTCTCTGCTTCTGACTCCTTCAGCCTTTCTTCTAGCTTTGCACACTCATTTCTCAGCTCTTTATTCTGCTGTAGTTGAGCCTCAAGGAGCTGCTTTTGCTGAGAGTCCTTTATGGCTATCACTTCGTTCAGGTCCCGCCTATACCGGATCAGCTCGGCATCCAGCTTGGCATTCTCAGAATTGAGGTCGTCCATGTGGCTTCGCAACCCTCGAATTTCCTCCTTCAGTTTATTATTCTCAGCAGCAGCATCTTGGATGAGTTCATCCTTTTCCAGGATTACAGAGAGATGCCGCTCTTCCAACTGTCGATAGTCACTTACTATGCGGTCCCGGTCATCCTGGAGAGAGGACATAGACTTAACAAAGGAATCCAACTGAGCCTTCTGCTCAAAGCTCTCCTTCTTGATGGTTTCCAGTGCTTCTGTGAGCTGACTGGTTTTCTCAGCGGCCCGTTTGTTTTCCTCTTCTAAGGCCACATTCTCCTCTTCTTCCTGGGACAACAGGTTTTCTAGTTCTTTGATCTCTTTACTGTGTTGTTGGTGCAGTTCCGCAACAGCTAGTTGGATTGCCTCTTCCTTGCCAGAAAGCAGGCTTATAATCTTCTGTTCCTTCACATTGATTTCGTCATGCAGCCGACTAGTTAGCTCTCTGGAGGCCTTTAGGTCAGACTCTAGTTGTTCACAACTGAACTTACAATTTTGGATATCCGCCTCTTGCTGCTTTATGATCCCTTCCAAGTTGTTTTCGTGTTCTTTGCATTTTTCTAAAGAGTTATTTAAGTCAGTTGACTTGTCTTTGAGACTCTTAAGTTCCGATTCTAACTTAGTTAATTCATTCTTAGAATCATGATACAGCTGTCGAGCTTCTTCTAACTGGGACATAAGGTCTTTATTTTCCTCTTGCAGCTTATCATAAACCTTCTGTTGATGCTGGAGCTCAGTCTGGGCCTTGGACTCCCAAATTTCCTTGTCATGTTCAAGCCTAGGGGATGGGGACAGGAGAGAAAGAGGGTTGAGAATAGGAGAGATATTAACTATACACCTAATTGATCTACAAATCAGTCAATATTCACTACTGAAGGTTTTAATAGAGATCTTAGTCTCTGTATCTATACACGTGTACTAACATGATCTAACACATAGAAAAAAAATAACATATTAAAGATACATCAGGGAGAGATCTGAATCATGAAAGTGTGTTTCTCACTTCAGTGATCCCCAATTTGAGATACTGAAAGGAAATCAGCTCCCAGCCACCACTGTTTTATTCTACTTTGCTCCAGACAAGCTAATGGCAGGTTTCTTTAAAGCTATAATCCTGGCAAAAGAAATGGTAGGGGATAAAAGGGGAGGCATACCAAGGGTTGAGGCAATGCTAGTTCCTGAGCTTGGAAGGTGATATTCTAGCTTGGGGATAGGGTTTCTAATGGACAGAGAGAGTATAGTTAATGTCAACTGTGGCGAAGAGAGAGGTGAGGACCACTCAGGGCACTAAAGCAATCCTTTGGGAGTAAGGTGGTGGAAATCTAGACAAGGGTAGTCAGGTTGTCAGGAAATCTTGAAACAGAAATGAGAAGGCAGAGAAACCTATGCCATCTCTTAACAGAGATTGGTGGTGGGGAAGATGTCAGTGATTTTATGTTAATGATTTTATAGTGATACACATTTTAACACGAAGTTACAAAACTGGCAAAAAGTGTCAGAAGGGAAAGGATGTACATTCTAAGGGAATTTAAAACAAACATTGGTTCTGTAACAAATAAAGAATAAATGATATAAAAAGTAAAACAGATTAAAAACTTTCATTGCCTGCACAATTCTCTCTGGAGGGAAACAGGTTCACTGCTTACCTGGAGACGGTAATCTTCAATTCCTCCATGTGGATGGTCATTTGTCGGAGCTGATCCTTTAGAGCAATGCAGTTCTCCTCTTTGAGTCTGACTTCTTCCTCTTTGGTTTGAATGGCATTGCCAAATCTCCGCTCCCACTTCTTAGCTTCATCAATCACCCTGTCCCGGTCATCCTGGAGGGATGACATGCTCTTAGTGAAGGCTGCAAGCTGGGCCAAGGTGCTGTTCAGGCTTTCCTGCAGCTCCTTTATTTCCTTGTCTTTCCTGGCCAGACTGACTTGAATCTCTGCAAGTGTGTCTTCCACATGGGCCTTTTCTCTGTACAAAGCATCCAGCTTCTCTTGCATGTTCTTCTTCTCTTTCCGGTGTTTCTCTTCTGCTTGCTCCAGTCTTCGCAAGAGGTCTTCATCTTTTTGTTTTAACTGGCTTTTGATGGATTCTTTGTTTGACTGAAGCTCCTTTTTCAATTTGAGGTTGTCCGCTAGCACTCTTGCAGCTTCGCTTTGGGTGTCATCTAGCAGTATCTTGAAGCTAGATAATTCGGCTTGTGCCTTTTTACGGTGTTCAACTGCCTGGGCCAGATTTCCTTTGGTTGTATCCAAATCCTTTTGGGATTCGGTCTGAACAAACTCGAGGGCCTTGATGGTCTTCTCCAGGGCACTGATCTTCTCTAGGTACCTGATGCAGTCCTTCTGCAGCTGCTTCACTTCTTGCTGCTTTTCCTTCAGCAGCTCCTGTAGCTCCTTTGCATGGCTTTTATTGCCAGGTCCTTTCTGAGCACCTTGTATCTTTTCCATGTACTCCTTTCGTATTTCTGACTCCACCTTGGTTTTTTCCTTGACCAGTTGCTGCTTTTCTTCTTCTAATTCGCTCACACATCTTTTAAGGTTCCGCATTTCAGACTCTAGTTGCTCGTTTTTTATTTGAGCATCTGTAACATCCTGGTAATAATTCCCAATGCTTCCATTAAGTTCTGCCAGCTGATTCATCAGCCTCTCTTCTAAATCGTCTTTCTCCTCTTCTGCCATCTCTTTCAGCTTGGTAACTCTGGAGAGTTCTTCTTGGATTTGCTGATTTAGTGTGTTTATTTTGGTGACTTCTTCCTCCAGGAGCTTCAGCTCACTGTCCTTTGCAGATATCTGAGTCAGTAGAGCATTTTTCTCATTTTCTAAAGTCTGGCTAAGTTCCCTGTCTTTCTGTTTCTCTATCTCTAACTCAGCAATTCTTCCTTTAAGCTGATCAAGCTGCTGGAGGTAGTTATTGACGTCATCATGTGAGCTGAAAGTCTCACTATCACCAGATTTGGCACCATTAGCCAATAGAATAGCTTCCGAATCTTCAAGCTTGGCACTTTCACTCAGAGCATCTTGTTCTTGAGACTTGCCCACCATAGCTTGTGTTACCTCTTCAATGACAGCCTTTGGCTTACCAGATTTCTCAGTGGCCTCCAGGTTAGCTTGTTTCAGTACTTGAGCTTCTACCTGAAGCTTTAGATCTCGAGTCTCTTCTCTCAGAGTGTCCTTCTCTGCCATTACAGCCTCAAACTTCTTAGAAAGGGTTTCATAGTCCAATGTGATCCTTTCTAGTTCCTCCTTCAAGCTGGAATGGGAAGAACGAAGAGCTTCCATGCTTTCATTGGCTCCTCCTGCAGGCTGGGCATCAGCTCTAAGCCGGTCATTTTCTTCCTCTAGCTCAAGGATCTTCTGTTGCTTAGACTTAGCAAACTTTCTCATCTTCTCTTTCATCTCTTCCATTCCCTGTTCTGCATCCTGCAGCTGCCTCTCTCTCTCCCTCTTGTCTGACTCTGCGCTCCTTAACTTTGCATACAGCTCTTGCTTCTCCTGCCTCACACTTTCCACCACGTGCTGAATCCGCTCTGCTTCATTGCTCACGTTCTCGTAGGACTGCAGAAGGACTTCATACTCCTTCTGCAATTCCTTGTGTTTTTCTTGCCATTCGGTGCTCTCTGCGATCTTAGAACATCTCACAGATTCCAGCTCCTTCATCAGCTTTTCCTTGTCTTCAGTGAGGCCCCCCAGAGCTAGTTTCAGGCTTTCACAAGAGCCACCAAGGCTCTGATTTTCCAGTAAAGACCTGTCCATTTCTACAATGAGTTTGTCTCTTTCTTCCTGAAGAAGGGCTAACTTTCCTAGGAAGGCATCTTTCTCTTGATTCTGAACAGAAACCTGGCTTTCTACATCTGCCAGAGACTTGGTCAGGCGTTCAACAGCATCTCTGGCTGAGGACAACTGCTCTTGCAGACTCTTGTTTTCTTTGAGTGCCTCCTTCCGGGAGATGAGGGCAGCCTGCAGTTTCCTCTGTAGTTGTTGCTTTGTCTTAGTTTCTTCCTCAAGCTCCGTTGGCTTCTTCTTTAGCTCACACATTTCCACCTGGACCTGCTTTAGCCTCTCCTCGTGCTCCTTGGCTTGCATTTCCAGCTGTGTGTGCAGAGCCTTGATTAAATGCTCCTGCTCCATCATTTCTGTCTGTACTATGGTGAGGGTCTGCTCTTTCTCACTAAGCTGTCCATAAAGGTAGCTGACCTCTTCTTCCTTCTGGCCCATGTGCTTTTGCAGTGCATCTAGTTCAGGCTGTAATGTTTTCAGATGTTCAAGGCCAGCAATTTTCAACTGGCTGCTTTCCAAGTCCTGCTTCAGCCGTTCTGTGTGGGCCTGGGCTTCGTGGGATGCTGCCTTCAAATTCTGGATTTCTAAACCCTGTTCGTTTATCTGTATTTGTAACAGAAATACTTCTTCTGATTTTTTAGTCAGCTCATTTGTTGTAGAACTAACTTTCAATTCCAGTTTTTCTTTCTCAACTTCCATTTCTTTCAACTGGGCCTGAATCTGGGCAACAGAAACAGTGGCCTGGAGAGCTGGGGTCTCTCCCGGGTGAGAAGGCTGAGCTGCGTGTAAGTCAGATTCTGAAGCAGGCTCTGTGTCTTCGAGTGAACCGCCTTCTGAACTTTGAGTGGGAAGACCAGGTTCCTGCTGGTCAGTGCCAGGGAGCTGTCTGTCTATAGACTCCCTTGCTTGACCTTGGAGTTGCCTTAGCTGGTCTGCAATGTTCTCATTTTCTTTACTTTGCTCATCAAACTGTTCCTGGAGGCGATGGTAAGCATCCCTCTGCTCCTCGAGCTCTTCCTTTAGATGTTTCTCTTTCTCTTGTGCCTTTTTCAGAATTGCCTTACGGGAAATCAAGGCTTCTTGAAGCTTCTTTTCAAGTTGTGTCTTTTCTTTTTCAAGGTCTAGCACCTTTCCCTCCAGCTCTGGCTTCCAGTGTTCCCCACCACCAGCACTGGGTGGGCTGCTCATCATTGTTTCTTTTACAGGCACTGCTGAGTCTCCGTCTCCAGCATCCATGTTGCCTGTGATTAACTTCTGAATAGTTGCTTGGTTTTCAGTGATCTCTTCTTGCAGCAAATCTATCTGCTTTGTCTTACTCTGCAGGTCCTGAGTCATCTGCTGGACCACAGCCTGTAATTCTTCTGCTGCTGCTGTCTTTTCTTTTAAGTCCTTCCTTATGCTCTCCAGTTCCACTTCTTTTTCAGATATTGTCTGTTTTAAAGAAACTTCTATTTCTTGCCACTTAGAAGTCCCACATTTTTCTGGGTCATCTTTGTTCTCTCTGTCTTCCTCCAGCTTTCTACTCTCACTCTCCCTGAGAGGAATCTCTTTCCTAGACTCCTCTCTCACCTTGGCTAACTCCTCCTCTAACTTGCTGACTTTCTGCAGTAGCTCCTTTCTGTTGATCAGTGCTGCTTGCAGTTTCCGCTTTCTCTGCTCACTTTCTTTCTTCAGCCGCTCCAGTTCCTGCTGAAGCCCCTCTTTACTCACCGGTCCCGCTGGGCTTGACTCATCCTGACCACATTTAAGGCTGGATCCAACTCCACTCTCTTCTACCTGCTCTTTTGTTGCTTCTTCAGCTCTGGACAATAAATTGAGCTGCTCCTTCAGACTCTTAATTTCGACTCCAAGAGAAAACTTCTCTTCGTTAAGCTGAACCATTTTCTCTGTCATACTGAAGCTGAGTTCTGTCACTTGCTGATCCTTCTCCTGGATGGTTTGCTGGAGTGTCTCCACGTCTTTCTTTTTCTCTAACAAGAGTTGGTCCATTTTGACTATTTCCAGTTCTTTCTGAGAAAGAGCCTGCATCAGTCCTTCCATCTCCTTTGAGATGTCCCTCACACGCTCTGCCCCCTCTAGCACTTCCCTCTCCTTTGTCTGCAGTTGGCTCTGCAGGCTTTTTATCTGTGTTCCCTGTTCAGAAAACTGTAGGTGCACACCATCCAGCTCTCGCTGTAAAGCCTCGACTTTCACATCTTTAGATTTGGCTTCCACGCTTAGGCTGTGGATCTGCTCTGTGAGCAGATTGTGCTGAGCTCTCTGGCTTTCATAGTCCAGACCTCTTTGCTTTTCTGCTTCTGCAAGGCTGGTTTCCAGCTCTCGGACCTGAGCCTGCAGTTCTGCTAAGACATCAAGCTCCTTCACCCGGTAAAGCAGTTGGTCTCTTTCTTCAGCCACAGTGGCAAGTGTGCTGCGAGCTTCCTCGGCACCCTTTTTGGCCTCTTTGGTAAGCTGGGTTAGGCTGCTAATTTCCTTCACTTTCTCACTTAAATTTTTCTCATAAGTTTCCTCTGCTGTATGAAGGCTTGTCTCAAGCTCCAAAACTTGAGTTTTCAGCCTTTCCAATTCACCCTGATGACACTGACAGATATGTGATGCAGAGAGGGGTTTGTCCACACCATCCAGCTTTGGGAAGTTCAGTTCCATTCCAGTGTCATTTAGAGGTCCTGCCTCAGATGTTTGATGCTGATCATCCATGCTTCCCTGTTCCTCTTCAACTGCTGGGACGCTGCTCTCATCACTGGGCACACAGGGGAGGACATCTCCAGCAGTAACTGAGGGCCGTCCCTCACTGTCCATTAGCTGCGCTTCTTTCCCGTCCAGGACCTCATGGTCCCCCTCAGGCCTCTTGCCCTGCAGCTGTGACTTAAGGAATGCGATTTCCTCCTGGGCTTCTTTCATTTCCACTAATAAAACTGATAGTTCTTTATGTTTCTGAGAAAATGTGTTCTCTAGGACGTCCTGTCCACTTTCTTTGGTACAAGAATCGCTCCTGTTGAGCAAAGTAATACCAGCTGTGCTGACCTATTAAGAAGTAGGAAAAACAAAACACCAAGAAAGGCCTTAACCAAATAGCTCATACAGTATTATAAATAGCCCAATACAAACTAGCATTTCAGGAATTCCCTAAAACTTGGAACCATCTGGTTCAAACCTCTTTAGTGCCACAAAACTGTTAAAAGTCTGTGAAACCCTGTATCTCCTATCCTGAACGCCCATAATTCAATCGGCCCCACTCTGGGGCCTCCTCCAGCCAAAGGGGCCCAAGGAAGCTAGCAATCCATTCTCTAGCTATTTCTCAACCATTCTTCTTTTAGTTTAAAACACCTAGTTATTTCTTCTAAGATCTGCTTAAAAAACAACAACAGCAACAAACAATTAAATACCTCGTTCGACACCAAAGCAATTTACTGAATAAGAAAGTTGTAAAATTTAAAATAAAAAAAATTATCACCGACATGTAGATTACCAAACAAGCAGATACAGACATGTTACCAGAGACAAAAAGTCTAAAACATATTCTGTTGGCACTTGGACATGACATTAGGGACCCATATGTCAAATATGACTGTGCTAGGTCACTTCCTTCATGACACCGCTATAATTGTTTGCTTGGGACAGAAAACTAGTGAGTCACATGATGTTGTTAATTTGTTTAGGTTCAGAAACTCTGTCTTAAAAACTACAGTGGAGAGCAACCAAGAAAACATGATGCTGACCTTTCGTCTTTACATGCACAGGCACGGGCACACACACACACACACACACACACACACACACACACACCATATACAGAAGCACACGGGGGTTTGGGGGATGTTGTCAAGGCTCACTGGGAAAAGTGCTTGATGAACACGTATGAAGACCTGAGTTTAGATCTCCAGCATCCATGTAAATCCTAGGCATAGTAGTACAGGTCTATAATCTCAACAGTTTTCATAAGGACTATCTTAATAATTTACAACTCTTTGTTCCCTGTATTACAGAGACCATAATTCATAGTTCTCAGTACTAGGCACTGGGGAAAGTTCTCTGTAACTTCAGGTCACAGTCTCATGTTTCCATCCTTACAGACAGGAAATTCAGATACAGTAAAAAAAAAGAAAAAGAGTCACTACCACAGGGCTTGGTGTAACCTGCTTTTCCTTCTCCTACCCAGTGTGTTTTTATTTCTTTTTATGACTCGCTTTCATGTTGCTCATTCGTTCTCCTCCCTCACTCAATACAGTATCTAAAGAGTTCGGTTCCCTCTGACTAAAGAATCAAGTCATCCCATATTACTAGGGCAGAGAACCAGAGAGCTTTGCTCTTTCTGGCTGCTCCCATTCTTCTTTCCTCCTCTAAAGTTTCTCCTATGGATCTTTTCCTGTTTGATATCTGTGATCTCAAGGGTAGTACCAGTCAGCTTTTCTATGCAGCAACTATGGTTTAAAATCTCCTTTCTTAATTTTTGTTACTAATTATTTTCTGCTTCTTTTGTTTTTCATTATCTTTCTAGACACCCATCTTTCTTATCTGTTTTGATTTTTTTTTTAAAGCTACGTTTTAGCTTGTTTTTACTAGAAATCATCGGCAAGCCTTTAAGGGAATACTTTAAAGTATTCCCTTGGACAAACAAGATTTATTTTTAGTCAGAGTCTTTTCATTTGTAACTTTATAATACTACAATTTTCTAAATTAAGTCACCTTTGACAATTTTGTGAACAAGGCCTCAACGGCTCCCTGAAAAGGCATTGACTATACATTTGATGATTAATTTTATATGGTAACTTGGTTAGATCATGGTACTCAGATCTTTGGCCAAACATTACTCTAGGCACTTCTATGAAGGTATTTTAGTTGATATTAACATTTAATGCCAACTAAATGTTTATGTATATATGTGTATGCATGTGTGTATGTGGTGGAACCACTTATATGTACACCTGTATGTAAAAGCCAGAGGTCATTGTCATTCCTCAGAAGTCATCTACTTTGTTTCCTGAGAAAGGTCTGGGGCTCCCAAGCAGGCTAGCCTGGCTGGCCACCAAGCCCAGGGATCTGTCTTCTCCATCTCCAGGTGCTGAGATTACAAGCCTGTGCCATCATGTCCAGGCTTTTAGAGCTTCTGTGGTTCACAGCTGGGGCTGGGCATTGCACAGTAAGCACCTGACCAACTGAGCTATCTCCTAGCTATAGTTAGGGGAATCCGAATAAGGCAGACCACCTTTCCAGTTCAGGTGAGCACTTTCCATCAGTTAAAGCCTTGGCAGGGTGAAAAAGAAAAAAAAATCTGTCCTACCCCCAAGAGTGAAATCTACTAGCAAATTATCTCTTGAATCAAGTCTTAATATTTCTCTCTGATGGATGGCCTCTGGCTCAATTGGAAGATTCTGAATTTGCCAATCTGTAATACTGTATCTCTTTGGGTCTAAAATGGTAGTCACACTATGTCCCTAGAGACGTAGACTAATATATAATAAGCAACACTTTGTTAAGAAGCTACACTTCTTCCAAACGCCACTTATCAATTTGAGAGCAAGGCAAAGTAACTATGATGCTGCTAACAAAGACACTAACTCAATAGAATGATACTAAGCAATGATGCCTCTATTAGATTAAATTTCAGTTAGTCAAGGTGCACAGAAGAGACTCTAAACAGGACATCTTTATCACCCCACACCCCACTACCTGCTAAGGCTCAGGGAATGTCACAGAAGAGGTGGGAAGAACGTAAGAGCTGGGGGACTGGGGGGAGATCCGTGGGATGCTGTCTTCTGGACATGACATAACCACCACACCATAAAATCATAGCAGCTGTGGTTACTTGAACAAGATCAAGGCAGAGAAAATTCCAGCACAGATGGGCAGGAGCTCTCTAGGCCCTACATGTTATTAAGGAGCTATTAGCACTTGATGGCTGGTTGGCGAGGGAGAATCATTCTTTTTGAAATGTGCTCCCACTTGTAGGTTTCCTGTGCTACAATGAATGACCCCATACCCATGTACATATCAGCAATACTAATTGACTTAGTAGGTTATCAAAAAAAGAAAAGCCATGAAATTGGGAGAGACATGCTAGTGGGCTGTGGGGAAAGCTGAAGAGGAGAAATGAGGTAGATATAATCATATTTCATACATGTATGCATAAACTCACAAATACAGAAAAATTAGAATTGAAAAGTACAATAAATTAACAACTTTCAGGTCACAAAAGCCACAATTTTGTAAATGCCCCTTTGAAATAAAATCCTGAGTAAAAACTGCCAACTGGGGAACATGAAAATTTCAAGAGATTTTGTTAAGTCTCTACAAAGAGGCAAGCTGTGGTAGCTGGACTGAGACTTTCCTCCACAGGCTCATGTATTTAAACTCTGGGTCACTGGTTGGTGGTGCCATTTGGGGAGGTTTAGGAGGTGTGGTCTTGGTGGAGGAAGTGTGTCACTGGAGGCAGGCTTTGAGAGTTTGAAGCCTAGAGCCATTTCTCGTCCCCTCTCTCTCCCCTTATGTACAATGAAGGATGTGATCACGCTCCGGCCTGCTCCTGTAACCATGCCTGCTGCTTGCTTGCCATGCACCATGAATGGACTCTTACCCCGGAACTGTAAGTCCAAATATGCTCTCTCTTCTTTAAGTTGTCTTAGTCATGGTGTTTTATTACAGCAACAGAAAAGTAACTACTACACAAGTATGTACTTGTGTTAGTTTAAGACAAAGAATTCCAAATATTCAGAAATGAATAAGTGAACAAGTCTAGTCACTATGACTCTCTTAAATGTCATTTCACTCCATGGGTAATATAATTCTCTGTCAACACTGTTAACTGTTGGAATTAGCCCTGCTTAATCCAGGTCCCACTATTACGGTACTAAGTGGTCACTTACCTCACAGACTGTACCGTCAGCCTCCCCTGCTCTATTCTGCGCCTCCAGAAGATTAATCCGAGAAGAGAGTTTTTCTGAAAGTCAAAAAAGTAGTTCCTTTAGAGAGCATATGTGGAGCATTTGAAAAAACAGTGACATAGCTATACCAAGGCTACTTGAGATACATAAAATAATGAAGAGAAAAGAAATAAGCAAAGTACTATGAGATAAAAAACTGATGCCTTCAAAAGAATATGATATCATACATAGCACAACATAATTCCTATCATACATAACATAACATAGTAGATGTCATATATAATAGAACACAGTAGATATCATACATAGCACAACATAATAGAAACCATATATAATAGAACATAGTAGATACCATACATAATAGAATGCAGTATGATAATGACCTTGAGAGAAATGTTGTAAGTAGTGTGATGTTTGAAAGACTGTAGATGTAAACCCATGTGACCTGGAGCAGTTATTTATGCTATAATCTGAAATTCTACTTTCTTAGGTTATCCATATTCCTACTGTTTGAATTGTGTGCTTTTGCACAATAGCACTTACACTGTTCTGATCTTCTTTAACAGATGTTCAGACATTAAATGTTAGCACTAAAAGGGCTCTATCTTTTAGCTGCAATCCCAAAGACCAGATGAGGACACAAAGGACATAATATGAACAGGCTATAGGGCAAGACAGTCAAGACCCCCATCTTAACATACAGCTTTAACATGGGTGTCAGTGCCCTGGGAGATAAAACTACTGAGCACCGATCCTGGAGATACTCCAGAAGCTTACATTCCTTCTGAAAAACTAAATAAACTAAAGAGCGAGCATGTAGTTTCCTGCAACATCTCAGTGCCTTACCCTGACCTGGAGCTCACGTCCTGACTCCTATCTTATCCTTCAACCCCCTCTTGTATTTGCTATTTTTTTTTTTTTCACTCCATGACAAAAACTCATTCTGTTCTGGAAACATATCAAATTCGTTCAAACATCACACTTGTTCTGCTCTGTCCCCTGATAAAATGTTCTATGCACGGCTGCCCTGTCTTTAGTCACTCGAAAGCCTACCTTGACCTCTGTAATTCTGCCTTTCTCTTACCTCAGATGCACCTGCAGGGTCCTATCTCATCTCCACCCTACTATCTATTACTCTAAATGTTCTGTTTTACACATGTTTACGGGTGTCCTTTTACACATGTTTATGGGTGTCGTTTTACACATGTTTACGGGTGTCTTGCACTCTAAAATGTTCACAGCTGTGTCTACAGCACACAGAATAGTGCCTGGCTCACAGGCAAGGAAGAATATTCATGAAACGTATGAATTCGAGACAGTACATGTATTGGGCTCAGACATTGCAGACCCCTGAGGAAGATGTAGAAATGGCAGTACAAAAAGTGAGAAGGGACAGGACAGAAACTCAAAGGTCATTTATGACAGCAGACAGAAAAGCCAGGGCAGGGAACGCTAAGACCAACGACCCCTAAGGGACAGAGAATGGAAATCACAGAACCTGCAAAGCACATGACAATCATGTGAACAGGACAACCATGTGATGCTGCTTGCAAAATGGTAGACTAAGGGTATGGATAAAGAATCAAAAAGTGCTTCAAGTGGGCTAAGCGATGGCTAAATTTGTACTTTTACTGGCAATGTTAGCAGTATTTTAAATAATTATACATTTAATAACATAATTTTCAGATAGGAGCTAGGTGAGAAACTATAAAATGCCTACATGAAAAAAATCGGATCTAGTTTTTTAAAGTTTATGCTATGTCCCCTCTGACTTGCACAGTACAGCACAACACAGCAGTCAGATGTGCTAGATCAATGGTTCTCAACCTGTGGGTCCCAACCCCTTGGTCTAATGACCCTTCACAGGGGTCATATATCAGATAGCCTGAACATCAGATATTTACATTAAGATTCATAACAGTAGCAAAACCGCAGTTAGGATATAGCAACGAAACTAATTTTATGGCTGGGGCCACCACA
Source organism: Rhynchomys soricoides (assembly GCA_019843965.1). NCBI lineage: Eukaryota > Metazoa > Chordata > Mammalia > Rodentia > Muridae > Rhynchomys > Rhynchomys soricoides. Next base: position 473,859 of record JADRCH010000149.1, on the reverse strand, counting down.
CCATGAGGAACTGACTGTATTAATGGTCATGGTGTTTGGAAGGGTGAAAACCACTCTTCTAGATGAATGAGAGTCGTAAGACATCACCACCATAAGCTACTGAACTGAGGTGGTTCTCATGAAGCCCACAATGAACAGAAGACAGGTTCAAGAAAGGCCTTTGTTCTAGTCGACTGTTCACGAAGTCCAGTAGAAGAAAATGCTAACATGCTCAGCTTAATCCAGCAAGGCATTATTTAGCAGCCGTTATTTGTCAGATGTTACTAAGTTTAGGTAAAGCAAACTGAAAAAGTTCTCTGGCCTTAAAAAGAGGGCTTAAAGTAAACAAGATAAACACTGACCATCCTCATACGTCAGTCAAGGTATGAAGGATGCGGAGGGAGCACAAAGCACTTAACCCAGGATGAAGCTGAGTTCCTAAAGAAGACAGTGCCCTGGGTGAGGACTGACAGGTGCAGAGCAAGGCTGACAGGAGGAGGAGGAGGAGCTTAAGCAGGATGGTAACAACGTGGCATGAGCCGACAGGGAGCCAACCTGTAGTTTATTTTGATTTATCTTACCTCATTCCTGCCCTCGTTTTGCCTATTAAATTCAGCAGCTTAGTAAAGTTCAATTCTGGTCATACTCCCTAGAAGATACCTTTGCCAGTTCCAAATGAATATAAAGTATTTAGAAATCCTGCAGCATTTACAGTGTATGTATGTCAGAAAATGTAGCCCTGATATAAGCACCACACTGTGCTCAGCTCCTCAGTGTGCATTAGTTCTGAGAACCTTCTAGTGCAGAGTCAGCTACGTGTATATACGCACAGCAGTAAGAGCAGAGGCGCTTAGCATGGGCTAAGAAGACAGTCACAGTTTTTATTTATACATACCGTTCTCGGCTTTCAGCTCCTCCAGCTCTACAGAACTAAGGAGCAAGGCTCCCTTCTCATTCTCTAGCTCTACCACTCTCTTCTGTAAAGAGGCGACAGTCTCCTCCAGGGCTGCCTACATAGGAGAGAGACAACAAATTAGTGACTGCCCAGCGCAAGCTCTCACACTGGTGTCCCGAGGGCCTCTATCACGTACAGCATCTGAAAGTCCTCCAGCTACAAGGATGCTTTAGGAACAGCATCTACTCCTCCGCCCGGTGAATCTTCAGAGAAGTTTTTAATTCTGAAGATGGAAAAAGAAAGAAAATCTATCCCATAAGCTTCCAGTTCAGTGGGTTTTGAATCTAAGATAGAAGCCCAGATTATAAGGATAGAAATTCCCAGTCTACTGTGCATGAAGAACATTTTAAGAGTTCACAAGCAACACCTTGCATTAGATCTGATTAAAGCCAGCCAGCTGCAAGGCCTGAAGGGAAATGAACAGGAAGAGAGACCTCTCAAGAAGAAGTGCTATCGCTGTACTGTTGGGTTTTTTTCCATTTACAACAAAGCGTTCTTCTGCTTAATTTATAGATCCAGAATGTTTGTCTCTCTTAATGACAGGCAAATATCTGTATTAAATGTTCAGGTGTTTTCTTTTTACATAATTTATCCTACAAGGGGCTTGCTTTATACACTTTTCCAAGCAATTCCATGGAAATTTCCAGGTTAGGCTATGAGTTTGCACAGAAACGGCAGGAGCTATGCTTAGGGTTTTTCTATCCAGAAGAAAGTTTCTAGTTTGTAGTAAGACAAACAAAACAACTACAGGCATTCCATCTTGAAAAATAACAAAGCCTTGGGGAGGGGCAAAGCTGCAGTGTGAGGGAACCAACCAGAGGAAGGACATCAGTCAAGGACTTAAGTGTCTATACATTCAGTCTAACTTCCAGCTGAACAATGAACGGTACAACTCTTGGGCTGACCGATTACCTGAGGCAGAAATACCCAACTAAGTTTTGGGGCTCTCTACCACAGGCCGGAGTGGACAGTGTGGGTCCAAGCTACTCGCTGATTAAAAGTCATCAGAATGCTTCAGAAGTTTAGAAACAACAAAACAGACCCTCTCAAACAAACATTTATAGCATCTAGGACTCAACAGAAAAATCCCTCATGATAGAGAGAAACAGGAAACTGATTCACTCTCAAGGAAAAATATAACCAACAGACTAGTCACAAAGTGATGCAAACTTTGGATTAGCAAGCAAGAACTTACTTATATTGTGGTGATAGCGAATGAACCCAGGAACTTTTGCAGGCTTAGCAAGCACTCTCCCACTGAGCTAAATTCCTACCTCTTGGTTTTTGTCTTGAGTCAGAGCCTCACAAATTACCTCAGCCAAGTGGCCCTGAACTTGGGATGTCCTGTTTCTACCTCCTAAATTCTGGGCTTACAAGGATATGCTACTATGTCTGGCTACAAACTAGGATTTGAAAGATAATATTCTAACTACGATAAGACATAATGTGTTAGCAGTGAATCGAAAGACAGGGACTTTAGGTGCAAGAAAAACATACACGCTCTATAAAATGAAAACGTTTGAAACCCTAGGATAGAAAATCACAAATATAGAATGAAAAATCCAATGGACAGGCATGATAGAATAATACAGGTAAAAGAAATGCACAGTGAACTTGAAGACAGATCAAGAGAAACTGATTAGTCTGATTATTGAAGAAAAATGACCATAGCCTCAAGGACATGTAGGACAATATTGAAATACACTTTAACTGTATCATCTGAGAAGAGGAAGAACACAGAAAAATTATTTTAAGACAGCCACACTTTTCTCACATATAAGCTTTTATCTGTGAAAAAAAAAGAAAAAGAAAAAAGACTCAACAAAAGCAAGAAAATTGTAAAGAAAACCACATGTGACTACATCACAAAAAGTAAGAAAAATGTCTTTTAAAACTCAGTGGGAAAACAAAACTTCCATCTATAGGAACAATCATTTGAAGAACTGCTAGGGCCATGTAAGGCAGAAGACTGTAAAATGTATTTTTTAATGTCCTGAATGAAAAGGTGTTAATACAGAATTATAAATCCATTCACAAATAAAACAAAATGCAAATATTAGCTAACACCAAGAGAATTTTTCTTTAGTAGTCCTGACTACAAGAATATGGTGATTATTCTAGAAAAACAAGGTACTGGTTGGAAAGCACCCTCAGAGAGGAAAAGAACATGGGACACGGTAAGTATGTCAACAGCTTCTCCTTGAGGTGTTTTAAATACATGTAACAGTTCAATACATACATGTTAACACTGTATGCTAAAATTTAAAACTTTAATTAACGTAAGCGGCAAACGTAGCATAAAGGCTAGGGTGAGAGTATATCATCACAAGGTTTCTTTAATTAAAGTCATAGCCCTAAGAAGATTACAATGTTAAGAATATGCGGGTGCGTGCATGTGTGTCTGTGTATGTAAAATTAACGGCCAAAATGAGTTTACAGGACGTGTGTGTGTGTGTGTGTGTGTGTGTGTGTGTGTGTATACTTAATGCCCTAAATGAGTTTTGAGTTTTTAGGCCATGTGCCCCCAAAGTGGGTAACACAGGCAGAGCCTGACTGGCCCTTGAGTTAAGGAGACACAGCTAAGACTCAAAGGAGAAGACATAAGAGAGTGCCACATGGAAGATGTGAGGAATGTGTCCCCATGTGTACTCATCAGGCTGCATAGCAGTTATGAAGCAACTATCTCAGGAGATATCAACTACCAAAGCTACCTACTTGACAAGATTAGAGAATAAACATGTGGATCAACCTTTCTTTTCAAGTAACAACTGACTCTCATTAAAAAGTTTCAAGCTATTTATGTGAATATATATAATCAATATCTGGTAAGCAAAGATTATTTGGCACGTAAGGATGCCAGAAAATAAATATATGCCACAATAAACAGGTACAGTACTGATACAGATGCTAAATTTAAAATAAGTACAGCAAGACAGTGGGAGTCATAAAAACAATCTAATGGAAAGCAGCTCCCAATGTTAATACAGAACTGAAGTGCAGAGACTCACCAGAGCTGATGAATTCTAAGCACAGGGACTATAGTGAAAATGAGGCCCGGGCCTATTAATAATACCCCAGTGTCAAAGCCAATGATGAAAAGTTAAAAGCAAACGAAATTTTAAAAAGAGATTTCCTATCTAAAACAAAACACATGACAGACAAAAGAGCTGAGGAGGACTCTTTTAAACAACAAAACCAAAACCAAGAGCTCTCGTCAGCAAGAACTACAAGCTAGTGTAACAATATAATTAGCTACACAAGAGTTGTAAGAATCTACACACATGAGCACAATACACCCCAGTCTACACTCACGAGAAACTTAAAGGCAGTGCTTTACACAAATGGCATCAGAAGACTGTGGGGCTTTCACGTGCTTTTATTAATAAAATCTTGCTAGATCAGAACCACAACCATTTGTTTACTTTTTATCTCTGCTTTTGCTCTACAATGATAATTTAAAAGAATAAGTACAGCAGTAGATATAAATCACAAAACAAGTGAGGAAAAAAGGGCACATGCTCCATGATTACATTTATAGATAAACCATGTGAAATCAGGGTGGAAAATGGAATGGTAGCTCCCCCTTGAGAACATACTTTGCAGGCTGATGATAGTATGTCATACCTCACTAAGAGCTTGGCTACCATAGCTGAATGCGTCTGACAGAACACACTCATGGTATACTTAACGATTTATGCATTTAATGGTTTGTAAACCTTACCTCAAGAGAAAAAGAAGACTCCCTCAACTACCAACAAATTCTGAACTCTTGTCAACAATACACTTGCTAAAATATCTGGAGAAAAAGGTTCTGATGCCAGTAGCCTACTGTGACATTTATAAAACATTAAGATGAACTAATGGACAGAGAGGAACAAAGGACAGCTAGTAGAGCAAATACATACAGTCAATGTTATGGTACTATCTGGAGGGAGGGATCTGAACATTCATGATAAAACTGTGCCTATCTCTTTGAATCCCTGGAAAATGTCTTAGTAAATGCAAATGTTACTTATTCTTGTTGGAAGCTACTTTAATGCCTTTCAGGATTCTATTCAGATAGTCATCCCCCTAAAACCATTTCATTAGGTAGAAAATACACATTTACACTCTCTCTGTAATATTCATTAGAGCCCTTCAGTAGAGCAAACACATATTGATCATAGAGAAATTCACATTTAATTACCTGGTCGCCCTCATTATAAACATCTGGTAAAGAAGTCTGAGATGCTGTTTCATGTTTTTGCAAGTTTGGCTTATTTACAAATTGGCTAATTTCTTTAGATTTTTGCTGGAGTTGATCTAAGGAAGAGAAAACAAACATGCATATCTGAGGAAAAAAAGACAAGCACACAGAAGTGAGGTCTTCTTGGAGTCTGAAACTTCTACGGATATGCCACGTTGAACTTCACTAGTTCAGCTACCTAATTAAGATTATGGTGCCAATTACATTGTCTACTGTTTGGATCCAAGAGCTTCTCAGTAAACTACCTCCTTCAAAGGAAAAATAAGCACATGGAATGTTACGGAGTCACAAAGCAAAATGCAATCCAGCTATCTGCATAAAACTGGACTGAACAGGGGACACTGCGCTAAGTGCAGAGAGCCAGACAACTGCGCAGTCCATCTCCACTTCGGGAACTATTCAGAAAGAGTAGTGGTTCTCAGGGAGCTGGAAGGGTAAGGGCGATGAGAGGAAGTTTGAGGAAGGGTGGCTGGAGGGTGTGAACACACAGTTTGCATGTAGGGAATTCTCACACTAAATGCCATTCATATGCATAACTGGTAACATGCTAATAAAGACAGGCCTAGACATTTAAAATAGTCATTTTTTCATTTACCCCTTAAAAATGGCTTTGGTGGAGCCAGGCACACTAATCCCAGCACTCAGGAGGCAGAGGCAGGCAGATTTCTGAGTTTGAGGCCAGCCTGGTCCTCAAAGCAAGTTCCAGGGTCATTTATATTACAGTCCTCATGCTCCACTAAAGTATGATCCCATCAAGTGTCTCCAGCAGAGTTTAAACATGACCATGGTTTGGGGAAGGGGACAATGGGCTCAGATACATCCCCTTTCCCTCATGATGCCCTCTAGACTTTCTGGGTGAAAACCAACCTTGTGGTACTTGCTTACAAATTACTTCTTCCTAAGCCCTTTCCGAGGCATGCGCACCCCCATCTGTTAGTACTGCATGGGTACTTTGAAGAGGCCAGTGACATGGAACATTGGTGGGTACTTTGAAGAGGCCGGTAACATGGAATACTAGAGTTCAGGGGGTTGTACTTTTTTATAAACTCTTAACGTGGCAAACTTTTACAGTCATTTTCAATTTTAGTAAAATATTTTAAAATGTTTCTTAAAACCTGTTTAGAGACAAAAGTTTTCTTCAAAAGGAAATTTTCACCTACAACAAAAGCAAGAAGTTATGCCGTCAGACTTATGGATGACTTCTTGCAATTTAGTTTGTGAGTCTAAATGTGGCCTGACAATTCCAGAAACACATTCCATTCTGCTTATGGTAGGCACTGTGGTCTTCGGATCAGTTGTATCTTACACATGACTCCTCAGTGCCCAGATCATAGTTAAGTAGTATTTAGTACTGCGCTGACAAAGTTAAGAGACTTATGACTTGAGAGGCAGCAGGAGGAGACCACGCCAGAGGAGATGCTTTCCTTCTGAGCTTGCCACTATCAAAGCCCTGCAGGTAGGAAGTACAATCCACTAAGAGGCTAGAGATATGGCTTCGAAAGCCACATACTGACCTTCCAGGTGCTGAACGGCCTGGGCTGACTCAGCAGCCTGCTCATGCTTCTCCTGAAGCAGCTTTGAGTTTTCCTCCTTCAGAGCATCACAGGCAGACTGCAGCTCTTGCTCGTTCTTCTGAAGACTCAAAATGCAAGCGGTCTTCTCCTCCATTTCTGTCTTATGTCTTTGCTGGAGAGCACTATACTGCGTCTCCAGGTCAGCCATGTAAGCGGTCTTCTCCTCCATTTCTGTCTTATGTCTTTGCTGGAGAGCACTATACTGCGTCTCCAGGTCAGCCTGGGCTTGGCCTGCTCGCTCCAACTGTCTCTGAAGCTGACACATCTCTTCCTGCAGGTTATGGAAGGATAGCTTTCTCTCCGCCACCTCAAGTTCTACCTTTTCTATCACGATCTTGGACTCCTGCCTTTCTGTCTCCATGGTGTTCCTTAAAGTACTATGTTCAGCCTCCAACAGCTGTAGCTGCTGTGAAAGAACCTGAAACAAACAAATAACACAGCAAGCATCAGGATCCACAACTACTGCTCTCTCATTCAGGAAGCACACTGATACACGCCTAGGAGCCACACACGGGCACTGAACCTGTGGAGTAGCAAACACCCTCCATGCCTGCTTTCCAGATATTTTGGAAATATCACCATATTTGCCTCACATGGGTATGTTTTCATTTGTGCCTCTCTCCATGAGGGAAGGAGGGATGTTGTCTTATCCTTACTTGTCTGTAGCAACAGCACAGTCTCTGGCAAAGTGGACTCAATTCACAGTGAATAAATCAATCTAGTCTGTGCTCTGGAGGAACTCAGGGTTCGGGCACTGAAGCAGGCTGAACATCATACAAAAGCAGAGAGGGCACCAGAGGAATAGCGGAAAACATTCTAGGGAAGAGGAGAGGGATGGGCCAGGGTGACCTTCCTTTTAAAAACAGCCCAATAGCCTATGACTTAAAAGGAAGCAATGAGCCAGACAAGGAGGTTATGAAAAATGGTACTTCAGGCAGAGAGCTAAGAAGAAACATGATTACCGACTGCCGAGGTAGCTGGAGTTAGCATTGAGAAAAAGTCAGGTGAGGAAATGGGAGAAGGCTGGAAAACAACCACAAGGCTCTGCAGACCTGTCATTAAGAAAACAGCAGGTCTCTAAGTAATGAGGCTGGCCACATGGCACGAAGACAACCCTCTTCATGCCAACATACACCACACACACACACACACACACACACACACACACACCACTTGTCAGGAAGAGCTTTTTATGCAAATATGCAAAGATGTTCCAAAGACAGAGTTAGGTCCTGATATTACTGATGAGGGCGGAGTCTAGAATTAAGAGATTAAATCAGCAGAACTGATAATTAATTGTAGGGCTTAAAGAATACAAAAGAAACAAGAAGGTTTGCATTTTATTCTTCTGACTGAATAGCCTGTTAAGAGAAAATATGGTTAAAGTGTTTTTTAAAATGCTTTTGACTTGGATACATAACAATTACTTGCAGGATAAATGTTTGCATATCAATGAGGTACACAGGTGTAACAATCAGATCAAGGTCACTGGCCTGGCCATGTCAGGAAATGCCTTTTCTGTGTTGGCAACAGTACTGGCTGGTTTTGTGTGTCAACTTGACACAGCTGGAGTTATCACAGAGAAAGGAGCTTCAGTTGAGGAAATGCCTCCATGAGATCCAGCTGTAAGGCATTTTCTCAATTAGTGATCAAAGGGGGAGGGCCCCTTGTGGGTGGTTCCATCTGTGGGCTGGTAGTCTTGGGCTCTATAAGAAAACCAGCTGAGCAAGCCAAGAGAAGCAAGCCAGTAAGAAACATCCCTCCTTGGCCTCTGCGTCAGCTCCTGCTTCCTGACCTGCTTGAGTTCCTGTCCTGACTTCCTTTCGTGATGAACAGCAATTGGAAGTGTAAGCTGAATAAACCCTTTCCTCCCCAACTTGCTTCTTGGTTATGATGTTTGTGCAGGAATAGAAACCCTGACTAAGACAAATTGGTACCAGAGTAGTGGGGTATTCCTGTGACAACCTGACCATGTTTTGGGGAGGACTGTGGAAGGACTTTGGAACTTTGGGCTAAAAGAGTCATTCAGTGTTAAGAGCTTTGTGGGATGTTGTGTAGGAGCTTGGAAGATAATGTTGAGAACAGTGCAGAAGATGGAGGCCTGGCTTGTGAAATTTCAGAAGGAAGATTAAAGATTCTTATCAGGGCCATTGCTAGTTAGATTTAAGATTCTTCGGTTTTGGTTAGCTGGGGCTGAAGAAATCAGTTGTAATTAACAAGATATCAGAACTACTAAAGCAACCTATTGCATTGCTGGGACTATTGATGCTGGTTGGCTGGAGCTGGGAAATTGTCAGTGGTTGGAAAGAGACCAGCATTATTGAGGTGAAATCTTCTGAGAAGTGTTTTCTGAGAGCACAGAGGCTGCATTCCACAGATAGCTAGGGTTGTACCTTGTGCTGTGGCTGGACTTGGTAATGTGTAAGAGTCACCCAGGTGGTACTGGTTTTGAAGGCATGAAGGAATCATGAAGAGCAACTGAGGCCTGGGCACTGTGAGAGGCCACAGAAGGCCATTGGTGAAGGTGCAGCCTCAGTTGCAATTGACAGCCCAGGACTGAAGGGGTCTGGCAAAGGAGGTAAGGCTTGACACCATGAAGAAAGCCTATGAGAGGCTGTTGGTAAACCTAGTTGCAGCAGAAGACAGCAGTGTTTTGAAGACGCCAGTACCATGAGATGACCACCAGGAACAGCAGCAGCAGTGGACTACAGGCATCTGGAGCCTAGAAGACAAGGTGTGTGCTACAAAGGGCAGAGCTGGAGAGGTGACCCAAGCCCTTGGAGGAATCCAGAAGACCGTGAGTGGATCCCAGACATTGGACAGTTGGAGTCTGGTTTTGCTTTTGATTGTGACTGAGCCCTGATATATTTTCCCTCCTGAAGGAAGAAGATATTTTAGTGGAGCCCACAGTTGAGAGACTTATAATGGTAAAAAGACTTTGAATTCTAAGAGATTGGATATTTTTAAAGGGATTGAAATTTTGATATGTAAGAATCTGCGAAGACTGTGGGACTTTTAAAGTTATTTAGATCTTGGGGATGAATAAGAAATTAAAGGTTGAGGCTTAATGGTGACGTGTTTGTGTGTCAAGTTGACAAGGTCCCAACTGTACTGGCTGGTTGTGTGTCAACTTGACACAAGCTGGAGTTATCACAGACAAAGGAGCTTCAGTTGAGAAAATGCCTCCATGAGATCCAGCTGTAACCATTTTCTCAATTAGTGATCAAGGGGGAAGGCCCCTTGTGGGTGGTACCATCCCTGAGCTGGTAGTCTTGGGCTCTACAAGAAAGCAGGCTGAGCAAGCCAGGAATAGAAACCCTGACTAAGACAGTAACATCCAAAATCTTCTCTACTAGGGCTTGGTAACAGATGCTGTCAAGTGCAGCTACAGACGTGCTGCAGATGTGCAGTTATCCCTCCCATCCAGAGGCTTCCTGTGCTCACTTATTCCCTCTCCACCTTCCCTCTCCTGTATCCTTCCCAAGTGCTGGAAGCTGCCATTCTGTTCTCTACTTCTTTGAGACTGGCTCTTTGGCTTCCGAGTAAGTGAGAACATGTGCTATCTGTCTTCTTATGCTTGACCTGTTTCACTTACTGTAACATCCTGCATTCTTTCCCATGGTGCTGCAAAAACACCAAACTTCATTCCTTTTTCAGGACTGAGTAACATTCCATCATGTGTCTATATTACAATCTGTATTTATTTATATTACACATCCACTGACAGGCACCTAGGCTGGCACTTGGTATCTCAACCATTGTGAATAGTGCTGCAGCACACACAGGAGAACACGGGTGCCTCTGCATGCTCTGAGAATGCCAGGCACTGGTGGCTCTGCATCTTGTCTTCTGAGCTACAAATGATCTGCTTTAAGAAGGAAGGTGTGGTGATATTTCCAAGCTTGTAGGTAAGCCACTTATCTCCAGGGAACTGGATACAGACCAGAAGCACTGGGGAGATAAATGCTCGGGAGGAACCAATGGCAGTGGGGACAGTCACATCTACTGTAAGAGGAAAGGAGATAAGAATGTAATAGTAAGGATACCGGGCAGAGGCTAGTCTGCTGGCAAATACTGTTTAATGGGTAGGAAGAGAAGCCTATGAAGCAAAAGTAAGTAAACTAAAGAAAAGCTCCAAAGACATAGGAAGAGAACCAAGATGTGTTCTGTGCTAATGGGAATGATGAAGTTTCTAGGAATAAGTGATAAACATAACAAATGTCGGCCAGACACTGTGGCATACCCCCAGGGTCCCAGCATACAGGAGAATCACGGATCCAAGGGTAGCCTGGATTACACAGAAAATCTATTTTTAAAAAGAAATAAAAACAACCAACAACCAAGAAACAAATATTGCAGAAATGTCTAGTAAAATAAAGCTTAAAAACACTCATCAGATTTCAGAATTACAGGTGTTTTGTGATTCTCTAGAGTGTCTTCAGTAGTGCAGTAGTAATGTTAGCTATCAGAATCTTCTGTATGTGCCAGACCCTAGCTTTATACTTACTGCTTCATGTGATTCTCAAATAGGTCCTTTATATAAATTCTACTGCCCTTTGTTTATTGATGGAAAATCTGAGGCCTACTAAATCAACCAGGTATGTGTAGGAATCCTCTACATCTGAGCTTTTCTGTCTATGATGAGGGAATGATGGTAGTCATTGCATAAGAGAGCTGTGAAGACCCACAATGCATTATCCAATACATAATCTGACAGAGAGCACACAGATACAGGCATCCATACAGCAATGGCCTACTTAGTACCAGAAAGGAGACTAGACCCTCAGTGCCCCAGGACACCCAGAGAAAACCTAGAGTCAGATGTGGGATTTTTGAGGATGAAAGCAAGAGGAACATGCTTCTATACTACCAAGAAAGCTGCCTCAAGAAAGTGTTGCTGGACACTGAGGAGGAAGGGTATGGCTGATTTTATCAGGCAGCAGACAGCACCCAGGTGAACAAAAGCTGTGTTGCTACTGAACCAATTCTGCATTAGAATTTGGCTACCTGGATATGAAGATAGGACAGGGGCACAAGAAAGCTACAGGTAGGTAAGAGCAGCCAAAATGGGAGGCCTGAGTCCATACAGGATAGTGTTGGGCCCTGCCAACTGAGGTCAAAGTCCGATGTTACCAGAAAGCCCTCAGCTCGGCGCAAAATGGCAGACTCCTTTTACCAGCAGGGCTTCTCCTTTTCTGACCCTGTCTGGGGAGTTTGAAACCCCTAAACCTTCTACCTGTAGAATGTTGTATAGTCTTGGTGAAATTACAGGTTCAGCTTCCTTTCTCCAGCAGGCACCTGAGACTCCTGGAATGCCTCTCCCCATGCTAATGAGGAATCTCAGTACCTTCAGTCAATGAACTTGCCCACCCTGGACAATCCTGCCCACTTCCCCCAAACTGTATAACCCTTGATTGACTCCAAATAGTCTCCCCAAAGCATATTCACAGGCCGTCCGAAACCCTGCTTGTCAACTGCTCCCTTCGTCCTCATGGGCTCGTGCCCACCAACCCAGGGAGAAGGGAGACACACAGTAAGACAAGGGAAGGGACCATTGCATTATAGGAACCCTTCAATCCAGCAGAAAGCTGACCAACACAGATAGGCAAAGCTGAGACCATGCACAAGGCACAAGAAGCACTCAAGTCAGACAAGGGGTACAGCGATGGCAAAGAAACTCACTGGAGGAAAACAGAGTTCCTGAAAGACTCTAGAACTTCAACGGTGAAGGGAAAGTGCAACAGGAAGGAAACGGGAAGGCAGTGCTTGTTTTATCACTGTGTCTCCAGCACAGATGGCACTTGTTTTATCACTG
>JADRCH010000149.1:373070-461280 GCA_019843965.1 Rhynchomys soricoides | reverse complement strand
CTCCAGCACAGATGGCACTTGTTTTATCACTGTGTCTCCAGCACAGACGGCACTTGTTTTATCACTGTGTCTCCAGCCCAGACGGCACTGGTTTTATCACTGTGTCTCCAGCCCAGACGGCACTGGTTTTATCACTGTGTCTCCAGCCCAGATGGCACTGGTTTTATCACTGTGTCTCCAGCCCAGATGGCACTTGTTTTATCACTGTGTCTCCAGCACAGATGGCACTTGTTTTATCACTGTGTCTCCAGCACAGATGGCACTAGCCCTCTGAAGGCTCATAGGCTTTTATACCTGCTGCCCACAGCCTAATGTGCAAATGGACCCCACCCCTGGAAGGCAGTAGGACCACAGATGGTACCTGGTTTCTCTGTTCTGCAGAAGTTAGCTCCTTCTGTAGCAGGTCCACAACCTGAGCTCGGCCCAGCAAGGCTTCTTCCTGTTCCTCCAGCTTCCTCTGCATCACCCTCAATTTCTAGAAAGAAAACATTTTAGGAATAATTACAGATAAATAAGACGATTATTTGCCTACCTTTCAAAATGTCCCATGTACCTATAAGGCTATTTTCAGAGCTTGTAAGATAAGAGATTAAAGAGTAGACACCAGGATGCCATGGCCCATCTAGCAGCAAGAGAATCTCCAAAATGCCTTCTCCAGAGTGTGACAACAGCTAAACCCAAATGCAAGCAAGGCCTTGAATCAGGGCACCTAACGTACTCAAGACAAAATGACACACACTCACTTTCAAAGTTATATATAGTTCCTGTCTGGACCCTAAATAGTATGGGTGACATGCATTTCTTACCTACAAAAGAGCGATCTGTATACGCAAAACCCATTTCTCTTCTGTTTTCAATTACAGGACAGGCACTTGAAAAATAGCCATTGAATAAATAAATCAATATATATATGGTCAATATTCTATTTTTCAAAGCAGTGTACTCTGAAGTTCCATGTAGTAGTACATTCTGAAAGACTGCTTAGAATGTACGAGTTTTCACTCAAGAACAAACATGAGAAGCTGGAAAGGAAGGCACAATTGGCAAAGTCCTTGTGAGGGCCTGCGTTCAACCCCTGGGATCCATATAAAAACCCAGGCCAGGTGGAACAAGCCTGTAATCCCAGCTCAGAGGAGGTGGAAACAGGGTTCCTGAGGCTTGCTAGCTAGGCAGCCTAGCCTAGAGTAAGTAGTGAGCTAGGCCAATGGGAGACCCCATCTCAGGGGGGGGAAATCCAGGCATATGTCTCCTTAGGAAAGAATGTCATCCAAAGTTGTCTTCTGGCCTCCACATACATGTCCGTGTGTGTGCACACTATGTACATAAACATGCATCAAACACAGATCAAACTAAGTGCGACTCAAGCGCCACTAAAGATACTTTCATTGCCACATGGTTCTACATTCTAAGTACAAATGATGTGAGTTAGTACATGGTAAACTCCAAAACAATGAAGTCAATTTTCAGTATCTAGTCAGTGAACTTAAAAAATAAAAAGACTTGCTTCAAACCCATTTCTCTCTCTTTTTTTAAATTACAAAACTGACTTCATCAATTTGAAGTTTTGGATCAGCTTAGAGCATGAATGGTAGGTGCAAATGAGCAAATGAAAGAGAAGCCAGCCCACTGCTCACCCCACACAGATCCCCACGCAAGCTCAGCTTTAAGGTGCCAAGCTCCAACAGGATGAGATGAGGAAAAAGGAAAGTAAGGTCAGGACCCAAAACGACAGGCAACAAAAGACAGGGAGGGCACCAATAAGAAGCCAAGGACAGCATGGCAGCTGTGTGGAGGGCCGTGGGGAAGGGCAGTGGCTGGCAAATGGCTGTGAAGTCTTGATTAAACGTTAACCAAAATGACAGTCACTCTACGGAGTTTGAGCAACACACCTGTTGCATCTCTGTTTCCACATCTGACTGGGTTACTAACTGAAGGAGCTCATCTTCGTGGAGACGAACCTGTGTCTCAAAGCGGGCGTCTTTCTCTCGGACCACCTGCTGCATGGAACTCAACTGAAGACACACACCAGAGAAACTATACAAGTTACACTCCAGAGTATTTCACAGACAACTCTTACAGCCTACTCTGCAACGACAGGCACTCAGCACTGACAGAGAGCCGTTCCCTAAACCTCAGCTCTGAATGGCAAGGGCGAGGATGTTGGGGGAGCAAGAGGCCCCGCAGAAACTTCCAGACACAAGAGAAAGCCTGCTATCAGACTTGGGATCAACTCACATATAAGTTTAATTATACATTTTCAAGGATACTAAAAATGCCTTAAATATTCAAGAGTTGTTTTTGTTTCAATTCTGAAAAGATCAGAAAATCAAGCCTACAAGTAAAATTAGATTTCTGTTAACCCTTGGTACTTTCAGTGTCAGACGCATGCTCAAAGACAGCTCCAGAAGCTCATGCCTGTAACAGAGTAACTAAAGCTCACATACATCATTCAAGATACTCTACAAACAGAAATACAAAGCTTCTTTTTTGGTATGGTTTTCAAAAATTTGCTTTCAGTAAGGAATCGGGTGTGCTCACAAAGGCACAGTGTCTCCCCGAGCTGTGTCCAGCTCCCATTTCCTGTAGGCTTCCCTCTAATGCACTGCGCTTTTCTTCTCTGCCTTTTCTAACTCCTCTCCCCAACTCGAGAGCACTACTTTTCTAGCGAACCACCTATCTCTTGGTTTTGTTTAACCCCATCTTTTCCACATACTCCGATGCTAATGTTACTTTTATCATTTTTATTTTTTGAGACAGGGTCTCACTGTGCAGCCCAGGCTGGCTTGGAACTTGCCATGTAGCCAACACTGGCCTCCAACTCGTGATCTGTACACTTCAGCCTTCTGAATGCTAGAATAATGGCTTGTGCCACCACACGTGCCTTCGGTACTTTGTTTGAAGCAGCTTGCTCCATGACAGATCTGTTAACATATTGGTATGTCTTCACTGCCTTTGTTTCAAGCAATTTAAAAATGCCTAACATTTTCTTAGCTTACACTGTATTGGTGCTACACATTAAAAACCCAACAGAAGTTAATCAGATAAACTTAACAATTTCTGGATATATGATTCTTACTGTGTATATGACTGTCACCCATTCCCAAATAGAAGGGCCTCTGCCAGCAATGTATCTGATAAATAAAATCAGCTATGTGATATATGCAAAGATCCCCTGGGGATTAAAAATGTGTCATGATTCAAAAGCATTCTCAAAGGAGAAGTATGTGGTAGGTGGTCAGACAGGAAACTAAGAAAAACAGAGTTGAGGGTGCCAGTGAAAACCGGCTGGCTCTGGCTTCAGAAATGTGTAGGAAGAATAATTGTATATCCTGGAGCCATTAGTAGGGAGTTCCATACGCTTCTTTATTTCATGTTCACTAAGTAACTTAAGGCTAAGATGTATCTTCCTAACAAGATTTTAATTTGTGGAAAGAATGGAGCTAAAAATTTGTATTTCTTTTCATTTATTTATCAGTCATTTTTGAATTCAGCACAAGCCCACTCCTAACACACAATCTCTGTGTGTTTTAAAATGGAGTATCTGGAACGATGAGACAAAACCAGTCATTAATAAAGCTAGGGCAAGTTCATCTACATAAACAGTATTTTTTGCGAGGTTCGGGTGTTTCCTGTTAAGATAAGTATCATCGCTCACCATATACGTACCACACCTCCAACTCTTCCAGACCCTCCTAAGTGTGACATCCTAACTGTCATGCTTTCATCTACCAAGCTTTGAAGAGTGACTGCTGGGACTGACTTGCCACATATAGCACTCTGGATCCCATGATAGTGTATTCTGATGAAGGTGCCATTGTCCTACCTGGGCAGCTTGCTCTGCCTGGGTCTGGCTGAGCTGCATTTGCAAGGTGCTGATGAGCTCTTCCTGCTCTTGGAGCTGCTGCTTCATCAGGACCACGTCTTCCATCTCTGCAGAACTCTTATCCAGCTGAAGAGGAAAGAGCCACGTAAGTGAAGGGGTTGGCGGTCTTAGTTCTCTGACTTTCTCATCTGTCTTGAGTATCTACTGTACTTCCATCTAATTTCTACTTTAACACAAAAAAGAATTCCATATACTAACTTTTGGAATATTGTTGAGTTCCTAAAATTTGTCAGAAGAAGATAGAAGCAATAGCAACACTGGTTTCAATATCTCTGAATGCTCACATAGGAAAGAGACAGACCAACTAGACAGTGAACGTAAAAACGTGGACAATATTGACAATGTCAATAGGAAGATATCCTATAAACAACTTAAGGGCAAACCACGGAAATCTGGATTTGCTTGGCATTTGAGACTGTATGAGAGAAAGGGGACATTGACAGGGCTATATCTGATGGCCTTGGGAACAGGAAAATCCAAAGTAGCCAAGAAGTATTTGTTGGAACCCACAGCAGTCAGTATCAGAAGAGCAGCACTTCCCATTCATTGGTCATGGGTACATGCAGGACTTCTACAGGAAGAAAGATGAAGAGGGTGGGACTAATCTAGACCCTCTGATGTCTCAAACCTGTTAGAGACAGATATGCAAACACATGTAGAAGAAACTGTGAGGGGTGATATCAAGATGAAGATCAAGACTGGGAGGCTGTCTGCCCTGCACGGTCAAGGCCATGGGCTAAAGCTCCAACACTAGGAAAACTGGCTGAGTACAATGGTGTGTGCCTGAGATTTCAAAAACAGAGGGCTGAGACGGAAAGACTGAGAGTTCAATAGTGAACTCTCACTATAGTGAGAATAGTGGCCTGGGCTCCATAGTGAGACGCAGCTCAAAACAAAAAGCAGAATACAGGTAATTATGAACATGCTGCATAATTTGGTGTCAACCACATGAGGCTAGAGACGTCTTACAATGTGATGCCTCCAAAAGTATTTCATTTTAATAATACTGCTGAGCTAAAACTTAAAGCTGAACTATAAATTATTTTTTTATTAGATACAGTTTTGTTTTGGTCTGATAATATGACTTTAGCTGTTATATCGGATGAGATTTTTAAAAAAGATTTTAAAAATAATTTCTATGTTTATGTGTGTGCTTGCATGAGTTTCTACGTACCACAAGCCTGTAGAGGTCCGTAGCATCCATCAGATCCTCAGGAAATAGAGTCACAGGTGATTGTGAGCTTCCTGATGCAGACACTGGGGACCTAACCCAGGTCCCCTTCAAGAGCAGTTAAAAGTGCTCCTAACCACCAAGCCATCTTTCCAGCCTCTAGAGTGAGGTTTTGCTAGGCAGTGTGTGTAATGCCCAGTGTATACATGCTTGATGTCAACAAATTGATTAAGTTTGAATGATTTTTTTTTCTGTACTTGTATGTAATCTGGTAATGTGTTAATTTGAATATGCAGATAGCATGAGTAACAGTAGTAATCAAGATAAACAAGAATAAAATATAAAGTTAATTATTTCAATTATAATGGGATATTTTTTCTAATTCATAAGTATATAGTTTGAAGTTCAAAATGAAGGAAGACTAGTGAATTATAATTCACTCCTTTGGTATTCCTAAGCAGTATTTCACTGCAGACATTCCATAGTTTGTTAGCTATTCACCTGTGTGGAAAGTGAGTAGACTGCAGTGTCTGGCCATGACTGCTGCACCATGCTGGTGCAGATCAAAGTGAAGGGTGGCAGGAGGCAGGCCACAAAGTGGAGAAATCTAGCTCCCATACATATGAGTA
Source organism: Rhynchomys soricoides (assembly GCA_019843965.1). Lineage (NCBI taxonomy): Eukaryota > Metazoa > Chordata > Mammalia > Rodentia > Muridae > Rhynchomys > Rhynchomys soricoides. The sequence goes on along the minus strand of JADRCH010000149.1, from coordinate 455,597 downwards.
CAAAACCACAAAACAGAAGTCTATGATTTTTTTCCTACAAGATTAAGGCCTAGAAAGGGTTGGAGATGGCTCAGTGGTCATGAGCACTTATTGTTCTTGCAGTGAACACGGCTTGGTTCTCACAACCATCTGTAAGCCCAGCCCCGGCGTCTGAGGTGCTCTTCTGATATCCATGGGAACCAGGCACGTGTGGAGGCAAAAACATTCACACATAATATAGGATGAGTAATTATGTAGTATCATTAAAAACCAGGCATGGTGACTGGTGCTGTACTCTGAGCACCTCAGAGGCTGAGATAACAGGACAGCTACAAGTTCAAGGGGAGCCTGGGCTATAGGATGAGATCTTGTCTCAAAAGCGGCAAAAAATTCACGAAGACTAGGGAGTAGAACAATATGCTGAAAGAAATCAGAACTTATTTCAGAGTTTAAATTGTTTTTAAAAAAGTGTACAGGACAGGAATAGGAAATCAGAATTAGAAAAGTTCAAAAAAGTAGTAATTCATCAGGAAACTAATATAAAAGAAAAATCACTCCAGAAGAGAAAACAAAACACAAAACAGAATGTCTTGAGTTAAAAAAGAAAAAGAATAAATCTAAAAAATAATAAAAAATATAACCGATAAAAATAATAAATACAGAAACTGAAGCCTGCAAGGAAAAAACCGAAAGCAATGGAGCAGAGCAGTCGCTGTCACACACATAATTCAAGTTTCGGAAGACATGTGAACCACATACAGAAAGAATACACTGAGTCTGTACAAATGACAGCAAGAGCACCATACACCACTGCAAACTCTAATTACTAGACTTGGAAGGAAGGAAGGGAGGGAGGGAAGGAGGGGCAGGCAGGGAGGGAGGGGCAGGGAGGGAGGGAGGGCGGGGCGGGCAGGGAGGGAGGGCAGGCAGGGAGGGAGGGCAGGCAGGGAGGGAGGGCAGGCAGGGAGGGCCAACTGATGGGAGATAGCTACTATGTAAAAACAAAACAAAACCAGAGAACTCAAAGGCCTTTCTTTGTCCTTCAAGTATTAGTAAATTAGAAATATATTTAAATGTATGTAAATTAATTTTAAATATAATAATAAGTGCATGTTATATATTATTAAGTATTGGTTACTACATACCAACTATAATGTTAAGATATATAAAATAAAACTTGATATTGATATAAATTTTAAAAAAAGAAGCATTTACCATATATATATATATATATATATATATGTGTGTGTATATATATATATATCTCCATCCATCCATTGGCCATTAGTGATTTGTTAACCTAATAATAACAAGGTGACTCACTCCTACCTGGGAGGCTTGTTCTGACTGGGCCTGGTCCAGCTGGGCTTGCAAACCGCTAATTATTTTCTCCTTCTCCTGGAGTTCATGTCTTATTTTTTCTACTTTCATGTCTTCTTCTGTTGAACTCTTATCATGCTGAAACATGCGATAAAGTCACTTACTCAAAAGTTGTCATTCATACATATTTCATCTTTTGCACTCTTGGCCCTTTAGAGATATTTAATTGTAGTTTCATTAACCAGATAAGAGCACTCAGGAGGCAGAAGCAGGAGGGACTGGGTTAGAAGACAGCCTGGTCCAGATGGCCAGAACTGCCAGGACTCCAGAGAAACCTGTCTGAAACAAGAAAACCAATGACAGGAGCAAGGCAAAAACTAACAAAGAGCAATGGATTTCGGGCTGGAAAGAGCTCAGTTTTATAGATTTCTATGAGGACTAGGCTTTAGATCCTAGAGCCACATAGCAAGCCAGGGTTCCACAAATACTTGTGATTCCAGCTTCAAGGGATCTGACACCTTCTTCTTGTCTCTGATCTGTCTATCCTCTCTCCCCCTCCTGAACACTCCCCTCACCCCTGCACTAAGTATACCATGGTTAAAAGGTTGCTGGGACTGACTGGGACTGACTGGGACTAACTGGACATCATTTATTTAACAGGGAGAAGAAATGAAGGTATAAGACACTGACACACAAGGCCTGAGGGCTAAGGAAGAAGTGAGCTAAAATGAAAAGCAGAGCAATGAATAATTTAAAAACCTAGCAATGTGACTCAAGGGAGGTTTGACAAACCTAGACAAACCTGGAAAGGAAAAAGTCAGTGCCTGCCATCACAGCCATGGGAGGAGAGTTATTACAGAAACCATAAAGGAAGAAAAGAATCAACTCTGAGATGTTAAATGATTCAATTCTCCTCCTCCTCCTCCTCCTCCTCCTCCTCCTCCTCCTCCTCCTCCTCCTCCTGCTCCTGCTGTACTGTGGCCTAAGTCTAGAGCCTCATACACACGGCGTAGCTGCTCCTCCACTGAGCTATATCCTCAGTGCATATAAGGAAAGGTAATGTCCTCTGAGTGCTAGTCCCTGAACCACAAGGCTAGGCATGGAAGTAGTAAGGGCCCTGGGCTGCAACTTTGAACCTGAAGCCCCCTGCCCCACCCCATGAATTAACATTTCTGAGAATAATAATATAGTAGTCAAAGAGTGCAACAAATTAAAGAAATACAATGATGTCCCCTGCAGGGTGGTCTAGGCTGACTTGTAACTAGTGTGCAGTGACATACCTGCCTCAGAAAAATTTGCACAAATGCTCCAAAAAACTGATGTTTGCTGTTCTCTAAGTAGATGCCGGAATGTGGGTCTGAAGGGAGAGCTGAAGGGATTGTGTCCTGAACAACACTGTGTGCTTCTCTAAGGACCACTCTCCTTGGTTGCTTGCATCCCGACTAGACACTGCTCTGTGGGGCAGCCATAAACTAGGGAGCCTCTTTACAGGGAGACCAGGGTGATCCAGACAATTCAGCCCATAGTTCATGAAATATTAATCTACCATTATTTGCTCATCAGAATGGAGAATAATCTATATGTGTTAAGGAATGAAAGGATTTGCGAGCAGGGGCAAAATCTTAGCGATCACAGTTTCTAATGTTCTAAGCAATAATCAAACTCATCCGCTCAGCACAAGCTTCTCCTCTCTGTGGTTATCAGTACTCTACAGGACTTATTTCTTCCAGTCAGCCCTTTAAAATTCTGAGGGCCTGGGGAATAGCTTAAGCCTACACTTTGGGTAGGCCTTTGCTCTCCCTGTGTGGCCTTCAGTCAAAGCAAACCACAGGAAAGGGAGGCGTTCTTCACAGCACAGCTGTTTGTGCCCAGCGCAGATCTGCTCTCTCTTGGGGCTCAGGCGCCATGTTTGTGGCCTATCCTCATACCTTGGAGAGCAGCTCCTCGGCCTGGGCTTCTGGAGGCAGAGCAGCCCCTCCTTGGGTCTTCATTTCTTCTATGTGTTTGGTCAAGGACATGATCTTGGCCTTTGCATGAAGTTTTATTTTTTTAATTTTGTTTTCAGCAGCTTTTTTTTCCTCCTGTCATAGAGCAATGAAGACAATAAATGCGATTTCAGCGGTTACCTAGCACACAACTTGTTCAAGGCAGGCATGAGCTACACATAGAAATAAGCACCAGATTCTCTAAGAGTCTAAGCTAATGATCAAGTGCTCAGCAATTGATCCGGACAACCATACCTGCAGAGCTTCATCCTTCTGCTGGAGTTGAGCATCCTTCTGACTAATAATATCTTTTAGCTCCACCACTAACTTCTCTGCATCAGCCAGGCGATCCAGAACATCCTCTTGTGTGCTGTTATTCGATTCCATGGCAGATTCCTGAGGTAATTCCTAATATTTAGACAACAACAGACAAACAAACAAAACAATGACAGGGAAAACTACCCTCAGAAATTCCCACAACCTTGCTTCGTCTTTTGCCTAACTCCTCTCTTTAGAAACTGAGTTCTAATTAATCCAGTCACAGTTTCCTTCAGCATTACAATGCAGATTGTGTTGAACTTAAAGCATTACTATCCTAATTTTATCAAAGAGGAGAATAAATAAAGGAAGGAAGGTGAGGCTTACATACTATTAAGTGGAAGAAGCTAACATTTAAGATGAAAGGTGAGCTGCGGACTGGGGTGTGGCTCGGTTGCTGAGGGGAAGGCCTTGTGTAACTGCATAAGGCCAGTCTTCAATCCCCAACACTACCAACCAGCGTGGTGGCACACACCTATAATCCCAACACGCAGAAGGCACAGGCTGGAGGCTCAGGAGTCCCAGGCCATCTTTGGCTAGCTACATAGCAAGTTTGAAGCCAGCCTGGGAAATGAAAGATGTTTGGTTGTTTGTTTATAAAAAAACTTTCCTTAACTGTTTGCCCTTCAAAAAGCTAATGGACTTCTGATTCCTTAAGGGTCAGAAAATACAATGTAAACTCTGAGAAAGTGGAAGGTGAATATATAGAAGTAAATAGATGTTTTCTTTACACCTTCTCCCTGAAACAGGAGTTCTGATCCCAAGGAGGGAGCGGAAGACAAGGACTTCTTAAGACAGTGACCCTAAACAGGCTAAGCAGACGACAGAACTTTCCAAGCTCATCTAGACTTGGTTTCCATCCCCACGGCTGTCTGACTGACAATCCTCAGCAGAGGATCATTTACAGAATTGTGATTCTTTTTGTTGGTCATCACTTCTGCTTAGCACAAAGGAGCCTGCTCACACCCCTCTCACTTAAGCTGTTCTCCTCAGAAGAGCACAGAGTGAGAGTCCTATCAGCTTGGATGCAACAGAGCTACTCACAACTTCTGAGGAAGCCATCAAATTCCAGTCAGTGTAATCTCCTGATAATTCATGCAAAACATTATTTGCCAATCCCGATAATCGGCTCAGCATCTCTGCAGGTGAAACAGAACAGAACAGGACAGAAAACAGAAGGATCAGTAGAGGCAGACACAGGCTGCTAAAAATGAGCAAAGCAGACAGGTGCTGCTAGACGCTGGTACCCATGTCATCTATGTGAGACAAGGCAGCTGTGATGGTGGGACATGCTGAACGCACTGTGCCGCCAGGCAGTGTGCATGGTGCAGACAGACCCTGTCCTGTGCAGGTCCCATAGTATAAGCCCTGTCACTCGGATCAATATGAGAAATAAAATGCAAGAAGATAATCCTTAAATACAAGGACATAATGGTCAAGTATGTCTTAAAGGCTGCCTTTAATGCCCTGTTTTTCATCATAGTTCTGTTTATAAGCAAAAAACTTAATTTTTCCTTCATCCAGATTTATCCTTTTCTGATTTTTTCAACTAAATGCCAAGATTCAGTGAAATTTCCCTCTTCACATGTCCCTGACTCTCACTCTCTCATGTAGCTTTCCTGACAAACCGTGTGATTCCAATGAAGCTGATTAGAACAGACTATAAATCTTTGTATTAGTGAGTGGCTGAAAGCAGTACCCCATGCTTGTTCTGCAAGGAATTAGAAAAAGGAAACAAAAAGCATCATAAGCAGAAAAAAGTTAAAAAAGCATAGACCAGAAATGAGTAACTAGAAAATTAAAGCCAAGGCAGTTCTTAGAAGAGGTCAGTATAGATGAGAAAGCAGGGGTATTTTTTAACTGACATCACGACATCAGCATTGACCTGGCATACATTAAGAGAGGAGAGAGACTGGAGAACCTGAAATAAACACAAATACTACATCCATATGTTTATAAAAGTAGGTAAAATGAGCCAATTCCTTAGAAGGTACACGCTACCAAATTTCAAGCAAAAGAGAGAACCTGGATACATTCAACAGAATGTATAGCAGTAATTGCCCCCCCCCCACACACACACAATGAAACTGAGTTAATATTTAAGATTTTCTGAAAAAGAAAAACAATCTAGGTCAAGGGAGCTCTACTTGGTGGGTGACAACCAACAACTAAGGATTGAACAATACCAAGTTTGTATCACTTCCAGAAGCTAGGGGGTGACACTTTGCAACTCATTTCACAAGGCCAGCAGTACAGTAATGTGAACAGAGAAACGACATTACAGAGAAGACGAGTTACCATGGGCCAACAGTCCATGTGCTCATAACAAAAGATACAAGTTCTTGAATAAAATATAAGCCAACAGAACACAGTGATACATAAAAGGCCCCTGCTTGAAGAAATGGCAGGTTACTCAGAGAACATGCAAGAGGAGACAGTGACAGGAAGAGCTGGGAAAAAATATGACAAGGAGCCAACCTGAAGCAGCTCTCCCTGGGCATGGCTAAAAATGACTTTCAGTGGTGTCTGCAGAGTTGGTCAGAGGTTAAGTGCACCAGCTGCTCTTCCAGAGGCCCAGGGTTCGCTTCTCAGTACCCACAGCTCACAACTGTCAGTAACTCTAGTCCAGGGGATTTGATGTCCTCTTCTGGCCTCTTCAGACACTGTATGCAGTTGGTGTACAGACATACATGTAGGCAAAATGTGCACACACACAAAATAAAATGGACAAAGATTTAAACAATAGAATTTTAAAATTTCACAAAATAAGTTAATCAAAGCCACAGAGAGAAATGTAATTCAAATAAAAATGTATCTCTTAGTCTACACTGACAAATACATACAATAAAATGAAACGAATTGCCTTATACATTAATTCCAAAATAGTAACACAACAAGATCCCCCTTAGGAAGCAGATCTTCTCTCTATCCTCACCTGGTTACATGCCCCTGTCAGTTGTCACAGCACAACATACCCTTACCTCTGTAGGGCTCTTCCTACAAACCCATAGCCCAAGGTAATAGCAGATACCAGAGAAACCTAAAACAGGGCATTCTAAAAACACCTCTCCCATATTCGTCAAAGTAAAGCACAACAGCAAACCAAAGGCTAGGGCAAGTGAGGCCATGCTGATTAAGTCCAAAATAGGATGTCACACTGAATTCTGAATGGGAAAGGACATCAGTGGGGAAACAGTGGAATACAAGTGAGCTCTCCCTGTAGCTAGTTAATGGCCCTGTACTAACACTTAGGGTTTTGAAAACCATGTAGCTACTCATGTAAAGAGACATTAGAGAAAGAACATACAATATTTCTATGTTAATCTTTATAATTTTTAAAAATTCTACTTCATGGGTGCTTTGCTTGTGTGTATGTCTAGTCTACGCATCTATGTACGTGCACACAGTACCCAAGCACACGGTCTTTGGATCCCCTGGAGTTACGGGCAGTTGCAAGCTACCATGTGGGTGCTGAGAACCGAGCCCAGGTCCTCTCAAAGAGCAGCCAGTGCTTTTAATTACTGATCCACTTCTCCAGCCCCTAATCTTAAGTTATAAGTAAGTCTGAAGTTGTACTAAAATTAATTTGCTTTTATAACTATTATGTTATACAGTGAGAAGAATGACATTTGCCAGTCTATATACTCTATAAAATATTAATGCAGTAACCGAAAAAAAAAAACTGAAATAGAACTGAAGTGTACATAGCACTACAAACTATTGTGAATTTTATGTTCTGTGTTTAAATGCTATCTGGACTTTAAAAACTCCCAGAAGGGAGAAATATGAAAAGTAATTCGCATCCTCCTGCTCAGGGTAATCATGATTAGGATAGCCATGGTTCTCAACAAGGATGCTGTTCCTGCTCAGGGTAATCAGGGTTAGGGTGGCCCTGGTTCTCAGCAAGGATGCTTTTTCTTGACTGTAGCTTATATATCCACAGACGTGTGAGATGGGAGAAGTAAGAGGAGGAGTAGCACTGAACCCTTGTATAACTACCTACGGGGCTAACAGCCGATCTAGGGAATGGAAGGGTAATGTGGGCTCATATATTAGTACAGAGGGCCAGGCATTATCATTTGTCAGTTTAAAAATAAGTCCCAGCTCATAACTACACAGATTCTAAACCCTCTTTTCAACTTTCTAAGTCCGGTTTTCTATAGTTTTGAGTGCTCCTTTTGTTTTGTGTTGGGACTGAATCTGAGACCCTACACAACAAACACTATATAACCACTCTACTGCTGAACTATACTCCCAGGCCCCTATGCTAATTTGCTTAACTTTACTTTGTGGTGGTGAAGATTCAGGGCCTTGTGCATGCTATGCAGACACTGCCACTAGTCTACATTCTCAGCCCTCTATGAGAGATTTTAATAAAGGAAATGATGTAATCATTAGTGAATATTCCATAAACATAAATATTTGCATAAATCTTCTACAGAAAATCATATCAGAATATACCTTATTAGACAGAATTATTCTATCTCTAGAATTTACATGCCACTTTTGGAAATAAGCAAATCAGACAAAACAACTGACTGACTGGCTGAGAAGATAGTTACAGGCAGGCAAGCATGAATATTTGTGTGCTTCTTAGATCCCCCACAAATGAACAAAAAAAGCAGATTAACACTAAAAGCTTGTTGGCAATCTGCATAAAACAAACAACCCCAAACAACAAAAAGTCCCTATTTAATCAAGTTTCTTATCAACCCCCAAGTTAATGTAGCAATAGTCAAAATCAACAACCATCACAAAATCAGGGTTCAGTGGCATCCATTCAAGAGGAAAGAGATGGTAGCCAAAAGAGTGCAACAAACCAAGAGAAGCACAAGAGCCAGTTGGCATTTGTTTACTAATAAATGTGCCAGGCCAAACAGAGAAGAGCCACTGGCATGAAGAAGGTCTTTTTTTGAAGGTGATAGGTACAGGGACCTCCCTTATCTTTGGAAGATGTTCCATGATCCTGATGGTACAAAGAGGATCAAATCATATGTACATGATATAGCTTGATATGGTCTGGTATATATGTGTATGGTACACTTTGGTATGGTATGTGTATATGTGTGTGTGTGCGTGTGTGTGTGTGTAAATGCTATGACTGTAACACACTCTCAAATAGTGTGTTGCTGTTTGTTTGTTTTCAGATAGGGTATGCTCGCTCTATAGCCCAGGATGGCCTTGAACTCACCCTTCTTCTTCTCTGGTCTCCCAAATGCAGTGATTACAGGCCTGCAATGTTGGTTTCTTTGGCATATTGCTAATGTAGCATGTTAACCTATGAGAACACTGGGTGAAAACTAGGAACTACATATTATCGTTGAAAACTTTTAATTTAAATCTATATTTATTTCCAATAGTTTTATTTGTTTTCAACAGAATGAAAGTGAGAACAATATTTAAAAAGCAACCTGGATTGGGTTCTCTGAAGAAAGAGCAAAGGAAGAGCAGAGACGTAGGGAAATGTAATCCAAGAATGCTTACCTGACACTTAAAAAACAGATCTGAAATTATGTATTGAAAAAGCCCACCAGGTACTTGAGAATATCAATCCAAAATCACCAATCATACTGTTTAGTAAACTTATTAGATTTAAATACTCATTTCATGTCACAAGATCGCATGCTTAGTAAGGCAAGGAAATAAGATGATCGTGAAACTGTTTTGCAGCAATAGCTGGGCCAGAAAAGCTACAGATTTAAAATACTCAACAAAAAATGAGCCAAAGATTTCATTTCCAGCAAAAATGAGCACCACATACAAAAAGCACAGACGAGATGCTACACATAGGCAAGAAAATCCACAGAACATTTTCTATAAAGCATTTCCTGAAGACTCTATGGGAGAAAACTTGAAACCATAACATAGAAAGAAGTCCTCATGAAGACTGGTGGTGAATACTAACCATACAGTTAGTGCAGCCCGAGGTGGGGGGGGAGAGGACATGGTAACCGTGTGTTAACAACATATAAGACAACTATGGCTATTAGGAAGAATGTAAATATATATAAAAATACACACAAAAAACCCTCGTGTAAAGTTGTTTTTAACTATCAGATTGGTAACATGAGCAGTATTATTCCTAGACAATTGTATGTGGAATGCAGAATTAAAGCACACTAGTAATTAAGGACAGATTAATTCTATCAAACTTTCAGTATAAGAAATGAGGACAGAGATGTACTACAGAAGAAATATATAACCCAGTTCAAACTGATCTTAAAGCTGACTTGGGAACATTAGTAGAAGTGTGTGAGGTATTTACTTTATATTTTACCTTTATCTTTCCCCACTGTCCACTAAAAAATGAGTTTAGTAACAGTGACAAATCTCAGTGCCTACATGGCAGTCTTGTTACAAAGGCAAGTGTCTAATGAGAATAATTCCTAGAAGTGGCTGATTCCAGTCACATAAAGTAGGAGATATAAAATCACACAGGCATCTTAACCTGCAAGCTAGCAAGAAGCTAGCACAGACAATTACAATCATGTCAAGAGGACCCGTGAACAAGTTCCCACTGACTAAACAGAAGGCCTGAATTAACACAAGATGAAATTACAATAGACCAAATTTATAAATTTAAATCTGAGAGAATGTAATAACTAGCTAGTTGTCTCATCTGAACCAATGACTGTGGAAAGCAGATATAAAAGGGTTTATCTTGCCCTTCCCACTTGAACTGTATCTCCTAAGAAGCAAACAGTAGAGGAGGGAATGACACACAAAACGCCAGATCTGGCAGCATATGTGTAACCCTGGCCCTGTGAAGGTGGAGGTGAGAAGATCCGAGATTCACTGGGCAGCCAACAGAATCCAATTAATGAGCACAGGTCCCAGTGAGAAAGACCCTGTCTCAAAAAAAACAAGGGTGGAGGGCTCCTGTGGGCATCCAAGGTTGACCTCTGACCTACACACACACACACACACACACATACACACTGTGCACCACCTCCCCACACCCCAACAAATTATTCTGAAAAGACAACTACTCTAACATTTTGAAAAACCTTATGAATGTATGTCTCTAGATACTGATCAGTCAACAGCTGGTAACAGAACAAGGCCCAGACATGATGACTTTCCTGATGAAAGAACATAACTACCTTCTACAGTCTTGACAAAGGATGGAAACTCAGGTCACGCCACTCATCCTGTTACCATCTGCAGAAAATGCAGAGGACAGAGGAACACATCGAACTTCCTAGACAGTGCCCAACTCCACAGGCCAGAGGACCTATGTTCCTCAATACACAAGGGAAAGGGAAAAGACAGGAGATGAATCACGTTTTAAAAGGGCAAGGTTCACATCATACAAAACTATAAGGAAACCACCGGAAGTGATTATTTTAGGAAGTAAGAATAGGCTATATATAGGGAAGATGGAAGGGCTTCTAGAACAATCAACCAAATTATATTTGTTATGGTAACTTATGAATGTGTGTGTGTGTGTATTTTATAGTGTGGTTTTCTTAATCTGTTTTGTTTTATAATGAGGTTTTTTTTTTTAAGAAAAATTAACAAACAATTTTTTATTAAACAATTATGTTTAGAGCCATCCATTAGGAAACTTTTATTGCTGGCTATACAGTCCCTATGGTATATGATGTTGGGATTCAGGCATCCAGCAGGTAGTAACCAACTTAGGGTAATTAGCATATTCATAAAGGAGTCTCCAGACTTAAAGCCAGGCTTTGCTACACACCCTGAACTATAAACCCGTAAGTAGTTGGCTGCTTTCCATCGCTTTCAGCTCAGATTCCCCTACTCCACTGTACTGCAGGCTTGCCTATCCTGCACGTACTTACTTCGCAGGGTAGCTTACACTGTGGAATACTACTTTTGGGTTAACAAGAAAAAATGCTGAAATTGCAGGCTCAGGATTCCTCAACTGCTTTTAGGCTGTAGCTTTTTTTAAAGAAATAAATATAGTGTGTTAGGTGCAGCACGCGTACACACGCTCACCCAAGCACTATACCTTAAACACCCTGCACATTATCATTAAAAGATAAGACGGGCTGACTGAAGAAAATCTAGAGGTGGATGGGAAGGGGATGGCATAGCAGAAAAGCACTGTCCTAGAGCTGAATGACGGCATGCACCTAAGTCATTTTTACCTTGTCAGTGCTTGTTCTCTCATCTCAGGATGAAGAACAGCAAGGACCAGGTAAAGACACTAATGTGAGTTCATGAGCCAAGAGTGTCTTCTGTAACTGAAACTATGGAATGAAAGCTATCTTTCACACAGCTGAGAGCTTTGTATAGCTCAAAGGCTAGGAATCCAAGGGCATGAAAGCTAAATGGAGCAGACGGTTCTCTCTCTATATATGGCAAATATGCTTGTAAGATCAGCAAACAGGAAAATATTGTGGTAAATTCACACAAGGAAAATGTGATTGCTGTCACTCTGTAAAGTGCCAGAATTACAAAGAGCAACTAAACAGGAAACTAAAACAGCTCCATGTGAAGATCAAGCGTCTATGAAACAAGCAAATAGAAACAGACTCTCCAAGATCATGCTCACCACTCCTTCCCTGCCATAAGACCTGACACGTATTTGAAGAAGTAAAGTCAAATAAAAAGCCTAGGGCTGGAGGGATGGCTCAGTGGTTAAGAGCACTGGTTGTTCTTTCAGAAAACATGCATTTGATTCCTAGCACTCACACAGTGGCTTACAACCATCTCTAACTCCAGTTCCAGGGGCACTAGATACACACTTAGTGCACATACATACATACAAGCAAAACATCCATACAAATCAAAATAAAATTTAAAATAAAATATGAACCAAATTTTTTTAAAAAAATTTTCTCAAAGCCTTCACTGTTCATTGACAATTATTAATTTAAAAATATGTATCTGGCACGTAGTGTTTCGCTAGGAATTCTACAAATAAAGAAATAGATGGCACACCCCTAACCACAGAAACCATATACCATGCACAGGAATCGAAGCAAAATAATCAAACAGCAGAAGTGTGTGCCTCTGGGTCTGCACTCCCATCCCTTTCTCTGAAATCTGAATCACATGCCCACAAGTCCCTGAGCCACTCAAGTTCATCTCATGCATTTGTGATTCCCTCTCAGCGGTCTTAATTTCTTAATTCTCAAAGTGAACTACAGCCAGGCTGAAGAGTTACTAGGACAGTACTGCTACATACAATAGCTCCAAAGTCCATATTTGAGATTAGGGTAGACTTTTCCAAGCCAAAATAACATTTCATAATATGAAAAAATGATCTTTACTAACTTAGAAATAAATGGCACCTATAGCACATATACACACCACTGCCCACCAAGCAATGCTCTAGGCTTTTACACAGAACAGATTTTACCCTCATTGTTTAATTCATTTTATCCAAAAATGCTAAAAAGATGTGCTCAATAGCTCTAATGTTAAGATAAGTAAACTAAGACAGGGAATTTAAATAATTTGTCCAGTAACACAATTCTATAAGCTTCTTGTCTGGTGGTGACAAACAAAAGGCACCCCGTTTTCTGAGTAACTGCTTCAATCCACATTCTTCACCCGGGATGAAAACAGGGATGTGTTTATGTGGAGGGCACCACATTAATAGTGATGTAGGTGTAGCCGGGCAGTGGTGGCACAGGCCTTTAATCCCAGCACTTGGGAGGCAGAGGCAGGTGGATTTCTGAGTTCGAGGCCGGCCTGGTCTACTACAGAGTGAGTTCCAGGACAGCCAGGGCTACACAGAGAAACCCTATCTCGAAAAAAATAAAATAAAATAATGATGTAGGTGACCTTACTTTTTTTAGTATATAAAGCTAAAATAACAATTCATGGGGCTGGAGAGATGGCTCAGTGGTTAAGAGCACTGGCTGCTCTTCCAGAGGCTCTGAGTTCAATTCTCAGCACCCACATGATGGTTCATGACCATCTATAATGGGGTCTGGTGCTCTCTTCTGGCATGTGTACATGCAGATAGCACACACACACACACACACACCCCTGGATATATATATGTGTGTGTGTATGTGTGTGCATTTATATATTTATTTATATATATACACACACACACACACATACATAAAATCAATCTTTGGGAAAATAAAACAGTCCACAGTAGCATACTCTCAGGTAATTATTTTTTCACATATAGGCTCACACAGGCATAAGCACACCTGGAAACAACGATGTCCTCACAGCAGTTTTTGACTTCATAACTGCAAACAGCCTCAATACCCATCAGGGGAGGACTGCTAACTGTGGCTGTTGTTTGTTTTAATTTCTACAGGGGAAAGCTGTATAGCTGCCGGAAAGAGTGGGCTAGCATTTTATTCTCATGTTTACTGAAAATGTCCAATATATATTGAATGTACTATGTCAAAATTCTTGGTTTCAGATTCTGACATACTTTGGATTTTGGAGTATTTATTCACATATACAAGAGCACAAGAGCCATGCTGGGGGCAGGAACTAAGTTGAAACACAAAAAATCATTTATATTCCATATATATTTTATACAACAAGACTGAGAGCAATTTTACATAGTATTTTTAATAATTTGTACATGAAGTTTCATGGCATTGAACTTTGTTATTTATTTACTTTATGTGTATGAATGTTCTCTCTAAATGTACATCTGCATGCCAGAAGAGGGCATCAGTTCACATTATAGATGCTTGTGAGCTAACATGTGGTTGCTGGGAATTGAACTCAGGACTTTCTCCTGTTAGCATATGAATACTCATAATGCTTTAGTTTGAGCCCTTCATGAGTCAAACATTCAGCTCAGAGCTGGTGTATAATATTAAGTGGCAAAAAGATATATTATGACTCCCATGGGGGGAGGGAGTATGTACTATTGGCAGTCATAATGTGTCTTAGGGGCAAATTATTTACAGAATTTTTGGAGTGGGAAATGGACAGAGGTAAGCAGATAGAATTGTGCTTTGCATTATACCCTGTCTTTAATCCCAGCACTTGGGAGGCAGAGGTATGTGTGTATCTCTCTGAGTTTGAGGCCAGCCTGATCTACAGAGCCAGTTCCAGGACAGCGGGGGATGCCTGGAACTATTGAAAACAAAAACGAAAACAAAGAAGCACAAACAACTGACCCTAAAACAAGAAAGAGGATTTCTCATTTTCTTCATTACTTCATAAAGTATTCTTCATTAAGGGCTGGGGATGTAGCTTAGTAACAGAGTGTTGGCCTCATATGCATAAGGCTCTGGGTTTGAGTCCCAGCCCTAAAAGGGGGGAAGGGGATTTTATGCAGCCCACTGTGGGTTGTAACTACAGACAGATGGCACATAATGAGCATCGATGTGTCACAAATAATTTATTTCTAGTAGGTAACCAAGAGAAGTTAATGATATATTTTATAAATAAGCATAATATCAACATCTCTTTAATCCAAATGGGTTGGGGAGTCAGGAAAAAAGAAGTGAACTTTAAAAGTCAATTAGAAAGTTAAAAGGAAAACCTTGATTACTTTTAGGAAGGACTATATTACTGTAGAATGGAACCCCACCCCCAATCGTGAGAATCCTCAGAAATGTGGACAATCATCTTGAGAAACCAAGCAGGCAATTTTTATGTGATCTTCAAGTTCGGATGTGATCCTTGTGGGCCAGATATTTTTAATTTTTCATTTAATTCTTTTGTTTTTTGTATGTTTTATAATCTGTGGTGTATTTTAAGAGGTATTCTTACACTATCCAAATTAACATAAAATAGGAATACATCAAGATGTTTTACCTATAGCATATGCAATTAAAAATGTTCAGAAACTACTCCTGTAGTCAAACAAATGCAACCACAGGGAAGAGGAAAGCATCAAACGGTCCTACCAGGATCAAGGACGTAAAAGCAGTGTAATCAACACACAATGCTCCAAGTCAGGGCCTCCTGGAAGCAAGAGATCTACCACTTGGGTATACTTTTAACCTCTGAAATTTTTGAGTTGTCTTCAATTTTTTTTCCTGTGTCTACTCCAAGCTATCTCATTTTTCTAGCAGAACATTTCCTGAATCTGACCTTTTACAGTCATTCCGATCATCCAAACCTTACTAACTCATGTTTCTAAAAAGGCCTCCACACTTTGCTCCACATTCATCTTGCTCAAATCTGGAAATCCGTTCCTTTAAGTGCTTGGAGAGCTTCCAACTATCTCCAAAAGTCAACGTGTTTATTCATGATTTTAAATATCTGATCCACTCTCAAAACTGTCCTCTCCCCACAGACCAACTGCGGGGCTTTAAATAAACCAGGCAAATATTTCCTTCAATCGCCCTGGGGCTCGCCCCTCCTGTTCGCATTCCTGCAGCGCATCAACAAACTCAAGCCACACGGCCAAACCAAGGGGTTTTTTCCCCTCTATAACTCCCTTCGAGGTTCCCTTCCTCCTGGATCATCTCTCCCTCATCTTCCCAACCCAATAGCAGAATCACTCGTGGGCCTCCTAGTGCGGTAATGGCGAGAGCGGAACACTAAGTTTGTTCAGGGCCCGAACGAGCACAGGGCTGGGGCAGGTTGCCTCCAGTGTCCCCGGCTCCGTGCCCAGGCTGGCTTCCCCAGGCCTCTCGGGCACAGGGCCGTGCACACAGGGCTGATGAGCTCGCCCGCCTCCGGGGCTCCCAGGGGAGGAACGACCCTGTCGGCCGACTGACCCGGTGTCTGTTTCCCCCGGGCCGAGTACGGCGGCGGGCACCGGGCGACCACCTAGGGCGGGCAGGTGAGGGCTGCGAAGCCCGGAGGTGAGGGGCGGGGCGGCCGGCTGAGCGCCGCGTCCCGTAGCCCGCGCGGCAGGGTCGTTGCGAAGCTCCCCACGGAGCCTGCCGACCCCACTCACCTGCAGGCGGCCGTCCCAGACAACTCCGGACGCCCCCCGCCCAACCTAAGCCACGTCAGCTCGGGTAACCTAAGCGCAACGCCACCATCGACGCGCCCCTGGGAGTCAGCCACTCGCCGGGAGACGGAAGGCTGGATTAAGGCGTCGACCTATCGGAGCTGCGCACAGGGCGTTACCATGGGGATCAGGCACGCCTTGTTTGTAACTAACTGCGTTACAATGACAGAAACCAACCAGTGCCCTAAAGCCTTCCACTTCCTCAAAGACGGAGCCAATGGATTCTAAGAAGGACAAGCAGGGCGGAATCATATGGTGGGGTATGACCCGGAAGAAGATCCAAGAAGGCCTGGAAACACCGAAAGGGGTGGGAATTCGGAAAAGATCAGGTGTTTGCTGTATGGGTGGGAAGTTCCGGTTTACCCTACTTTCTCATCTTGCACTGTTCCTGCTAGTGACTATGTCCTCGGCTTCTGAGGGGACTTTGGACTAGGGGCGCCAGCTGCTAGTATTTGGGTATGTGTGAGAACCAACCCGGAGTAGAGCCTGAAACTTGGTCTAGTGTGACATTTTAACTTTCAATGAAAAAAAAAAGGAGACTAGCCAAAGACAAACAGCAATTTAGTAACGGAATTCCGACTACAACCTGACGTCACAGGACATCACTCAGGATGTGAAGGTAAGAGACAGTAGTGAAAGAGTTGAAAAGTTCCCTAAGAAAGTGGCACTTCTGCTGGGATAAGCAAACTGAGATTTAAGGGCTCAGGCTCTGTGAGGAGTCAGTGAGGAGCTCCAACAAGAGACAGAAAGCACTCAAGTGCTCCTTCACCCTAAAGAGGAGGCGGGGAAGAAGAAACCCAGGCAACTCCTAATAATTCAGACATTCTTCATAAGAATGTTAATATGAATTTACTGAATCTCATTTTACATCATGCAGTTAGCCCACTAGATTTGCAATCTCATCCTAATGAACACAACCTTTTGAGGTCCAAATAGTAGCATAGTAAGGCCTCTCTTAGCTGCTCATTTAAAATTGTGGATCTTATATTTACTGTCTCTTTTGCCACCTAACATAACTATTTGATTTATCTTATTGTCTCATAACTAGTTTACTAGTTATAAGAAATCCAGAGACTTGTCTCTTTTGACCTCAGTTGTATCTCCAGGTCCCAGAATAGTATACAGGGGGGCACTCGATGTCCTTTGAATCAGTAAGAAATGTGTGATTATCTTCAATTTAAATGTGATGCAATAAACTTCAAAAGACTGATTTATACACAGTTTTTTTGGGGGGGGGGAGACAGAGCTGGAATATGAAATAAACTTTATCTCTCTGTATACTTACGTACATTTAGCTTTGGAATAAATGTTTCAATTTGAGGATAATTATATCTCCTTACTGAAGAAGTTAGAAAATTATCTAGTAGGTGTGGCTCCACCTTCTCTTGGGTAGGTCTAGACTGGTTATTCACAGAAAACTGCAGTGGACACGAGGGAAACGGAGGAAATGTGGAGAGGTTAGAGCTGAGCTGAGCTGAGCTGAAGCTCCTTAAAAAAATCAATGGACTAGAGATGGTTTGAACTGCAGTTCGGCTGCAGCACATTGGCTCTGAGAGGTCAAGATAGTAAAAGGTAATTCAGGAATTATCCAGGTGTGTGCGGTGGCACAATCCACCAACAAGCCTTTAATCCTAACACTTGGGGGTCAGAGGCAGGCAGCTCTCTTTGAGTTTGAAACCACTTTGATCTATATATGGTGATTCCAGGTCGGCCATGGCTGCTGAGTGAGTCAGTCTGTGTCTCTCTCAAAAGCAAATAGGAATTAACACAGAAAATGAGAGTGAAGAGCAGTGGGGGGCAGGTGGAAGACGCAGCGTCATTTGTGGATATTTGATGATGGTGATATGAACTGATAGGTAAGGAACATGTTGCCTATGTGAAATTGTGTTTTATGTAAAGATATTTGGATATTATTCTGAAACCACACGTTTGCACCACTCAGGTGTCTCTTGGGAGATTCACCATGAGATGGGCCCAGGAGATAGTTTCATAGCCAAGCCTCTTGCTATACAAATGTGATGATCCAAGTTTGATCCCTAGAATCTATGTGAAGGTGAAAGAAAAGAAACAAACAGAAGTTGTCCCCTGACCTCCATGTGAGCTGTATCAGTCATATACACACAACAATAATTATTTTTAAAACGAATGACCATTTTCCAACTAAAAGTATAGTGAGGAAAAGTTGAGGGCAAAGAGTGTACTATCTTACAGCACACATGTAATACTGAAGTAGAGAAGGCACGCTTGGCGATGGAAAGGGTTTAGGTGCAGAGTTAGAGCTATGTGTGGAGAGATAAGGCAGAAAGGTCCAAGTGGAAAAGGGGATGGGAACAGAGATGTTAAGAGGGGTAGGGCAGCAGCCAACCCAAACTAAGGACTTGCGGGAAGCCTTATTGAAACTCTCTACTTTGTAAGCTAAATTCAAAATATAATTATTTTCTAAAATGGAGTTCCAATAGAGATACTTTGCATGGGTGGATAATGCTGTTCTCATACCCATGGGTTATTCAACAAAACACTACGTATGGGATATCTCCCTATGAGTTATTGGTCAAAAAGGGCCCAGAAACCCCAAAAAATAAGCTCCTGCAATTGCTCTTGCTGTCCACCAGAACTAGATTAAAACCGTGTTGTAGACCATACACACTCATTACAAGACAAGGAGAAACTAACTTAGAAACCAGCTAGCCTTCACAGTGCTAGAAAGCTTGGCTGCTGGGAGAGAAAAGTTATCATTGGTCTTAGCCCACAGTGGACCCTGCATTCTACAGTACTGGTCTGCCATACAATAATGACATGACTGCTTTGGGGATTGCCAACCCCTTTTTGGGTTGGATTTCAGGCATGCTTTAGAAAAGGGAATGTCTGGTACTGTATGTAAATCTGGTCAAAAGCCTTTGGCTGGGAAGGTCATAGACACTAGGAAGGAACTTCTTACTGTTGTTTTGCTGAATGGACATGTTTTCACATTGCCTTCTAAATATGTGTATACCCATTAATTAGTGATGCTTCTTTTTGCAGTGAGCAAGGGTAAATGCAGAAATTTGTAAATAGTCAAAGGACTGAGAATAAGGGCCTGTCAAATACTTAGCCTTGAAAATAACATACATATTACTTCCCACCTCCATGGCTTAGAGAACATCACAGGAGAGTCAGAAAGAACTTAAAAACTGGAGGATGGGGAGGAGTGCTTTGAAATGGTGCACTCTGGACATGACATGGGCTGCTGCACTCATGAATTAACCAGTAGCTGTGGAAACTTGCATAAGGTTGCACAAGATGAAGCTTGTCAATATTCTAGCATGGATGGAGAAGGGGCACATGAGGCCTCATTCCTAAGTAGCTACTGGCAATTAAATGCCTATTGGGAAGGGTAATCATTCTTTTTCAATGATTGTCACCACTAGTAAATTTCCCATGATTCAGTAAATAATCCCTCACCTATACACATGAAAGCAACCCTAATTAAACTCAATGTGTTATTATTATTTTTAGTGACATGATAGTGGGGGTGGGGGTGCTGGGAGGGTTTTCTAGAGTGACTGAGAGGAAAATAAGAGAATCGTGTTCATGATCAAAATGCATTCCATACATGTATGAACTGTCGAAGAATAAAAAAATGTAACAAAAGAAACGGTCTCTCTCTTCTGATTAACTGTTATCCAGTTCCCTCTCCCCTTAACAGTTATTTTCTCAGGACTTTCCTTCATCTTCCCTACACCAAATACAGACATCTCAAGACTTTCCAATGCTGTTCCACGAAGCATTTGTGAACCCAAAAAGACCACCAAGGATCCGTTTCTGATGTTATCACATTTGGGTCTCTTTATTTCAAACTTGAATTTGGACTTATTACCTGCCCACAGGATGGTTTGGTGAAGCAGCCCCACACTCTCATCAGGACAAGGTTTTATAGGATATGGAAGTGAGGGAGGGTCCAGCCTGGCAAGTATCTGTCTATTGTAAGCTGACAGGTAGGTGCTCTGAAGCAACACCTTATACAATCACTAATGGGTCTGAAAGTACATCTGAAACAACCAGACTAATCTTTAATTAACTGTTGCTAGGAAGTAGCTAGGGAGTAACTCTGGCCATGGACAAGCCATGGGTTCCTTCCTGGCATTTAGGCACAGATTGGGTTTAGCTGGAGGCCAAGTTCTCAGACTTTTTTTCTTTTAAGATAGAGGCAGGTTCCAAGATGGAGTAGGTTTGGCCTCTTACCAATGTGTCTTCCAGATAAAATATTTTCAACAACATTTATTCAAATATTTGTCAAATATAATTTACATGTAACTATCATATATACATATATATGAAAAAATATATCATATCACAAGCTAGCAAAAGAAGTGGCCAATTAAAGGCTTTTTATTGAAAAGCAGTATATGGGGACTGGAAAGATGGCTCAGTAGTTAAGAGCACTTGCTCTTACAGAGGACCCATTGGGCTCCCAGTCCCAATGTCTGCTGCCCCATACCTACCTGTAACTCAAGTTCAGACACCCCTTTTGATATTTTGAGTAAATACCCCCACATAGACACACACACACAAACACACAAAACAAGCAGTAATTGAACATATTTTCTATTTCACCATTTTTAGAAGGAAATACACAAAAGCAATGACCAGGCATGGTGGTACATGCCTGTAATCCCAGCACTAAGAGGAAGCAGCAAATAGAACTGTGAGGTCTAGTTAATTTCCCGGCCAGCCAGAACTATATAGTGAGACTCATTCTTTAAAAAAAAAGAAAAAAGCATTATTTTTACTATAATATATGAACTATAAACTACTGTTTCTCTGTCTCTTCTGTCTGTCTTAATGTTACTTAACTGACCAGTTATTTTTCTAAACTTTGTCAAGGTCAAACCATAAAGGTAATGGCAGTAGTAGCATACACTTTTAATCCCAGCACCAGGGAGGCAGAGGGAGGTGGATCTCTGGGAATTTAAAACCAAAGGTCTACAGAGCCAGAGTTCTAGGACAGAGAACCTGTCTCAAAACACCCCAGAACCAAATATTATTACATATGTTTTGTGTGTATAGTGTCTATTAATAAGATAATGGAAATTCTGAATAGCAAATGTAAAAAATTGAAATAATCCTGACAACTTTTTCAGAACACTATTTATTTTAAAACAAAACTTTTAGATAACAGAAATGAAAGAAATTTCATATTAACAATAAAATTTCACATTGAGTTCTGTCCCACAATTAAAGCCCACAAATCTGTACCTAGAGACATGGTCTAGAGACGGGAAAGAACTGAGAGTGAGGTAGGCAGTGCTCTGCTTTTTGCTTCCAAGTGTTGCATGAAGATGGTACTCTGGAAAGCCACTGGCATAGCCCTAGTCTTCCCGCATGCCAGAGGCAAAACTAACAATCTCTTAGAAGGTAAGACTGCCAGCTTTCACAGTCACTCTCTAGGGAGGTTTGGTTCCACCGATAAATAAAGTTCCTAAATCTATACTAAGCTCGTCCTTTGGAACATCAATCTCATCCCCTGGCTCTTCTCCAAGCTTCTTCCACCAGGGTGCTTGTATGTGCTTCAGGGTGGTAAGATGTGCCTGCTTGGCCTTGGCTGCCACAGGCCTAGATCTACTTAGGAATTGCTCAGGTTCCTTTCCTTCTGCCTCCTTCAGACTTGGTGCCTCTGCAGCAAACAGAAAGTAAATGGGTTAGTGGAAGAATGCCAAGCAAGCAGCAACTTAGAAACAGCAGAGATGGAGCCTAGCTATAGTCAGGACAGGACAGGGTTCTAACTCTGAATATGCTGTCACTACTAACTATGAAGGTAGGTGTCTAGTGAAAAGTTAACAGATGTGGGTGACAGCAACAACCCCAATCCCTGGCAACTTCCAGCCTTAAAAGAAAAACAATAAATTGTGTTAGATAGCCTCAGTTAAAAAGTCATTAAAAGTTATTTTAACAAGTTCATTATATTGTAACTACTGTCATTATCTAATTCTAAAATATGAAAAAAAAATTAAAAAGTTTTGGGCAGAATGTATCTAGAAGAGCACTACGTGTTTGAAATTAGTAATTTGGCTGGAGTTGAAATATTTGAATTTATAACAAACAAAACAGAATGCATAGAGTTGAAAACTGGGATGATGTAAGATTTCCTCAGGACTGGAATAAAGACTATTTGTGGCACTTTTCTTCTAAAGATTTTCGATGCCACATCTCTTGCATGGGGTTTTCCATTTATGAAACAAAGATGGATGTAGAGCATACTCATCAACTGTTCAATATTGGTGCTGATCTGAGCCATCAAAGCTTCTCTGTGTTGCTGGGCTCGCTCTTCTATGGCTCTTCCCATAAAATAGTGTTGAAGTCGTTCTTGTGCTTGTGCATGGAGCTCTCTGCTGGCCACATCTGACATCTGAGAGCCCTGAAAACACAACAGAAAACTTGTCGTAGAGACATGTCTCAAAATATACTTTACCTACCCACCATAGCAGAGCTAGAGTTTTTAGCAATCTCACATTTTATCAATAGAATCTTATATAACTTGTACACTAGCGTAAGTATTACATTATCTTTAATAGCTTTAGTTGTGAGCATTCATGCCTGTAATCTCAACACAGCAGCAGACGCAGGAAAATCATAAGCTCAGGATCAATCTGGGCTATATAGTGACACCTTATAGGTCTCAAAAAACCTAAAAGACAAATGAACAAGCATGCAAACAAACCCACAACAGAAACAAAAAAGAATCCATCAAACCAACCAAGCAGAATTTAAACAATAACAACTTTCCACACCCTAACTTTATAATGATGTAGATGGGCAAGTTTCTTTTTTAAAATTTTTAGATTTTATTTTGTATGTATGAGTTTTCCCTGCATGTATGAATGTGCACCACATGTGTGTCTTATGCCCTCAGAGGGGGCTAGAAGAGGGTGTCAGATCCCTTGGAACTGGAGTTAAAGATAGTAGTTACTACGTTGGTGGTAGGAACTGAATCCAGAACCTCTGCAAGATCAAGTGTTCTAAAGCACTGAGCTCTCTCTCTAGGCCTCCATGAGTCTTTCTGGTATGCTTCCACACATCATTTCTTTAAAGACATGGTAAGTAATGAGACCCTGAGATTAGGAGACCACAATGAAAGTATAAATGGTTTAGTAAAGTTACCAGTCTAGAAGAGGAGAGAAGCCAACTTTTGTTTTGGACTTCATTTGAAATATTGTTATTTCTTATCTCATTCCTACTTCAAATGCATCCTTACCACAATCTTCTGGTTTCATAGAATGAGAGACAAAAATCAGTGAAAAGACCATATCCTTTAGACTACTCAAATAATTTAAGGATGTTAGTGACTAATTTGGACAAAAATGAAATAATCTTAGCCTTAAAGCTGATAAAATTTCTGACACCACACAGCTTTCTCAAATAATAATGTAGTCCTGTTCCAGTTGATAACTTACCTTTCAACCACAGACCTTATCAAAGCATAGAAAAAATGACAGACTGGGGTATTCATTAGACTTACACTCATCCTTCCATATGTATGAGATCTACACTCATATTTAACTGAAGCATTAGAAAATACTACATATATGCTAAGTTTGTACATACACAAACTTCTCCTAAAATATACACGCAAACAATTTATAGTGTCTTCACTTTGATTAGAGAATGTAAGTAACCTAGAGGTGGAGTATACACCAGAAATGCAGAGCTTATATGGAAGAACTAATGGGAAAAGTGGGGGAAAAGTCTAAAGATAAAATGGTGGTTAAAGCTACAAACAAGGTAAAGGTATTTCCTGTGTCTAGATAATTAACTATTGTTAAAACTATCTTTTAGGCTTTGTAGTTTTACTTTTACAGTGCTGGATATATGCAGGGTCCTGCCTATACTAGTATTTTATATGCTTTTTAAAGATTTATTTTTATTTGTGTGTGCGTGCATACATACACAAGCATGTGGATGCCTGTAGAGGCCAGACAGGTGTCAATTCCTCTAGAACTGGACTTAGTGATGGTTGTGAGCTACTCAACATGGGTGTTGGGACTGTAATTCAGGTTCACTGAAAGGGCAGTAAGCATTCTTCAGCTTTGAGATATCTCCATCCTGATATATATATGTTTAGTAAACTATGAAATTACTTTTACATTCTTATGAGAATCTGAGCAATCACAGTTCTTCTATTTATTTGCCAACACTCAGTGTTTTAATCTTTAAAAATCTAGCCATTCTAATGGGTGTGGATGACCTTACTGTGGTTTTAATTATTATTTTCTCTAATAAGTGCTGATGCACCTTTTTCATGTGTTTGTTACCTGTATGTTTTCTTTGGAAGAACTGTCTTTTCAAGTCTTTAGGCCATTTAAAAAAATAGATCATGTGTTTTCTTACTGTTCAGTTTTTAAAATTCTTTGTATTAATAGCAAGAGATTTTTCGAACCTTTGATTTCTATTTTCATTAACAGTTCTGAAGAGCACATGTTTTAAAATCAATCTATTAATTTTCTTTTTGTTTTGGCTTCTGGGATATTTGAAAAATCACTGACTAATTCAATGCCACAATTTTCTACCATATTTTCTTCTAGAAGTTTTATAGTTTTAGGTCATGCATTTGATTAGATGTGATAGATTTTGAGCTAAATTTTGTATGTGATAGGAATTTGGATTGAAGTTCTGCTTTTCTATAAATAGGTATGCAATTCTTTTAGTTCTCTATTGTCCTAATCACATGAACCTCTAGAAATTACATGTACTTCCTGGACCATGACTCTGTTGTCTGTTTCTCAGTTGACGACTCCATCCAACTTGGACAAGTGGAACGACACTATTTACCTTATATCTGGCTTATTTCACTTAACATTCTTTCAAGGCTCATCCACACTGGCTTTGTGTATTTTAAAGGTATGTTATTGGGTACATAAAGCTTTAAAAATTTTATGTTCTCTTGATTAAATGACACTTTATGACAGTATTGTTTAATTTTACTTTTCCATCTAAAAATTACATCTTTTCTAATTAATAGATAACCAGGCCTTTTTTAAAAAAAGATTTATTTATTTTATAAATATGGTGAGTACACTGTATACACTGTTGCTGTCTTCAGACACACCAGAAGAGGGCATCGGATCCCATTACAGATGGTTGTGAGCCACCATGTGGTTGCTGGGAATTGAACTCAGGACCTCTGGAAGAGCAGCCAATGCTCCCCCAGCCAGGTCTTACTTTTAAAAGTTATTTTATGTATGTGCGTGTACCATACCTGTTTCCATGTGCACCATGTGTGTACAGTGCCCACAGAGGCTAAGAGAGGTTGTTGGATCCCTAACCCTAAACTTACAGGTGGCTGTAATCATGTGAGGTGGGAGCTGGAGACTGCATACGGATCCTCTGCAAGAGCAGCAGGTGTTCATAACTGCTGAGTCATCTTTCCCGCCCAGACTTTAGTTTTAATTTTACTCTGAAAACCTGGTTTTTTTTCCTAGCTAGAGTTATATCATTTCTATTTACTGTAACATAATCATGCCTCTTACCTTGATTTTTCCTATTACTTTCTTATACATTTCCCCCTTTTCTATTGTCTTCTTGATTAATTGAGCATATTTTTTTATTTGGTTTGATTTCCTTTGTAACTTTTTGCTCACTGTTCATTTTTGTAGGATTTGTATTATGTACCATTAACTTACAAATTTAATTCTGAGTGATACCATACTAATTTATACACAAGAATTTAAATCATGCGTGTATTTCTTCTCTTCTGGCTTTTATGTTATTGTTTCCATATGTTTTAATTTTTGGTATGCTACAAAGACTATAAGCTATTACTATTATTCCAAACAAGGAGCAGCAAACTAAAAACAAAAGCTTATTTTAGAAAATAAAGAGTTTTCAGTGGTGAGCTGCCTCAGTGAGTAAAGACTCTGTGTGCTGCCAAGCCTGATGACCTGACCTTATCACCTACATGGTGGAAAGAGAGGACTGACTACAGGCTGTCTTCTGACCCCTAGATAATAAATAAATAAGCAAGCCAATAAACATAGTTCAGTTGAGGTAACTACCACACCTACTCACTTAGCTATAATCTGTAGCTACTTAGTCCCACAACAATGGAAATGGGTAGCTGTCACCAAGGCTGAACACTCCATAACACTGAGGGTACTGACTATGTGGTGCATATGACCAGAGTCAGTGATATTTTATAAAGATTTAAACGATGATGAAAATCTCTTCTACAGGTAGGACTAAACATTATTATACAGTTTACTTTCTACCATTGCTCTGTTGCAGTGGTTATCAGGTTCATGGATGGAAACAGATACATCTGTATTCTGCCTCTCAGTTTGTGGAGGACAGGCTCTGGAAGAATGAAATGTTAAGTGGTAGGATTACCTAAGACTTTTATATCAAACCTTTAACATGGTTACTCTACAGTTGTTTGTTTTGTTTTGTTTTGTTTTTGAGACAGGGTTTCTCTGTGTAGTCCTGGCTGTCCTTGCTCTATAGATCAGGCTGGCCTCGAACTCACAAAGATCTGCCTGCATTTGCCTCCTGAGTGCCAGGGTTACCAATATGAATAACCCTTCTGGACTTAGACTTTCGATTGTAGAAATTTGTGTTTGTATGAGAAAGGGAAAGGAGGAAGAAAGGGAGAAAGCCAACTCAGACATAAGCATCATTAGCACAGTCCTAACAAAATGTGAGTAGTACTCTGATACACTAAGAATGGTTGGTTCAGATGAGGAAAGTAAGAATTCTGATTGACATGTATAAACTATCAGTTTTTCCGTGGAAATATGAGGAATAAAAAAGTAGGCAGATATATAGCTGATTAAAAATAATCACAAGAATGGTTGAGTCCTTCTAAAGACAAACAGAAATGTCCTTCAAAAATGTGCAGAAGTATAACATCAGAAACTCAGAGGGAAGAAGCAGGTAGCACCTACTCTGTATCACTGTGCTCACACAAAGTCAGAGAAATGGATGTTTCTGTTGTGGAAAGGTGTCAGTGGCATTACAGTTTTAAAACCAAAGAGGCAGGGCATCAAATTTTACATCTTACTATGTCTTGGGTGTTTAGACTAGTGAATATACGTTCTTATGCATGTGTTTGAGCATATGGAGGTAAGAATGAATACTCATTGATTGAACAATTAATATATATTCTTATTAAAAGATTCAAAACAGACAAGATTTTACAGTACTATTATAAAAGAAGCAATGCACAAGTTTTGTTGGCATAGTACAGGAAATAGCCAATTACCACCAATTATACCTTTGGATCCTGTGACTCTAAGAAGAGTTCAAGTCTACTAAATCTATGGAACTTGCATCCAACAGTCAATGTGAATATTCATATAGGATACTACGTTGGTGGTAAAGACCATGCAATGGATTAATGTAACATATATTTCAGCACAGAAACCTACATACCGGATGTCTTTTGACATAGTCATCCACTTGTTGCTTCAGTTCAACTCTGCGTGCATCAGTGAGTTCTTGGAGTCCATGCCAAGAGGCAAAGAGCTTCTTTTTCTTCCGGCGCTTTGCTAGGAATTTAAGAACCTGGAGTGAGGTATGGAGGGAAAAAAGAAAAGAAGCTTTAGATTCTGTTCCCGTAATAGAACATTTTTCCCTATGATCTAAGTCAGCAACACCAAGGTTGCATTAGGAGGGGAATGAGACCGTGACAAAATAAAGAAAAATAATAATGTTTTAACTATACAGATCCACCCCTACTTCTAATAAGGCTATGTCCAACGAAATCCATTTTAAGTTGAAAATACTTGTAAGTTGCAAATATGCTTAATATCTCTACCAGTTGAAGTCTGCTTTCTAGTAAGCATACATTACTTTTCCACCATTGTAGTGGGGTAAGACTATACGCTTTTGCTTTTTTTAAAAAGGTGAACTGGCTGGTTTTGTGTGTCAACTTGGCATAAGCTAAGAGTCATCACAGAGAAAGGAGCCTCAGTTGAGGAAATGCCTCCATGAGCTCCAGCTGAAGGACATTTTCTCAACTAGTGATCAATGGTGGAGGGCCCATACCCATTACGTGGGGTGCCATCCATGAGCTGGTAGTCAGGGTTCTAGAAGAAGGCAGGTTGCGCAAGTCAGGGGAAGCAAGCCAGAAAGCAGCACCCCACCATGTCCTCTGCATCAGCTCCTGCTTCCAAGTTCCTGTCCTGCTTGAGTTCCTGTGCTAACTTCCTCCTAATGATGGATTATGATCTGGAAGTGTAAGCCAAATAAACCCTTTCCCCTCCAACTTGCTTTTTGGTCATGGTGTTTTGTTGCAACAACAGAAAACCTAACTAAGATAAGTTGGTACCAGCATACTGGAGTATTGCTATGACAGACCGACCATGTTTGGGGGAAGATTGTGGAAGGACTTTGGAACTAGAAAAGATAATGAATGTTTAGACCTCATTGGGATGTTCTGTAGGAGCTTGGAAGATAAAAATGTCAAGAGCAGTGCAGAAGACAGAGGCCTGACCTATGAAATTTCAGAGGGACGATTAAAGACTCTATCAGATTGTTATTTTAAGATTCTGTGGTTCTGGTTTTCTGGAGCCGAACAATCAGCTGTGATTGAACAAGATACCAGAACTACTAAAGTGAAACTTATCCATTACTGGGACAATTGAGGCTTGTTAGCTGTAGCTAAGACATTAGCAGTGCATAAGAAGAGACCAGCATCAATGAGGTGAAATTTTCTGGGAAGTGTTTTCTGAGAGCACAGAGAAGCTATGTTCCAGAGATAGCCAAGGGTATACCTTCTGTTGGCAGCTGGACTTGGTCCTATATAAGAGTTACCCAGGTAGTGCTGGTTTTGAAGACATGAAAGGGTCATGGAGAGCAGCTGAGACTTGGTATTCTGAGAGGCCAGGAGAGGCCATTAGTTGAAGGTACAGCTCAGTAGCAGTTGAAGGCCCAAGACTGAAGGGGTCATGCAGAGAAGTTGAAGCTGGGCAGTATGAGAGCTATTTGTGAAAGTGCATCCCAGTTGCAGTAGATGACCCCAGTGTTTTGGCCATGCCAGTACCACGGGATGATCACAGAAGAAGCACTAGCACTGGAGGCAGCCAAAGACTAGAAGACAAGCTATGTGCTACAGAGGGCAGAGCTGGAGGAGTGCCCCAAGTCTAGAAGAGCACGGGTGGATCCCAGACATTGGATTGATTTTGATTTGATTGTGACTGTGTCTTGATTTTTTTTTTTCCCTCTTGAAGTAAAGTATTTTACTGGAGCTCACAGTTAAGAGAGTTTGAACTGTAAAAGACTGGATTTTAAGAGATTGGATACTTTAAAGGGACTGAAATTTTAATGTGTTTGAATTTGTAAAGACTGTGGAGCTTTTACAGTTATTTAGATCTTGGAGATGAACAAGAAAGTAAGGGTTGTGACTTAATAGTGATCTGTTTGTCAGTTGACAAGGGGTCGGTTGCACTGGCTGCTTTTTGTGTTAACTTGACATAGAGTCATCACAGAGAAAGGCACCTCAGTTGAGGAAATGGATCTCCATGAGATCCAGCTGTAGGACATTTTCTCAACTAGTGACCAATGGAGGAGGGCCCAGCCCATTATGGGTTATACCATCCTTGGGCTAGTGGTCCTGGGTTCTATAAGAAGGCAGGCTGAGCAAGTCAGGGGAAGCAAGCCAGTAAATAGCACCCCTCCATGTCCTCTGCATCAGCTCCTGCCTCCAGGTTCCAGCTCCGCTCGGGTTCCTGTTCTGACTTCCTCTAATGATGAATTACGACCTGGAAGTTAAGCCAAATAAATAAACCCTTTCCTCCCCAACTTGCTTTCTGGCCATGGTGTTTCGTTGTAGCAATAGAAACATTAAAACAAAAGAATATACCTCAATATTTCTATTACTGTGGTTTTTGGTTTGCCAGGCCTCACATAGCTTTAGCAAGCCTTGAACTAACAAGAAGCCAAAGATAACCCTATCCTGTCCTCCTGTTTCTACTTGTTGAATCCTGGCATAAACTATATGTGGTGCTAGCACCAAACCTAGGGCTTTATACATGTAGACAAAATATATCTTATTTAAAGCTTTTAACTATTTTAATTGTTTTCCCTCCCCAACTCCTCCTAGATTCTTTCCAGCTCTCTACCTAACTCTACCTAACTGCATGTTCTCATTCTTTCTTTCTCAAAAAACAAAAACCAAAACAAAAATCCCAGTAAGAAAAATGCCTAAACAAAACAAAATATAACAAAGAGCCCACAAAACAAAACAAAATCACATGGAGTTTTGTATTTGCCAGCTACTCCTGGGCATGGGGTCTCTCTTGGAGTATGGCTGATATACCCAGTGACACTGATTTTCTCTTTATCAGCAGGTGTCAATTCCAACTAATTCCTTGGGTAGAGATGGGGCCTATGTTCACTTTCCACACTCAGTGCTGGGATGTCACCTGGCTTGAACAGGTGCAGGTCCTATGAGTGCTGCCATAGTCTCTGAGTTCATATGAAGCACTCATTATGTTTGCAGTAAGAAATGAGTATATAAAAGGAAATAAGCATTGAGTTCTGTCTCAATTCTAATTCCTCGTAAGCTCTATGATTCTGGGCAAACCAAAGGTTTCTATAGGACATGCTCTATGCCAATAAAAAACAAGGACCCTGATTTTACATGTTTTACAGTATTGCAAATATAAAAGAGACAGTATTTAAGAAAGGGTGTGATAATGATAAAACATTTTAAATTTTTAAGCTATTGAGACTACTGATAAATGCAAATTTTCTGAATGTTCTTTCTCAAGTTTTTTATAATATACAATCTTGGCACAAATATGAAATTATTCTTTGTAATTCTTCCTTTTTTCCTCCCATGTTTTTATTTTCACCAAAATTATATACTGTTTTAAAAGCACTGATAGGCAAGCCATAGCACACAGGCTTAAAATAGTAGGCTGTTTCTGTATAGTAAATACCTGCTTCTTTCACTTTATATGACAAAAAATTTAAAAGGAAACTTTATTTTGTGACATGTATGTGTAAGTTAAAACTCAAATGTCTACAAATTTTTATTGGCATACAGCTGTATTTGCTAACTATTGTCAGACTACAGCTGCTTCTGTGCTTCAGCTGTTAAGTAGCTATGATAGGCTACATTGCTTGCAAAGCCCTTCCCAGAAAAGGTTGGCTAGTGTAACCCTTACTGTTTAGAGGCTCGGTTTTACCAATCCCAAAGGCAACAGCTTTAACTTTGGTTGCTTCAAGTAAGCTCCTTCAGTAGATTTCTATAATTTTTTCTCGCAGATTACATATTATCTATTCATTTTCATGAACAGAAATAAGGATTTAGTTCTTTTTTACTGCATATATCCCCATGTACAGTTCACTCTATATAATTAAGGTCATAATTTCAGTAAAAATAATATCCCCATAATGATTATTACATAAAGGTGAGGTAGTCTTCCTTTGGGGGTAGGACAGGTTTTATTACACAGTCATATATTAGTCTCGCACCTGTAGTTCTGCTGTCAGCTCCCGGGTGCTGCACACACAGCAGCAGGTAGAGCTATTACCCATCCTGAAGCACATACTATGATTACTTTTTCTTCCTTGCATATTTTCTCTGAAATTAACACTTCTTTTTTCCATGTGCTTGATTTTCTACATACTTAGTTCTAATTATGTTCTACAACTTCATTCTAATTGTCAATCGTTACTATGTCAGATATTGCAGCACATACATTTTCTGGGGGTTTCTAACCCACCTGTTCTCTCCACCTGGCACAAAGTTCATCCTGTGGTCTCTGCACAATTACCTTGGTTTCTCATTTTATCTTTCCCTGTACTTCTTGAATTTCAGCTGTCTACCTTCTTGGTTTTCCCACTGGCTTAAGAGCTTCTGTGATTATATAAAAGTGTCTTTTTTTTTTAACTCCCTTTTCAATGAGCACAAAATTTTAATTGGAAAGAATTTCTCTCAGTCACAGTTTTAGCTCAAGATTTCTTCAGTTCCAGTGCTGCTGCTAAGTTCTTTGCTCCCAGTATATTTCACAAAAATGTGAAATAAATGTTTGTTACTGTATTGGACAATTATCAATGCTGTAGTTCTAGAAAATTGTTTTGGTTTCCTCTCTTCTGTATTTTCTGTTCTTGATTTAAATGTTTATGTATTTGATTTCCCCAATGGATAATATTTTCTTTTATCCTGCTTTCTAGTAAATTTTAACTATTCAACCCAGGTCTGCCTCCCTCCATGCTCCCACTTTCCCCTTTTCCCTTTTAAACATGTTGATTTTGATATCATGTATGCTCTTACCTGAGGAAACGATAGAATGTTGTTCTTTTGTATGTTTTTCCCCACTATCAGGGATTGAATGTAGGACCTCATATATGCTGGCCAAGTGCTCTGCTCTCTAAGGTACATCCCGAAGTAGTAAATTCTGTTTCTATCAAGCAGCTTTCCTCATGTTTACTTATACTTGCCTTTGGCCTATACGGTTGAGCACTAAAAAGTTATTTAGACACGCGGAGCAGCTGTATGAGGCTCATCTACCATGCATTTCAGCAGAGGACTAATGGACCAAGTTGTTTTGTTTGGATACTTCAATGTTAGTAAACTTTACTCATAGACTACTCAGATTTCCCAAAGAAAATGCTTCCACTCTACTATCTGTAGTCATAGGCCTGAAAGCTGAGAAGAAAGGGGGCTGGGTGGATGCCTTGAATGTTAAAATGTCCCTTAATACTCATTTTTAGTATGGTGCTTGCCCCTGAAAAACAGAGACTCAGTCTGTTTGGAGATTCTCTTTTTACACATCCTTCTCTCTTCCATCCTTCCTTTTAGTGCTACCCTACGTTTACAACGTTCCAATGGGAACTTCACTCTATTCCTCAATCAGAAAAGCTCCCTTGATGTTTTTCTCTTATCTTTCTTACTTTGTCATTTTA
This sequence comes from Rhynchomys soricoides, assembly GCA_019843965.1. NCBI lineage: Eukaryota > Metazoa > Chordata > Mammalia > Rodentia > Muridae > Rhynchomys > Rhynchomys soricoides. Next base: position 422,243 of record JADRCH010000149.1, on the reverse strand, counting down.
TTATTCTCTGCCATTGTCTTTGGCTTTTAAAAACTTCAATGGTTTGTTTTGCTAATTCTTTATATGGATGCTTAGTGACAATGAGTGATAACATTGTGTATTAGTATTCTATAGTCAAGCCACCTTTCTGGATCTAGAGACCAACTCTCTTTCTGAGCTGCTGCTGCTTTTTAAAAAGGTGAAAAAAAAGAAGAAAACATCTAAAAACACTCAAAAGAAAAATTCAAATTTAACTCTAACATTGCAACACTCACTACCAAGAACTCCTAATTTGTCTATGAGAATAAAGAAGTCTAATTATTGAAGTGTTTTCAGTGTTCCTTTGTTTGGGGAGCATGTCTTGCTAGTAGCCCAGGAATGCCTGGAACGTGCTATGTAGTCTAGGATGACCTTGAATTTGAGATCCTGATTCAATCTCTTGAGTGCCTGCATTAGAGATGCAATCTACTACATATCATTTTGGATTTTTTTTTCCTTCTACTTTTATCAACTAAAAAATACAATGCCTCAACTAGGTGTGATAGTGCACTATAATATTAGTAGTGAGGGGTGAGAAAAGATAATTTAAGCTCAAGGTCAGCAACCTGGGAGGCACAGTGAGACACTGTCTTAAGAGGGGGGAGGCTTTTGTATACAAAGCAAGAAACAGAAGGTGGATAATGGTTTAACTTTTGTTTCAGGTACTTGTACCTGACTACAGGTACAAGTAATTGTTGTTCCTAAGGGACAAATAAATGTAAAGGATAACCTTACTACTTTGTATATACTTTTAATGAAGCTGATGAATTATTTCCTCCTCTTTCTCTCCCTCTTCCTTTGAAATGAGAACTTGCTGTGTTAACCAGGATGGTTTCAAGCTTAGAAATCATGGGATTCTCTGGCCTCAGCCTTTAGAGGTCATGTTACAATGCTTGGTTTTTTTTCTTTTCTTTTTTAATAAACCACTAAATGAAAATTGCTATAGAAATAAAACACAGATCACAAATCCCAGTTATTTTAAATTTTATGTAGCTATACTGTAAAATATAAAGTAATATTTTATATCTACTGAGTTATATAAAACATAACTATAGGTACTAGCTAGTTTTTACGTCAACTTGACAAAAGCTAAAGTTATTTTGGAAAAAGAAACCTCAACTGGAAAATGCCCCTACCAGAAAGGTCTGTGGGAAAATCTATAGAACATTTTCTTTATTAATGATTGATGTGAGGGGGACCAGCTCAATATGGGTGGTGCAACTCCTGGGCTAGTGGGTGCTATAAAAAAACAAAACAGGCTGAGCATTAAGCCAGGAAGCAGCATTCCTCCATAGCCTCTGCCCTAGTTCCTGCCTCCAAGTTCCTGCCCTAACTTCCCTCCCTCAGTGATGTTACTGGAAGTGTAAGATGAAATAAATCCTTTACTCCCCAAGTTGCAGTTGGTCATGGTGTTTTTTATCATAGCTGTAGAAGTCCTAAGAAATTATATGTAAAACATTAGCATTCCAACACAGGCAATAGGAACATATTAATCAGAATATATATATGCATAATATATACATGCACCACAGGCTTTCCCACAAGTCAATCTGGTTGGGCGGCTGTCACAAAGAAGGCAAATTTCTCTAAAAAGAAGCATCTCCAACTGGATATAAATAAGATATCCTTGGGTTGCCTTGGGTCACTCTCTTTAGCTCAGGGTAAATATCAGGTTGTTACATATATAACATAAGGGAAGAGGAAGACACAGATCACTCTTCACATGTCCCTAGTATTTATTCTACTGGTTTTTGATGGTTTAGAAATATCTTCATGAGGATGGAAAGACAACTGAGCAGTTAAGACTGTAAACTGCTTTTGCAGAAAACCCCAGGTTTAGTTCTCAGCACCCATGGCTCACAACTACCTGTAACTACCTTCAGACACTGTGATATTTCTGGCATCAGGGGGCATTAGCACTCAAGTGCACACACCCACACAGATAGACACACATGCTTACATATAATCTAAAAAATTAAAACAACCTTAATGTTAATCCACATTGAGTGCTCCAAATTTATCATGGTAAGAGATGAGAATTAACAGTAAAACCTAAAAGAAAAGGTGATTAAGCTACATGTTTTCAGACTTGAAATCTTTTTATTTTATTTATTTCATGTATATGAGTACACTGTAGCTGTCTTCAGACACAGCAGAAGAGGGAATCGGATCTCATTACAGATGGTTGTGAGCCACCACGTGGTTGCTGGGAATTGAACTCAGGACCTCTGGAAGAGCAGTCAGTGCTCTTAACCGCTGAGCCATCTCTCCAGCCCCAGACTTGAAATCTTAATAGAGGCCTAATGATGTATAAGAGAAGTAGGTATTAGACGGAAAAGGTTACTAAATAAAAAAGAAGCCCTGTGCTATGCTTTCCCCAGATAATATGACTTACTATACATAAGCCCTAGGAAAACTACCATATGAATAACATTCTACAATCAAGAGTTCTAATTATATGTTCTAATTATAGCTAGTACTTTCCCTGTAACTTGATTATTTTAAAAGAATCAAATAAAATATACATTTGCATAGAACTGTGCAATTTATAGACTTTAGCATCCTTATGTATGTCTTCTGATTCTGATGGACATAACATAATATAAAAAACAGAATATCCATTCATATCAAGCTTGTTGAGAGCTGATATAAAAGGCTTAGTTCCCCATCCTTGAGGAACTTGCAGTCCAAATAGGAGAGAAAAATAAGCAACAATTACAAGGCTGCAATCTAGTAAGTGGCATACAAGATTTTAAGGCAGTACTTGGACTTAGTGTCTAAATCAGCTTGAACAGAGGCAAATAAGTATTGTTATTACTGGTTTTTGTTTGAATTTAGGCTGCTAGAGATTGAGCCTAGGATCTTGTCCATGCTAGGGAAGTACTCAACCAATGAACTATATTTCCAGTCCTAGGCTCTTATTTTATAAAGAAAATAAGCTCAGAAAAGCGAAAGGGCTTGATCACAGACTTATATTTGGTAAACAGCAAAGTCAATTTTGAACACTTGTTTGCCTCCTTATATAGAGCTGTGTATACTACAGCAGACTCACTGCTCTTTGAAGTGTGACAGCTGCTTTATACTCTGTGAGAGATGGCCTCTGTTGGCGAAAATTCTTCCTTTCCCTGTACCCTCTCCAATGTTTCTGGATAATCAATGCTGATTTCTCTTCCATTTCCCTATTGTACTTCTCCACTTGACCTAAAGAGATGACAGACATTATTATAACATACTCAGTTATGTTTTCTCAAGTTTTGAAATTAGGACAACAGTAGTAATAATGATTTTGCAGGTATATTTTAAAAATATTTTTCAATACGGTTCACTAATTTGCCAATCTCTTTCATTTTATAATAGTTCTAAGATTGTAGAAAGTAAAGCTTTCCTAAAATATGCAGTTTCTTTTAAAAAGGACTCATAATATTTTTGTTCCAGAGTAATGAGAAAATACCAAAAAACAATACCAAAAAACAATGCCAATACCAAAATCAGTCTGACAAAAATATCATGAATCCATGTAGGAAAGCATTTGGGATGACCAGAGGAGATGAACAAAATGTATTTATGTGCTCTTTAATCTATTCTGTGTGTTTCCAAACTTCTGATTGTTCACATAAATAAGCTTTCCTTGACTTTGGAGTTGGTGAGCATACAGCTCAGGGTTCACAGTAGTTAAATTAAAAAACAAAGCTGTAGAACACAGTACCAGTGTTTAATACAAAGAAGGTATCTTAGAGAGAGAATTAAACAACTAATTGGATTTAATGGCTGACCTGATAAAGAAGAGCGACAAAGAAAAAGTAAGGATGCTGAATGAAACTGAACAGTTTTTTGACACCAATACATGAAATGGGCAATCAGTGGAGAGGAAATCTGGGAATGAGATAAGACTTTAGTTTTGGAAACATCTGTGAATTGCAAAGAAAACTATCTAACACTAAAGATGGTCACAACAGCAGCCATTAGATACATGTGGCTACTAAGTAGATTTAGATAAAGTAAAATTAAACATTCAAAAGTCCTCAGGTGCAGTAGCACATTTTAAATACTCAACTGCTCCTTGTAGCTATTGCTACTGTACTGGTTGATACAGACAGAAGTTTTCAATGGCAACATACAGTGTATTGTTGGGCAGTGCTAGTTAGGAATGCTTAGTGCTGCTTAGGAGAGAAAGGATAAAAAGCCAGCGCTAAGCACCTTGCTGAGAGCTGGTAGCTGACAGTGTAGTTACAGATGGGACACATCAAGCAGGACAACAGGAGAATAACTGGGAAAGGACAAATTCTGGAAAATATATTTAGAGTAAAAGGAGGGAGGGAACTGGTGAATGTTCTTGCGAATGAGTAGTAAGAAGGGAGTAAATGAATGGGGAAACACCTCTGACGGGATAGCTACGTCGCTCACTTGCTAAGAGTACGAGCTAGCACACATGAGGCTCTGGGTTCAATCACAGCAAGGCATGAAGTCAGAAGCGGTGGCCTACACTTGTAATCCAAGCACTTGGGAGGTAGAAGCAGGAGGGTAAAAGTTCAGGATCATCCTTAGCTATACATTGAAGCCAGCCCAGGCTGTATGAGATTCTGCCAAAAAAAAACCCAAACCAAAACAAAACAAAAAAATCCTCGAGCATAGATGGCTAAGTTGATAAAGTGGTTACTGTGCAAGTCTGAGAACCAGAGCTTGGATTCCTAACACCTGTAAAACTCTGGGTTGGCGGCACATAGCTGGAACCCCAGTACTGAGGGACAGGGAAGAGTCAGGCAGTCCTGACAGTTTGATGGCCAGCTAGCCTAGCCAATCACTGAGTTACAAGGGCCAATGAGAGAACCTGTCTCAAAACTATAATGGATAGAAGAAGACAACTTATGTTGACCTCTAGTCATATACACGCATGTACACCTACTGTACATGCACACAGATGAACATGTACACATAGATACACCATCACAGCGTGTTCTTATTATTAATTCAGCTTCATCTGTCACAAATGTTAAGAAGATGTTACAGATTTTATACTAGGGAATGGATGAAGTTCAGATGACAGACTGGAGTCCTTTCAAGATTTTTTTCCTCCATTGGCCACTATCTTTAATTATAAACATTTATGTTTAACATATGTATCTGAAAGTTTAAAAAAAATTAAATTATAGGTATGAATCAGAAAAGCTGTAACTTTTAAAATCTAGACCTTTAGTATGAGTTCTCTAGGGAAAGATAAATGAGAGCTAAAAGGCAAAAGGTCCACCCACCCCCACCCCCAAAAAAAAAAAGAAAAGAAATTACCAGGTAAGCAGAAAACTTGGTTTAAGATATTCTAACATTTTTACATGTATAAAGTTGACACTATTACTCACCTGGATGAATTATTTCAAGCATGCTCAAGTGTGACTCTCGGGAAAGCCTCATAGCTCTCTGTCTTTGAAGTTGTAATCTTAATCTGAGGTCTTCTTCTTCCTTCTGCCTTTTTAGCTCCAACAACATCTGTGTTCGTTTAGATCTGTGAAAGAAAAAGAATAGGTTCCTTACATACAGTTTTATAAACCATGTCCAACAAGAAAAATCTTGATCTCTGAAGTAATCAAACTAGTAAAGACAAAAATGTTCTGGAAGGTAATTCCTAGCGTTGGTAGGGTTGGAATGGTTTGTGTATGCTCAGCCCAGGGAGTGGCACTATTAGGTGTGGCCCTGTTGGAGTAGGTGTGGCCCTGTTGAAGTAGGCGTGTCACTGTGGGTATGGGCTTTAAGACCCTCATCCTAGCTGCCTGGAAGCCAGTATTGTGCTAGCAGTCTTCAGATGAAGATGTGGAACTCTCAGCATCTCCTGCACCATGTCTGCTTAGATGCTGTCATGCTCCCACCTTGATGATAATGGACTGAACTTCTGAACTTGTAAGCCAGCCCCAATTAAATGTTGTCCTTATGAGAGTTGCCTTGGTCATGGTGTCTGTTCACAGCAGTAAAACCCTAACTAAGACAAGGGTATAATGAAATACATTGTTTTTCTACATAAATTTCTCTAGAGATATTTGGATAAATATATCAAAAATCTGAAAAAATAATTTAAATACAAATAAAAAGGCTAAAAGATACAGATCAGCCAATTCTACTTCTAATACTTTTCTTACTGAAATAATCAAATATATAAAGGCATGGTCAAGGATGTTGTAGCATAGTATTACAGTAGTAATAAACTGAAAAGTATCCTATTATAGTGGATTGAATAAAGAAATATTGAGTCATTTAACTGATGGAATTTTATTTATTTTTAAAATAAAAAACTTAAGTGTCATGTACTGTTAGGTCAAAATAAATAGAAGAGTATGCTAAGTGGTGGTGGCACACACTTTTAATCCCAGTGCTTGGAGGCAGGTAGATCCCTGAGTTTAAGGCCAGCCTGGTCTACCAAGTTCCAGGACAGCCAGGCCTACAAAAAGACAGCCTATCTCAAAAAAAAAAAAAAAATGTATATTATAATATATATATAATATATAAATATATAAATATAAACAAATATAAAATATAATATGTATTACAGATAAGAATAAAAATTGTACTAATTTACATAGAAATATAAATTACTTAAAAACATTAAAATTTCAATAGTGGTTTTAACTTGATGGTGTAATTATATCTAAGGTTTAGGGTTTTTTTTTCTTTTCTCTTTTTCATTTTGTTTAAGATTTATGGGGGCAAGAGAGATGCCTCTACAGTTAAGAGCACTAGCTCTTCTTCCAAGGGTCCTAAGTTAAATTCCTAGCACCTATGTGGTGGCTCACAACTGTCTAACTCTAGATCCAGAAAAATCTAATACCCTATTCTTGACACCACAAACACCAGGAATACATGTGGTACATGGACATATATGCAGGCAAATCACTCAATACTTATAAAAATTAAATTATTATTATTATTTTTTTTAACATTTATCTGTCTGCATGTCTGCATGTGCAACACATGAATGCCTGGTGCCTATAGAGGCCAAACTGGGGTGTCAGATCCTGACACTGGAGTTTGAGATGTAGTATGAGCCACGGTATTGGTACTGAAAATTGAACTTAGGTCTTCTACAAGAGTAGCAAATACTCTTAATTGCTAAAACATCTCTCCAGATCCCTATTTTTTCCTTTTGTTAAATTTAATTTTTTAATTACATTTATTGTCTCCATGTGTGTCTATGCATTCTATTTGTGTGCATATGTCAGCCATGAAGCATGTGTGATCAGAGGGCACCCTGTAGGAGTCAGTTTTCTCCCTCTACAATGCTGGTCCTGGGGATCTAAAAGTCATCAGGCTGGATTACAGACATCCTTATCCCAGTTAGCAATCTAGTCTACCCCCAGATAAAGGTATTTTTCAACTGCTTACTAAATATACACTGTTTCATAACTGGCTATAAAGTTTTCTGTGTTCAAAGATGTTTTATTTCATTACAATTTCTATATTTTCTGCTTCTATTTATCAAATTGTTTTTTAACTACTGCAAAGTAGTCTTTGATACTTCCTATATGTCAGTATGTAAAGCAGCACAAATATTAGTATTCAGTATATGCACTCAAAATATTTTTAAGTACCCAAAGAGGAAAAGAGGAAGATATGGAAGAGGAAAATATACTATTTATTTTACTCAGATGAATCTGCATGTCTCAAGAGTATGGTTTTTTTCTCCCAACAGCAACAACAAAAATAAATACTTCAAAAAACAAATTAGGAGTTTTCAATAAAATAAAACAACAATACCCTCAAACAAAATAACCTCCAAACAAAATGACTAAGTTAGCATACCATACAGATATTTATATATCCATGTTAATTGATGCATTCTTACAATGACTAAGAAATGGTGGCACCTAGATACCTATCAATAGATGGAAGGATAAAGAAAATGTGGTAGATAGATAGACAGATAGATAGAATGGCTTTGTTCAGTCATAAATAAAAAAAGTTCATGAAATTTGCATAAAATGAAGACAACTGGAAATAATTAAGGTAAGCTAGACTCAGACAAACACGCAGAACCTATAGTAGATTCCGTGTGTACGTTTAATGAAGCTGTGAGAGGGAAATGTTATCTTAAGGGAAGGTAAAGAAAAAAGGACTCAATTTGAGGTGGGGAAGAGAACTATCCAGAGGTAGACAAGGGGTATGTATGGTGAGGGTAGTGATGGAGGGAGTGAATTAAAACAAAATTTAACAGCATGTATGTGTGAAAATGCTATAAAGAAATTTATTACTCTTATGCTAACTTAATTTAAAAATAAGTATTAATTAGACTCTGTAAATATACTTTATATAAATGAACTCACAATCCTGAGGTTCTGAGTTGTTTTTTTTTTCAGTGTAGTGATTAGACTGTATGCTGACTATGAATTCTAGCATTGAACTAAACCCTAATCTAGAATTGTATTTTTAAGGGCAGAAATTATATATATTTTTTATCCTATTTTTAAAGTGCCATATACTAAAACCTTTTAAATTATCTTAAGTATATTATCTTAACCCTGTGAGGTACATGAACTTTAATAATTCATTCATTTAATTTTTACAGTGCTGGGAAGTCAACCTAAGGTCTTATGCATGCTAGGCAAACGTTCTACCATTGAACTATATCCAGTCCTCTTTAAACTCTTTGAGGCAAGGTCTCTGCTAAATCTCATTCTGTAATCCAGGCTGGGTTTAAGCATATGTTCTTCCTGCCTTAGTTTCCTGAGTAGGTGAGATTACTGGCCTGTGCCACAAAACACAGCCATTATCTCTATTTTCTAGATTTGAAATTTGAGGCTAAGAATTTTGATAACTTGTCAATAAGTTGCTGAAGCCAGATACAAACTCAAGTCTGTTACTTTCTCTCCATGTTTGTGTGTGTGTGCGCGCCCACACACACACACACATACATACACACACACACAATTTTGGGATACTTTCATATAATTACATGTATAAAACAATATATACATACATAAAATACACACACATATCTCCACCCCCTGTGTGTGTGTATGTATATATGTATCTGTGTGTGTGTGTACACATAATCTACTTGATGTTTGAAAATTTGATACTTGCTAATAATACTCATGCCCAAAAGTAAAAATGCTTGTCTTTAAATTTATGTAGAAGAAACTTTTTATATGATCTCCACTAAATAACACAGCCAGAATGATTGTGTGACAATTTTGAGCACAGGTATTTTTAGATGTTTTTGTAACAGAAATGCAGCTGCAGTTATTACAAGTGTGGTTTCAGTTTTTAAAGGTTACTTCTGTAATATGTCAGTTTCATTTTAGTGAGTTAAATTTAGCTTTAAGTAATGATGAATGAAAATAAAATCACCTCTGACTGGCTCTACTTTATAATCAATGCTATTTTTTTAAATTTATTTTTGCTATGTTTTTTTCTGTAACCTTTAAGAATGTGGCTAGGTTAGTCATATCAGAAAGTGACCCACATCTTCAGTATTTCATTTTCAATAGAACTGAAGTAGAGATCAAAAGTTTTGTCATATCTAAAGGATCACATTTACCCATGCCATATTTACTCAGGAAATCTTGGTTAATATCTTTAATCTTTATGTATTCACAAATATAATTATATATGAGCACTTATGAAAACTGTTGGTTTTAAGGATTTAATAATACAAATTTCACTGGCTCCCTCTTCAGGATTGGCCCACAAACCTGGATAGGAAGTGGATAGGATTGAGTATTGGATTCCATCAGATTTGTCATATTATGCCCTTTGTTCTGAAAGGGTACCTGGTTACTTGAGCGTTGGTACTCAGTAACACTATGGAACAGAATAAAGACAAGAATAAAACAACACACATTAGGAAAGCAAAAAGAAAAGAAAAAAAAAAAAGCACACACACAAATACTCCCCTCCCCCACTTGCATTCAACTGTGCTCTGGTAATGCTCTTATATTGTTTCTTTTCTTTTTCTTTTTCTCCTTTTTTTTGGGTGGGTGAGTGGGATTATACAAATTTACATGCAAAGCTAGATCATCATTTCAACCAATAATTTGGTTTGGGTTTTTCTACCTGAAACTCCTCTGCAAGGCAATCACAGCAGACGGAAGCTTCTTTAATCTCTTTCTGGTCTGGAAACCTTTCCAATAGGCTTGAATCAAGCAAGCTGCTTTATGTAGTTTCTGAAATTATATACCAGAAATAATTTTGATACATCTCTAGAAAAGTCTTTTTGAGAAGTTTATCTTTTAAAATACCAGGCCAGGATTAAGTGTTAAACATCATCTCAAGACAGATGGGTAGCAGGAAACATCAAGTTCATCAGGCCCAGAATTTCTATGTATACTTACTATAGCTCACTTTCCAGCTATAATATATTAAACTCAGGTAATATCTAGAACATATTCAAGATAGTCTAGTTAGCTCTAAGTTCTCTATCTGATCTCACTTCAAGGACTTCACAATTCTGCCTTAATCTTTCATAATCTATTTTGAGCTAATGTCTTTTGTTTTGTTGGGTTTAGTTTTTTGAAACTACAGTTTATTAGGTAGCCAATACTGACCCAAAATTATGATCCTTCCACCCTAGCCTCTGAAGCACGGGAATTAAATGTGTGCCACCATGGCTAGGGAGCTATCTTGCCAATGTTTAGTACTTTTAAAAGATTTATTTTTATTATTTTTAATTATGTGTATGTGTGTGCATGCATATGTGTAAAAGGCAGAGGCTTCAAATCCCCCTAGACCTGGAGGTGCAGGCATTTCTGAGCCATCCAACATGGGTGCTGACAACAGAATTCAGGTCCTTTGCAAGAGCAGTATGCACTCTTAACTGCTGAGCCACTGCTCCAGTCCATTTAGAATTATCAACTTGATTAGGCTTAGGCTATGTAAGTTCTGTTGACTATGTGTGTGTAGTAATGCAAATGCTTTAATTCTGTAAGCTTTTAGGATGTTGTTTTGACTCTGTTCATCACATGTAGAATGTTGAAAACAGTCTATGGAAGTAAAATTCTTTTCCTTTACTCTCTTCCTTCCAAATCTCTCCCTTCATTCTCTTGCCTAAACTGAACTTCCTTTGAATTACCATTTGGTTTAGAATTTTAGGTACATAATAATCTCATTTCCTTTGACTCTAAAAATATATTTTATTATTTTAGACTCTATTTTTCATATTTATTTTAAGGCCTCACCTGAAAATCATAAAAGTGTTTCTTTCTACAGAAGTAAGTTAGCTGGAGCCTCCATTTTGAGTATATATTGAGGAAGTATGATAAAATAAAACCTCTCACATCTCAAACATAATTTTCTTAATATAATTTATGAAAAGAGGAAACATGTATTATTTTTTATCAGTGAATAAGAAGGCTCACCACAGGTGGTCATATATAGTTTGTAAAATGAGAGATATTTTTAATGAAAATGAACTTTAAATGGCTTACTGATGAATGTAGATAAATAGGGAATTTCATGAGACATCCTGAAAAAAAACTAACCTGCTCAAATCTATAAATAGATATAAAAGGGAGGTTGAAAGTGTATTTATGGGTAGACTAAATGAACTAATGAAAATCTTAAAACATATCTATTGGGCAGGAATAATATTTTACTTAAAGTGTTAAGAGAAGGAAAGCATATTTAAGGAGAACCAAAGTTCAATACAGTTATCAAATATCACACAAATTATTTTTATAATACCTGTTCTTCTACTTCCTGATGGATCTTAGGGGTTAAAAGATCAACGAGCTGTCTAAGTTCTCGACTAAATTCTGTAAGAGATTCCTGTTTATTTAGCAGACTTCTAAGTCCTGAAATATAATAACAAAACAAAACAATTATCAATAAAGTAAGATATTTTTGTTATCTAAGTATTAATGAAGTTAAAATTTGGTTAGAAATTAATAAATATAACAAGATGATTAAGTATATGTTTTTTCTTTTTCTCAATGATTTGTATATTGAGGTCTTTCCAATCTTCCTCTGTTCTGATCATTTTTATGTCCCTTGTGACATTTGAATGTAAAAATGTCTAAATAATTGCAATAAGAGAAAAAAGAATTTGTTTTCTTTTCCACACATTCTTAAGAAGATAACATTCTTAAGATAATAAATTATAAGCATATCAGCCATGTATGCCTATCTTGTGGAAGCACTTAAGCAGGTTATTACCAGTTGCTATTAATAAGTTTTATTAATCAATTTTTTTACACTAACATCTATAATTTGGAAGTAAGTCAGAAGTACTATGATTTTAGGACACTTCATTTTAATTCCCAAATAACACAGTATCATGAAAGGTACAATGGAACCTCTGATTCCAAAGCATGTGATATAACTAATATAAATAAGCAAATAAAAATGCCTTTAGTGTACATCTGGGGTTGCCATCATAGGGATCTTTGAATGCCTTATACATTCTTTGAGATCCAAGTTCTCAGCAACATTACAACTGCAAAATATCTTAGTAAAGTTGAGTAAAATCTGCTGCTCCAGTTTTATCAGGCGAGGAATATTAAGGTCAATTTTACTTTTTTTGTTGTTTTTGCTTTTTTATTAGGTTTGGGGTTGAGACAGAGCTGACTATGTAGCTCTGGCTGTCTTAGTACACCACTCTGTAGACAGGATGGCCTTGACCTCACAGAGATCTGCCTGCCTCTGACTCTCAAGTGCTGAGATTAAAGGCATATACCACTATACCTGTAATGGGCATTCACATTTCTATAGAAATCTGGTTGTAGTGTTGTAAAATATAACAACTAGAGGTCTAATACTGGTGCTTATTCTATTTCTTTTCTTGCAATATATAAAATAATTAAATTATCTATATTAATGACACATATAAGGAAAGTTACTAATATCTTTCATCATCAAGATTAAAGTCTATTCTAATTGATTAGTAATTAAATAGATCCTAAAAAATTTAAAAGTCCCATGAATCATTCTATATTAAGCATATTTAATGAACTAGAAACCCATATTTTACTATACTGAATATAAATATATTGGTTAACAAAGAAACAACATAAAGCTAACATATAATTTTGGATGGTAGTAGGGAAACTACAGTCTTTAGTAAATGGCCTACTTTTTCCATGCCTCGTATTCCATGTCTATATGGACAAGAATATCCAATATACCAAGGGAATGTTATAAAACTAAGTATGGAGAATAGTCTTACAATCAGTAAGTGTTCAATTAAATTAACACTCTCACACAAGAATGGTAGTTAACAATGAGTTCATTACTCATCTCAAGATGACTTTTTAATCAATGTGTTTGAGTTTGGATGTGAGATATATATATATATCTCATATATATGTATATATGTCATATATACATATATATGAGATATATAAATATGTATTATATATAATATATTAAAATATATGAATATATCACACACATGTGATATATAAAATTATGTTATACAATTATATACAATGTTATATATCATATATAATAAATTATAATATTTTTTGAGTAAAGGCAGTAAAAAGGTAAGGGATTAATTATATAATAATGCACAGTACTATTTTCTTCTCTAGAATAAATTGACAAGGTGATAGACACCTTTGATCATTATTTTCTTATACTATTTGGCATATTCAATATAAATATTTTTGTCAGAAAAGCAGTAAACATTTATTATAACACCATCAACAAAATATGCATGTTGTCTAATGATCACAAAGTGACATCTGTTCTGAAATGGTGTATGTTGTAATAGGTTTTTTTGCTCAGTTCAGCTATTAACTTTTCAAAATATATGGATTTTATCATTCATAAACTGTCAATACATTTTTGTCTTTGCAAATACCAAGAAAAGAAAATATGCATGTCCTACCTTTATAGCAGGCACTTAGTCTCAGTAAAATCAAAATTTCCTGATGGGATTCAGCCAGTACTAGCAGGAGCTTTGTAGCAGTACTTCTTATGACTGGACTAGGAGTTGATAAAAGCTTGAAAAGAATTTCATCTAAAATAGAATGCAGGGCTTTTCCTTCTATTTTGAGTAAATTACCACTAATAGGACAGAATAAAAAAGTATAATTAATAATTCATACATGGTTATCACAACAAATTTAAAATAAAAGTTTCAGTAAATGTTTCACTTAAATGCCTGTGTGTGGCCTAGTCCATGAAGATAGCCACCTTTTAAAGCATATAACTTGGTTATAAGAATTTACTCTACCATTAAGTCAAGTAACATTTTAGATTTCCTACTGTGGGCAGAAGACCACATTAGGTTCAATAGAGAATACAAAGTAGATGAAGGTCCCCTCTTTCCTCTCAGAGAAACTTGTTATAAAATTGAATATTAAAAAACCTGTAAGATTAGCTTCAAAACCTTCAAGGTGACAAATCACAAGACTGCAGTAATATTCAACAATTAAGTGACATACATGCACTTAATTTATAAAGAACATTTTATTTCCTTTGGCATTTTTTAAATTATCATTTTGCATTACTATTGTGAACTTTCTGTTTTGCTGTTTTGTTTGGGCTTTTGTTTTGCTGGTCTTTGCTTGTTTGTTTTGATGTTCATTTCTGTGTTTTAGTGGAGTTTTGTGTTTCTTGATTTTTTTTTTTTTTAAGAGAGGAAAAACAGCACAAAATTTGCTAGATACTAGGGAGAGTTTGGGAGGATCTGAGAGAAACTAGGAAAGGAAAAAATTCTTGATCAAGCCAGGCAGGTGGTGGTGGTGGTGATGGCACATGCCTTTAATCCCAGCTCTTGGGATTCAGCGGCAGGCGGATCTCTAAGTTCGAGGCCAACCTGGTCTACAGAGTGAGTTTCAGGACAGCCAGGGCTACACAGAGAAACCCTGTCTTAAAAAGGGGGAAAAAGTAAAAAATAAAAATGTATTTTAGATTTCAAACATGGGACAAATGACTGAGATGCTTGTGTAACATATCAAAGCAGATGCTGGCTGCCAGGTTCTCTCTGCATCCTTGGCTGGCATACTCCACTCCCTACCCCAAACTTTTCCAACCTAGAGGCTGGGCTGTCCTTTCCTACATAATCCAACTATTTTGGTTACCTGACCCTTTTGTCTACTCTTTGGGCCTCCTGGCTGCTACACCTGGTTCTCCTCTCCCTCTTCTCACATGGCTCAGGGCTATGTGTACTCTGAGCTGCCCCAGATGTCCCTGCCTCCAGCTATGCTCTCCCACGTGTCTACAATAAACCTTCTCCTCCACCGTACCAGGACCAGTCATGTCCCTTTCCTTTCTACTTTTTTTCATTCAGTATTATATGAAAAACGAACTGAAAAATGCAGTGTTAAAAACAGAACTTGTCTA
Organism: Rhynchomys soricoides; assembly: GCA_019843965.1. NCBI lineage: Eukaryota > Metazoa > Chordata > Mammalia > Rodentia > Muridae > Rhynchomys > Rhynchomys soricoides. Next base: position 406,958 of record JADRCH010000149.1, on the reverse strand, counting down.
TATCATCCAACTTGTAAAGTTTATGAGCATAAAGTTGTTCATGTTACTCCTTTGTGATTTTAAATGACAGTAAATGATGTTATTCCTCTAATTTTTTTTTCCTTTTTCTTTTTCTTTTTTTTCGAGACAGGGTTTCTCTGTGTAGCCCTGGCTGTTCTAGAACTAACTCTGTAGACCAGGCTGGCCTCGAACTCAGAAATCCACCTGCCTCTGCCTCCCAAGTGCTGGGATTAAAGGCGTGCGCCACCACTACCTGGCTATTCCTCTAAATCTTCACATAAGTAGTTGGCAGCTCTATTTTTTCTAATCACCTTTGCTGTAGGTTCATTTCATTCATCTTCTCAGGTTCAGCTTATGGTTTCTTATTTTATCTATTGTTTTCATTGATTTTATTAATATTGACTGCTTTCATGCTCATTATTTTCCTTCTTTGGCTTAGAGTTTAGTTTTCCCTTCTTTTCCTAGTTTACTTATAGCAGAATTAATGTCAAGATTTGAGATTTTCTTTACATAATATACATATATATGTATGCATAAATATATATGAAATTTTCATGTTATTTTCATATCTGTTTATTTAAAAATTTTTCTTTCGATTTCTTATTTGTCTTGTTCGTTACTTAGGTGTATTATTTATTACTTATTTGGGGACATTTCAGAGATCTGCTTATCACTCATGTCCAACCTGATTCCAATATAGCCTAACTTTTTGTTATTTGAATCCTCTTAAGTTTATTGAGAGTTGCTTAAAGGCATTGGATATGGCTTTTCCTAAACTGTTCCCTTGTATTTGAAAGAAATGGGTACTTTTATACATATATAGGCTGATTGGTACTCTACTGCATTTCTGAAGATGACCCCTCTGTAGATCTCTAACATAGCTTTCTTTTTTTCTAGTATTCTGCTGTGTGAATTTTAGGCAACTTGTTTTCCCTAGATTCTCTGCTTTATTTTATTGTTGTTGTTTTTATATTTTATTTTTTAATTTATTTCTTGAACTCAAACTTTCCTGCCCACATCCTAAAAACTTAGTACTAATTCAAGGCAGCTGTGAAGCTTTTTGTATAGTTTGGATCTTGAATGTACTCCCAAGGATTATGTGTGAAAAGCTCAGTCTCAAGGAAGGAGCTATTGGGAACTGTCTGAGGAGTGGGACGTCACTGGGAGGCCTGGAGATCATTAGGGGCATTTTCCTTTCTCTCCTTTTGTTACTTCCTGGCTTTAAAGTGAGTAGCTTTGCCCTGCCACCTGATCTCACTGTAATATGCTGCCTCACTACAAGCTCAAACCAGAGGGCAAATAGTCATGTACTGGTGTCTCCAAAATCATGAGCCAAAGTAAACCTTTTCTTTTTATAAATCTGTTATCTCAGGTAGTTTGTTACAATGACAGAAAGCTAATTACCCTAACCTTATTAACTCTCCCCGATCTCATTCCAAGCTTTCATTCATATACTGAGAGTCACGTTCAGTTTATTGAGAATTGATCCTTCATAATTTGTCTTTTTCTTTTCCTCTAATGGTCCAGTAAATTCATCCTTATAATTCTATTTTAATCCAAAGTAGAAATAAAGGTCTGGTGATTTTAATATATATATTCCCTATTACCATTGCCAAGATTTTATCACTTTACTTGAATTGCTATGGTTTCTTCCTCATTTTTTCCCCCACTATTGGGCAACAAATTTAGGATATTTATCCAAGGCAAGTGTCCCACCCCTAGAATACCTCTAGTCTTCCAATTGTCTTCTTTATCTAGTTTTGTTCTCATCTTCTCTCCATTAGTAACCAGAGTAATAATACTGAAATGTAATCGGACCATATTCATCTACTTAAAAAAAAAAATGAAGATTTTTTTTTGCCTACAAGATATGATGTTTTTTTAACATATCAATTTTTCACAATGTAAGTCTCTTCAAAATGTGCTGGCCATAACTGATACTGAACTTTAAATCCCAGCAGGATAAATCTTCTCTGCTTTTCACCCTCAGCATAATGCTTCTTTACCTCTGCCTGGAAATACAGGACAACTTATCTTCAAAGTTTCATCTTGGGTTTTAACTTCTCCAGGAGGCATCTTCACTCAGTTTGGTTAGAACACAATTCTTAACACTTGTGGATAACATTAACATTGCAAATTAATATACCAAAATGTAATGATTTCTGTCTTAATACTCAATTGTCACTCATTGAAGACAAAATTATATCTGAATAAACATTGTAAACACTAGGAGAAACACAGTAATTGTGGCCCATGGTAGCTGATGAATAAACCCATATTCAAGTGAAATAATGAGTAATACCACTAAGTACATTCTTTTTGTTTGGATTCCAAGAAGTACCTATTACTTCTTTTATATTATTTTTTAGCACGTACTATGATATTTAGTTTTCTGCTTATTAAATATGTAAGTAAACATTTTTTACTGTGATCCTTATATTTTTCTTTAGATGTCACACCAATTCTCTTTCTAAGCCTGAAATTTTCTATAGCTTTTAGATTATAATTTGATAACAAATTTCTAATCTTTTATGGTATTTTATATTACCTTTTCTAAAAGTCAATCATAAGAGAACTTAAATTTCATGTATAAGTCATATATGTAGTAGATTTTGACAAACTGTAATAAAATTAGTAATGCTTCTGATTAAAAACTGTATAAATTAAGTCACCTGTTGATCTGTAGTATATTCTGTAGCAGAGTCATGACTGTAGCTCCTATTTGAACATTGTCAGTTTGCAGTAAGTGTAAAAAATGATCACTCTGCAGTACTAAAATAGAAAAGGAAATGTTAGAGATTTTGTAATAACCTAAGTAAGAATTTGTCTTTTTAAAATCAAATCAGAGTTTGATCATTTCTGCTAAACTTCTGGCACTGAATGCCCTATAATAAAAATTTTTATAGATGCATACAGTTTTAAATGGCCATAAGTAAGAGTCATTCCATTTTTATAAAGTTAGTTATAGTCAAATGGGTCATCTATAAATACAAAGCTAAAATTTTCTCATTACTTCTTTTAAATTGAAGATAACATCTCCTAAATCTGAATCTTTTTTTTCTAGCAATGAGTTTCACTGAATAAAAATTTTTCCTAGGTTTATAATTTTTAGGCTCCATCAGCCAGTTATAAAAACTTGGTGTTCAATGCCTACATAAGTTGCTTAACCCCTGTCCTGATCAGTTTTGTGTTAACTTGACATAAGCTAAACTAGTCAGAGAGGAGGGAACCTCAATTGAGAAAATTCCTCCACAGGATTGGGCTGTTGGGGCATTTTTAAAATTAGTAATTGATGTAGGATGGCTTAGTCTGTTATGGGTGACTTCACTCCTGGGCTGGTGGTTCTGGCTTCTATAAGAAAGCAAGCCAGTAAGCAGCACCCCTCCATGACCTCTGCATTGGTTCCTGACTCCAGGTTCCTGCCCTTACTTCCTTGAATGATGAACACTGATATGGAAATATAAACCAAATAAACTCTTTCCTCCTCATGTAGTTTTTGGTCATGGTATTTCACCACAGCAATAGTAACCCTAGAGAAGACAACCTCCCATAATCTTCATTTCATCATCTGTGAAATTAGAAATAAATAACTCTCATAACATGCTAAGGCATAATGTTCTAGAAAAGATTATGTTCCCTATAAATGTCAGTTTCTGTTCCTTGTATCAGTTGAGCAACAAGATTAATTAAAAGTAAGGTCAGATATGTTATAAGCTGGCCCATGGTATACTACTGTCGCTTTCTATTTGTTCTTTTCCATACCGATACCTGTTCTTCATTTATACGTATAGCCCAACTCATTACATATCATTTTATAACAACATGGAAAAAGCATAGTTCTGTTTTACATTGTTTCTTTAGTAGTAAAAAGTAAAATCTCTGTAATTCCAATAAGTGTATTTTCTATTTGTGTCATAGTCTACTAATGACTCTAGAAATAATCAGAAATTTTCTAAAATCATATGGCATGTAGTTCATAATTTTTCCTTTTTCTCTGTTGAAAAAGGACCTATCAATTTGTTTAATTTTTTTTCTAATAGAACATTTAAACATACTTAAAAACAGACAGGATAATGTAATAAATTCCCATGAGCAAGTCAGTAAATTTTAACCATCAATTCATGGCCAAACTTGTTTTATTTATGTTCTCATCTACTTTTATTGTAGGCTGAAACAAATCTAGGCCATCTGATTATTTTATCCATAAATATTGCAACATAGCCTGAAAACAAGACTGATAAAAAAAAAAAGCATGACTATATCCCTTAATGAAAATTATCTCTTAATTTCATCAAGAAGCCAGGTAAGTGTTCCAACCTTTACATGTTTTTTGAATTTTTAAATTTGTTTCAATTAAGTTTCTAGTAAGATCCATGGAGCATGGTTATCTTTCAAATTTAAAAATATCAATTATTCTTCCATTTTTATTTTCTTTGTAGTTTAGAAAATAAAACCATGTAAATTGTCCTCTAGCTTCTGCAGGTTTAATTCTGTCATTGTATTCTTGAAGTGTAATTTGTTTCTTTGATTTCCTCTAACTTGGTAGTTGTCATTAGAGGATTGAAATGATGGAGGTTTGAAATTTTGGTTTTGAATTTTATCTGTGATGTTATGATAATGCATTGGAAGTGTGAAGCTGTCTCTTTTTAAAGATGTTGACAGGCATAAGTAGCTAATTCCTGCATCTGCTTATTCATGAGAGATTACAAAATAGATACTACTCTTTCATGCCTTCTTCATTTATTAGCTGAAATCCTTTCACATAAAGAAAAATTTCATTGATGTATATGGTAGAATAAAAGCTGGATTTAGATTCATTTTGTTCAAAAATAATGCATTCTCTGGCAGGTTTCAAGAGCAACATTTGGTGTGTTAAACTTACAGCATCACTTTTAGCTGGTGTATTAAACTTATAGCTCAAATTTTCTTTATTCAGCTAATAGAAGCCTTTTAAATTAAAATAAAAATTCCTCCCCTTAGCTGTTGAGTCAGTTCACCAGTCATACAAAGCCTCTTTGTATTGGCTTCTGAGTCCTTTTAATATTGATAAAGTTTAATTGTTTCCCTTACATCTGGTATTTAAGACACTTCAAGTTCATTTGTATACACAGGCCTAGAGGTCAGTAAATTTCTTCATAGGTGTGAAACATTTTATATAGAAAATATTATTAAAAATATTTCAATATATACATTGATTTTTTGCTTAGTAACTTTATAAACATTTAATAAACTTTTGATAACTACATTATGGTTTCATATTAACCCTAGATATACTATCATTTTATTATAGTTCTTTTCAAAATAGAATATGGCATTTTAAAAAATTATTTAAGTATCCTCTTTCTCCTTTATATGCCTTTATATCAAGTCTAAGTACTTCATATTTTTTGGTTAAACAGTCTTTAAGTTGGGAATTTATAACAATGGTTGATATATAATAGGAAAAAAGATACTTTAAATAAAAAAAGTATTTAGTCACTCACTTAGATAAATGGCTACAACTATCAAAAGTACTAGTTACACTAATTTCAAAGTAGTAGCCTTTAGAAAATGGTAAATGGTATGGATTACAATCCCTAGGAATGTGCTTTTTATACCTAAAGAATCATGTGACTCTTTATACACCTGAATGATTCTGAAAGGACGTAGGATTAAAGATTCAAGTGTTAACACCTGGGAAAAACCAAAACATGGTATAGCGTTTATGTAGTGTGAAATTTTTCAAAAGAGTAAGAACTGTGCCATGATTATCATGAAGGAGTATGGTTTTAATCTTATGAAAACAAAAAATTAATACATACTTATAATTTTCAATATAAAACAATATCCAATGAAATAACTTAAAAGTTTGGGAAAATTTTATAACAGCCTGTCTTTTCAGATTATGAGTAAAACTCTATTTACTCTGTACATGGGGATTTCTCTAGAAATCTAAAGCTAAATTTACAACACCAACTGTAATTTAAAATAATTACTTTCCTAAACAGTTCAAATTTAAATTAACCAATCTTTTAAATTTACTAAACACAGAAAGTTATATTTCAGGAATAGTTCCTTTAATCGGGCATTTATAAAGCAAATTCTGCATGATATTAGTTATATTAAGCAGTTTTTCCTTCTTACCATTCTGTATGAGTTGAATATGACCTCCCAATAGCCAGAAGAGAGAATCAGTCACAATTTGGAAAAAATGTAGTAATTTATCTTGCTCTTCACCCTTAATACAAAAGATAAAACCAATTTACTTTTCTAATCTACTTTTCTAAAGAAAAGACCTCTCCAGAGTAGTCAGCAGACTTGATTTCCACATTCACTAGCTATTTATAAAGTACCTGAACTTCTATGCTTTGTTTCTTCATTTGTGCAACCTGCAGTTTTAGTATACGAATACTCTCCTAGTTCATAGTAATTACCCAGACAAAACAGAAACAAAGTAAGTAGCTTAAGAATTACAGATGGATACACTAGAACTTAATGCTTGAAATGCATCAGAATGACTTGTGGAACTTTTAAATTACTTCTCTGCACATGTCCAAATATACAGCATCTCAAATTCCAAAGCTAAAGTCCAGACACCTGTATTTTCATAGTCAGGTGAGTGACTTCATTATATAGCTAGGGTTAAAACCCCTGGTAATATGAAAATGTAAGCATGTGAGGCATTATTAATAGAACTTTTCAGTTCTAGTTTATACTCTAATACTTTATGAGAGCAGAGAGCATGTGATTTATTCCCCATTATAATTCACTGTCTACAATTCTGATGTATAGTAAATGTTCCATTAATATATACCAAGTAAATAAAAAATGTTTTTTGCTGAAACCAATCTTGTGAAAAGGTGGTAATAGTGCCACAACAGGAGGCAAAACAGATTCCATTGACTATGTCTGTCATTTACTGACTATATAACTTTAATGTAAAGTTGTATAAACCTATTCAGATCCTGAATGTTTCTACTGTACCGTAAAATTGGTAGAAACAGTTAAAAAGTAAAGCAAGCTAACAAAACACACATTAGCTTAAATAACTAGTCCTTACCTATAAACCACCAGACATTGAACTATGGCTCCTTAGTCTAGTAAACTCCTTCTCTAATTTCATCCAAAGAAATAATAAGAAAGGGCATCATCATTGGTTGGTTGTCAATCTCAAAGAAAGATGCTGCATTTTTAGATGTCTAAACTATACTTTAAAAGCCTGTTAGATGATGTCAATCATTATTTTATAACCCCTGACACATGTTAACAAAATTTGCCATTAAAACATTTCAAAGTTCTTGAATAGGTATTTTTTCTCTTCTGATATGGATTTTAAAACCTAGTATGTAGCTCTCGCCAGAACATCTAATATATGTCCTATCATATTTTATATGATATCCACAAACTATCAAATTCTTAAAAATATGCTTGAAAGTTTCTAAGTAGGCTAACTGCCCTAAAAATTCCAGATGTAGAATATATGATCTGAGTTAAATCCTCTGCCAACAATATTTCTTATATTTGAACTAGCATGTTGTCCATATTGTTAAATTTCTCATTTAATTCTATTCATTTTGTTTTTAATATGTATGAGTGTTTTTCCATGCATGTATATATGTACATATGTGCATCACATCTAAGCATTGCCTGAGGAGGCCAGAAGAAGATGTCAATCATAGGAAATTGTGGGAAACCATGTTTATTTGTTTTGATATTTGAGACAGGGTTTCACTACCTAATCCTGGCTGACCTGGAATTCTAAATGGACCAGATTGGCTTCAAACTCCTAGAAATTCGCCTAAAGAATGCTAGGATCAAAGGCGTATACCACTATGTCCAACAAGAAGCATTTTACTCCTGACTCATGGTCAAGAAATACTTCACTCACAAAAAGCCTCCTTTTAGTAAGGTGTAATGTTGGACATCTATATTCCAGAAGTCAGAAGACTGAGGCAGGAAGATTGTGAGTTTAATGGTATTTGGGCTGCATAATGAAGCTCTATCCTAGGAAAAAACACAGGGATGGAAAAAATGGGGAGGGGGGGAGAATCTTTCTATCTCAACTGGCATGTTCTGTTCTTTCCTAGGAGCATTACATTTATGATTATGTCATATATGTAAATATACCTGTCTTGTGCTGATTTTCAGGTAATTCACTCAGTAGCCCAGGCTGGTCTGGGACTGAGCAGTCCTACTGAATCAACTTCCCAAGTACTAAGACCATGAGCCACTTCCAGTCTGTAATTCTCTTACTGGCTAATTAGGAGTTGCTATAAACTATATGAGCTTGCAGCTTTCTCAATAGTGTTGAGTTTACATGAATGTCAGAATGAGACAAACTATTGGTTAATTTCTTTAATATTCAAAATAAAATTACTCTTTTTTAAAGTAAAAGTTTATCATTATTATATATAATCATCCCATATGCCATAGAATATCTTAAATTATCTAAATATTACAAAATACCCATTGTTAAACTTTTCCTCATCTTTCTTCTCCTATTATCCCTAGTCTCTGGTACCCAGTTTTCTTGTCTTAACTTCTAAAGATTAGCTTGTTTTAGATTCTATGTCATTAAATTCATACAATATGTGCTTTTCTGGCTTGGCCTACTTTACTTACTGACCTTTACTTCCTTCCTTGGTGTTACAAATGACAGAAATCTGTCATTTTTATTTCATTATTTATGCATTGACTGCTGATATTTAGGTTATTACTATTTGTGACTATTAGAAATAGTGCTTCAATAAACATAGGAGTACAGATGTTTTGATATTAATCTCACTTCTTTTAAATACAGTAAGTCCAACAATGTAATTACTACATATAAATGTTGTTAAACTATCACATATAATAAAAAAATTATAAGAGTGGAATTAAGGAGGTGGAGAGATTGCTTAGTGGTTAAGACCAATGGCTGCTCTTTCAGGGGACCCGGGTTTGATTCCCATCACCTGCATGGTAGTTCACAATAAATGAAGACAAGAAGTCTTTGGTACTGAAATTGGAATCTGAGTTCTCTGCTGTGCTAGGCTAGCTTAATGCAACTGACTGAAAAAGAATTGAAGATGAAGAAATTCTCAACTTCTAGTCCTATTCCTACTCTCAGGGTTAGGACTGAGGACTGAGCACAAATACACTTAAGGCCTGACTGTGAGCACAGTGAGACAATCCTGAAGACAATCACTTAAGGTCAAGTCAAGCTGTTAGAGAAGAATAGGCACCATAGATGGGAGACTGATAAGTTAGTTATGTGATTGATTTAGTCATCCACAAGAATGGAAGCAGAAGCTGCCAATACCATCCAACAGATAAAGGACATGACTACCTTAACAGGCAACAGTGCTAAGTAAATTCCTAATGATTTCTCATTAGGCAGGATTCTTTGCTTATACAGCATGCAATACAAACTACGTGTTCTACACTATGAATATGTATACAAAATAGATCTAACAGGCTTGGACACTTAAGAGTGGCAGAACACAAGGTATTAAAAAAAATGCTTCTCCTGTGATGAAAAGGCCTTATTATTCAAAAAATAGTATGGCATTTGCTGCTGTTCTAAGGTATGGTCACAGATTACATTTTCAAAGTCTGATATACTGATATGGCACTTCTTTACAAAAAGTAGACTAGATGCAGAACATTCTTGGATACTAAAATACTGATTTCCATACACAAGGCCTGGATTTTGCCCAACAGTTCCTCAATCCGAAGATCTGAAACAGGTACTTGATAAGGCAAAGAATCATTTTCTCTATGATCCCCTCTTTCTTCCTCTCTTTCTCTGTATATAAGCATTACATAAAATATAAAGTTATCAAAATATTACATAGTTCCCTTAAGGTATGTATATCTATCTAGCCTGAAGTGTCAGAAATTAAAGGTTTAAAACAGCTCTAACAAACTGGAAAGAAATGATGCCATGAATGTAAGTATATGTACACGTTGCCTCAAATTAAGTGGTAAGACAAACTCTTCAAAAATCATACAGTATTCGTTAGCTAACACTTGCAAATTTTCTAATGTAGAGATTAAGTTCTTGGCTGTAATTTTTAGCTACAGATGTTTAAATTCACTACTCTACTTGTATGTTCAGCCAGATATAGCATATTTGAAAAATGACAGAGGACAACTTAGGAAGTGATAAGTATGATACACATCCTTGTAATCCCAGTGCTGAGGAGGCTGAGGCAAAAGGACTGAGGCTCTTGAGACATTCTTTGCAAAGCAAAGAATGTGAAGGTAGCCTGGGCGATACAGTGAAATTTTGTTTCAGGAAAAAAAAAAAAATTATTTGGCTATACAACACTAAACATATACCTTAGTTGCATTGATGAAACATGTTTGCAATCGTCTCCCAAGGACAAGAAAATTTTCGGCAGCTGATGGAAGTAATTCCTTGTAAAATTCTTCTCCATCTTCTCCTGGCTCTAAGCCCACACAGCAATGGCTGAAATAAGAGTACAAGTTTGTGTTAATAATAAATATCATTTGAATATTCAAACTTCCATAGGCATTGTGCCTTAATGAGAATCTTAAGTGCCATTCTTTTGTTGACAAGCCAATTAAAAAGTTGCTAGAAATTTTCAGCTTTCTAAGGAACTAAACTGTGAAATGGACCTTGCTTGCATTTAGTTCCAGAGTTCACATACCCTAAAAGCAAATATGCTGGCTCTTTAAGAAATGAAAAGTATGCCTTTAATCCCACACCTTAGAAAGCAAATACAGGAAGATCTTCAAGGCCAGCCTGGTTTACATAATCAGTTCCAGATCAGCCAAGTTTACACAGTGAGACCCTGTTTCAAAAAAACAAAGAGAGAGGTCCAGGGACGGGAGAGAGCAAGGAAGGGAGGGAAGGAGAGAGGACAAAGGGGAGAGAGAGAAGGAAAGAGAAGGAAAGAACATGAAAGACACTCGGTTTACAATCAAGAAAAATGAGAGAAGTTTTCAGGAAATTGGCTACTATCATCCTAAAGGCAAAGAATACCTTGACTGTTTAATTCATGTTAATTTCTGATGTATTTTAGAATCTAATAGTTAAAAATATCTAGGGTGAGGTTAACGTCAAGGAACAAAGATAAGAAAATTAAACACTCAAGTTTCAAACCAATTCCTCTTTCCAACGGACTGTTTTCTTAAGACACACAAATTATCTGCCTGTCTATTCCTTGTATCAGAAGGGAAAACATTAAAAGTGTTAACTTATCTATGGTAGTACCATTTTATAATACACAGTGAAGAAGAAAAAGCCCTTTACAGAAATACTATGTTCTTAAAACTATACATTAAAGCTAATACTTGTCTATGAGTTGAACATATTCAGAAATAATCAGTAATAAAAGTACTTATATAGTCTTATAACAGAATCTCCAACTCAAAAGTAGATATTGTATGATAAATAATCACTATTGTCTAAATCTTTTCAACAAAATGTGTACACACTGATAAACAATGACAATTACTAATTGAGCATGTTAAAAACCTCATTGGCTAATGCTTGCTATTGAGTTTTTACTTTCTCTTTAGTTCTTAAACTTAATCACTCAGCATATCTACATGACAGACAGCATTAAGAAATATTCAACCAATATTGTCATAAGTTAGCATATATCATCAAAACAAAAATATAAGCACTTATTTACTCATGTTTAATCAATATTGAAATAATCTTGAAAATTAAGAATAAAAGGGTAGTACATAAATTTGTTAACCTTTTTTTTGTAACTGCATACTTTGAATTAGGCCTTTATGTAGTAACAAAGTAGTATTAAGCATTTAGAAAATTAGGATCTAAGACAGAATAGTTTAAGTATGAAAACTAGCTCTTCTGTGAGGATAGTTCATTTAAAATCCAATGGGGTGGGGCTAGAGAAATGGCTCAGTAGTTAAGAGCACTTGCTACTCTTAGAAAATACCAGAGCTCAAATCCAGCGCCACATGCTCTTCTGGTCTCGATGGTACCTGTACTCAGGTACACATACCCACATTCAGACACTGACATATACACACAATGTAAAATAATAAATTTTATAAAATCAAATGCAAGTACAAAGAAGATTAACTCAGGTACTGAGGACACTTTATCCTTTATCACCTTCTTTTAAAAAATCATTTGGATCTATTCTTAACATGGCAGTAGAAAAGTAAATGCTGCTTCTAAATTTCATGTACAAGATTTGGGCTACCTAATGAATAGAGTTTAAATAGCTATACCACTACAAATGAAATGAAATCTCTGTACTTGTTTTCTAAGTTCTTTGCTATATACTTTCATTTTGTCACCTACTCATTGTGTTTGTATCAAGTATCACTGCTACTCAATCTCTATTGTAAGTTTTCTAAGTACAGAGCTTTAATTTATTCATTTCTTCAAATATTTCTGAGCCAAAAAAGAATACATTAGCTAATTGAGACTCATGTGGCAAACAAAAGACATGATCATGTGTAAAAAAAATCTCAGGACAACCCATTGCAACTGAAGTTACAAACAATAGCATACAGTGTGAAAGAAAAGTACAACTAAACCATATAGGAGATTCCAATTCTTAATAAAATGACTAATAAAAAAAATTATTAAAAATTAGAACAAGCTAACCTATTTGCTTCATTTTACCTTAGTATCTGTGTAAGCTGGGAAATTGTAGACCAACCACCCTGGATTCGAGAAGAATCTTGACTGAGGACCAATAGACAATACTGAATGAGGTCATAACAATATATATCTTGTTTGACTTTCTTTAGCTCTGAGCTTCCCAAAGGGGTGTTGTTTATTATTTCTAAGAAAAAAGAAAATAAGATATACTTATTTCTGTTCAACTTATCTAAGAGATACTTATATTTATATGTTGTTATCATTAAAAATATAGCAAAAAAGAAAATGTTACTCCACAGTGTTAAGATTTCTCCAAACAAATTAGAACACTAACACTGTGCCATGACAGAACCAGTAATTACTTAATGTCTTTCCTAACTATAAAAGTATTTTCTTACCTTTTAACTTCAATAATATAACAGGGACATTTTGTTCAGGACTTTTCGCTACTTCAGCAGCTAAAGACAAGATCCTTGGGTCTGTACCTGCTGGCTTCATTTTTTTCTACCACCTATGCTTAAACATAATAATAATTAAAAAAAGATAAAATGTATTAAGAATCAGAAATTGTACCAGTTTCACATTTCCTCTCTCTATGCAACAATTCTAGGATAGACTTCATACAGGACAGACAGATTAAAGAGTTGATATGGCAGGCTTAAGTACAGCTTTTTCTTCAAAGGTCATTTTACAAGGCTGGCTGTTGGCTAGTATCTAGAATGTGGATTTCAGAAGGATTTTTATTGTTCTCTTATAAGCTTGGATCACTGTGCCAAAGCTGTTATAAATATAATGGTTGTGGTAAATAAATACCGTTTTCCTTCTGGATTCTGAGAATTCTGATATATGCTGAATTTCAATACTAAATAAGATACCTGAGGCATTTTACAAAGAGGTTTATTTGGCTCACAGTTCTGGAAGTTCAAGGGCCTTATGTCAGGGCGCTGGCTTTGTTCTGGTGAAAGGTGTCTTGGCTTTGCCATATTACAGATGGTATGATAGCATGAGTAGAAGATAAATAGCACACACTACCTGAGAGAGACTAAGGGGGAGCAGGCCTTTTTGAACAGTCTTCTCTTAGGGACTACGGAAACTCTAACAAAAACTGTGTCAATTCTTTTGAGGGTGGTGACCCCAATGATGTAATTACTTCCCACTAGGCCTCACCTCCTGATGGTTCCACTACCTCTTAGTATTGGCATAATGAACCAATCTTTCAACACAAACCAGTAAAAATTCTGGTCACTGAGTGTCTAATAAGCATCTCTAGTAGAAGATACTTCACAGGTGTGATCACAACTGTTTTCCTTAAGAAATTATGTGTATCCTGTAATTCTACTGGGAGTGGATCTTGGAAGACTGTGCCTGGTTTCCTGTGGATGTACCCTATATGATCTTTTCACGTTAATGACTTTGCTTTACATATCTTCACTATAAATTACTGCTACAAATAAGAATATATATGTGTTGAGTCCTGTGAGCCCTTCCACCTAATCACTGAACCTGGAAATGGTTTGGAAAACCCCAACATACTAGACCTGAGAAATGTTATGAAATTGTAACAAAATTAAAATTATAGTACATCAATTCTAAAATTAAAAAGTCCACACCTCAATTTTCTTACTAAAACTTTTCTATTTAAGTCCTAAGTATCTGAAGCTCAATAGTATCATTAATATAAAACAATAAAGATAACATATAATATTTGTTATGAGGTAAGAACTGTGCTAAGTGGGTTTTAATGCATTAATTTATCCTTACAATGGGATTATGAAATAGTTACCATAATCATCTCAAATGTGCAGTTAAGAAAAATAAAACTTAGCTGGACATAGAGGCACACCCCTTTAAATCCCAGCACTTGGGAAACGGGCAGGGAGATCTCTGTGAGTTCGAGACCGACCTCTACATAGTAGGTTTCAAGACAACCAGAACTACATAGTGAGACCCTCTTCTTGAGTAAAATATAAATCATTAATAGACAAATTTACTGAAACTATTTTAAAGAAGAACCAATAAAATTCCTAGCATGTAGAAGATGTAAAACTTTCCTAGAGAATGCATGTTATCTTATCTTACTCTTTCAGTCTCTATGTTATTCTACCTGTCCTTTGTAAGAATTCATCAAAATACATTTAAGCATTCCCTTCACTAGTAGCCATTCAGGTTGCAAATTATTTTATACAATATAGTAATAAAAAAAAAAAAAATCAACGTGAAAGTACATATCCACTCACTCGTGCCACTGAACAAATCCCTCTTGACATTAGATCAAAGTCAACCACTTGGGTTTCTCTAAACCAATGTTTTCATCTGTGAACATAATAGCCATTCCTTGCCCTAGACCTCAAAATTTAGAAGGCAATCACCAATGATGGGTCTAAAAATATGAAAAACTTGCTGAACCCAAAATAATTATTTAGCGATCTCTGTGTTTTGTTTTACTTGCTTGCGTGTATTAACTCATTCAACCATCTCAAAAATTCTAAGGAATGGGCATTATTATTTTACATAGCTATTATTATTTCCCCAATTCTAATGATAAACACATTTGTTTGATTTGCTTGCACAAAATCACATTGATAGTATGGAGCTGACATACAAGCCCAGAGATTCTGGCTTCAGAACCTTCGTGCATATAAAACAGTCTCCTTGTAGACTGGATCACCAACCAAAGAATAGACATGGAGGGACCCATGGTGCTGGCCATGTATGTGGCAGAGGAGGGTCTTGTTAGACATCAGGGGGAGGAGAGGCCTTTAGGCCTGAGGGTGTTTAATGCCCCAGTATAGGAGAATGCCAAGGAGGGAAGACAAGAGTGGGGGGGGATACCCTCATAGAGGTGGGGGGGGGGGAGGTGGGGGGGGGAGGGAATGGGGAGGTTCCAAAGGGGAGATCTGGAAAGGGGGAAACATTTGAAATGTAAAGAAAGTATGAAAAAAATGAAAAAAAAATAAAAAAAATAAAACTTTAAAAAATAAGTCTCCTTGTATCTTTAAAGGGTAGAGGGCAAAAAATAATCACCCACCCACCCACCTGGAAAATTAAATTGACAAATCTAATTAAGGTAGAAGTGGTGAAAGCATAGTCTGATCACACAACCTGAAAAATCACCTGAGGGAGCAACTCATTGTATACTCTCTCTGCATTCTCCCATAATACAATGAACGCTTTCTTCTACTTCATAACAATTTTATGAAATATCAAGAGGGGGAAAAAAGACAATTTATCAATCAATTAATGCTCTTACCCTGTTGCTAGACTGATCTCTAGGGAATCAAGTGTCCCAAGGCCGTGCCCTTCACTGCTTCCAGGAATCACTATGACAGAAAATGCCAGAAACAGCAGCAGTCAGTTAGCCCTAATCCTATGCTTCTCGGTCTCCTCCGGAAACGCCCCCTCCTCAGGTCCTAACCGGGCGGGAAAAGCCTGTGATTTAAAGGTTAAAAAAAAAAAAAAAGCGATATATAAGGAAAAAAAACGGCCCTCAAAGGTAACTGCGCCGCTTCCAGTGGCTTCCAGTCTGGTCACATCACCTGAGGGGGCGCGGCTGGGGTTCCAGAACTGCCTCGGTGCAACTAGGCCTCAGGAGGCCACAGGCCCGGGCCCAGCCGCCACCTCTCTTCAGGCGTCCGTTTCCACACCAAACCTGCGGGCCCGGCGCGGAGGAGGCCCACGCTCCCGTTACCAGGCCCCGCCAGCCAGTTCTTCCCGAGGTTTCAGGCGTCCTAGCATCCCCGCCCCCTAGGGCCTTCACTCATCCCAGCCGCCATCTCAGTTCTGTTACCTCATCTTTTCCCCGCGTTCGTCCACCTCAGGGCCCGACCCGCACAGCGTACCTCAGCGTGGCGGCCTTCGCTGAGCTGTGTGCGTCGCGACGCGGGAAGGGGGCTAGGGGCGGGGATGGGGGCCAGGGGCGGGGCGGGGCCCCAGGAGAGGGGTGGGGCAACTATCTCCAGACAGCCAATCAAGACTCGGGGCGCTCCAAGGGGCGGCCGCACGGGTTTCGCGACGAAAGGAGCCCGTCCCGGCTCCGAGCTCAGGCTTGCGGGCAGTGCAGCTGCTCCTGCGACGGCGGACGGTGAGGGCCAAGTGGGAGGCAGAGGATGAGGATGAATGGACCAGCGGGTCTCGCGTATCTGGACCGTCGCGAGCGGGTTCTCAAATTAGGCGAAAGTTTCGAGAAGCAGCCGCGCTGTGCTTTCCACACCGTGCGCTGTGAGTACAGACTGTCCGGGGTACCCGGGATTCCTCCTGGGATGGGAAGGTGGTGTGGACATAGACTCCTTGGTATTTTGTAATTCTCTCCCCGAGACTCTTTGCTCCCCGGGAGACCGGCTGACAGCGTGATCCATTGCCCCATTGTCAGCCTCTGTGCAAGCACCTGGCGTCCCGCAGGTGTAGGAGAACCCTGGAAGGATTTTAGAGGGAATGACAGACCGGAGCGGAAGTTTTGTGGGAGGATCTGCAGGGGTGGCTGTGGAGACTGGCGAGACAAGTGGATGATGTAGAGTTTGGAAAGAGTTTGGACAGACAGAGGGAACCAAAAACCGGATGCGGGGCAAAAGTGATGTTTAGAGACCACAAGGACATTTCTTCCCCATTTTCACTGGTCCTCACTCTGCCTGATGAGGGTTTCCCACTTAGTTTGTTCATGAGGAGAGATTGTCAGCTGTCTAAATCTTTTAGATCTCAAATTTCATAGTCAACTAAGTAGTGATTAACAAAAATTGAAAGGCTTTTTTTTTTTCCTGCCTTCTTTACTTTAAAATTTTACTTCCCAATGATTTCTACCCTTTGGTTTTCTTTTTTGTTCTCTGGGATCTATTTTAGTAAGTTATCTTTAATATTGTTGGAAAAGAGGTTATAATGAGCCTTTTCGTTTCGGTAATTAAATGAGATGCCAGTACGAAAAACATAACTTAATTTTGTATGTAAAACTTCTGTTTTGCATAATAGGCCGCAGAATTCTAGAGCCTAAGGGAAACATCAGTGAGTCGTGACCTCTTGTGTGTGTGTGTGTGTGTGTGTGTGAAATTGTAGATTTTTTTCACATCTTTCCTGCAGCCCAGCTCTTCTTTATTGTTTCAATGTCCTACATTCCTCCACCATTCTGTCCGTTTCCTTACAAAGTTTATATTCCGAAAAACACCCACTTAAAACTCAGCCTTCAATTAAGTTGTAGACAATCTAGTTATAATAACTCGGAGTAAATGTGGGAAGAACCAACGGTTTTAACCTTCCATTGATGTTTTTAAGCTTTATTAAAAGATTGTATTAAGCAAAAATAACATATATTGGTGGAATAAATGAGAGAAGTTTACCAACAGAACTTCAATGGTGTCCCTCATTTATTTTGATCTGGATTACCATCCAGAGTCCCCACAATGAAACAGTGAGTGTTGTGCAGTCTCTCTCTCTCTCTCTCTCTCTCTCTCTCTCTCTCTCTCTCTCCTCTAAACTCCAAAAGCAAGACCCTGTTCTTATCTGATCTGCCATTCTATCATTTCTCCTTTCCCAAGTACCATGGCCTTTTCCTCTTCCTTCTCAAGTCTGCAGTGATATTTTGTTTTTCAAGCCACAAGGTTTAAGATTACAAAACAAAGTTATAGAGAGATAGCTATGTTTACTTTTTATGTATGTCTGTGGGCCTGAGTGTATACATGTGCATCATATTTTACAGTTACCTCAGAGACCACAAGAGAGCCTCAAATCCCCTGGAGTTAACTTTGGTTATCAGTGCCCCATGCTGGTGCTGAGAATGGCCCAAGTTCTCTGCAAGAACAGCCAGTGCTCTTAACTGCTGAGCGATCTCTCCTGTCCCTCAATGTATATATTTTTACAACTTAGGTACACATTCTCTTCTTACAGATCCAAAATCAAATGAATGAAATACAGCTTTTGAAAAGTGCCTTGCAGGTGTTTCTTAATTGATTGATTGATTACAGCATTAGAACTCAAACCCAGGGCCTTGTACATACTAGGCAAGTGCTCTACCACTGAGCTACATCCCCAGCTTTACAAAAATTCTTAAAATGTTGAAAACATATTTTCCAAGTCAGAACCACAAAAATGACAATAAACAAGAATATGCAAAAAGACAATGATAATAACAAGCTCAGAGTGAACAAGCTTAGGCGCCATACTTAGTCCTATAGAAGGCTTTAAAAATGTGTTGTCTCTCCCCCGCCCCCCTTTTATTCAATTAAGTACAATATCACACAGAATCCTTTTAGGTTTATTTAAACAAAACCTGCCCTTATCCTTGAGCACAGATTTATTTCCAGTGTGACTCTCTGTCTTAATAACTCAGTGAGGAATGGAAACTATATAATATAGAATTTGACATTTATACTGAGCAGGTGGCCCTAATTTACACCAAACACCTAAGCCAATGTTATTTGAGAGAAAGTATTATTTTGTCTCATATATGGGATAAATCTTGCCTGCCTTTTATACTAATGCTTCAGATAAGCCTGTCTGTGAACCCTGAACTTCCCCAAACCTGGATGTGATGTGACTTTGAGAACATTCTCTAAGCTTCCAACCACGGTATTCGTATATGAAAATGGTAATATCTACCTTTTGGGTTCTTTCCTAGAGGGGTTGTGGTAACATAAAAAACCTAACACGGTACTTAGAATATGGTGAAGAGTAAATAATAGTCACCATTAGTTTTTATGAGTTCTATTCAATTATATATGAGGAGTTACTTAAATATAATAATGACAACATTCAGCAACAAAGACTCGCTACATAGAGTTTGAATAACTTGCTAGAGTTAATTTTGGATTTGGGCTACCACCAGCATTATAGTTTCTATCTATATAAGGGTTAATAATCAGTACATTTGCTGTTTTCAGTGACACCATTTGTTATTGACCTGATAAGAAGTGACTATAGGCTGGGCAGTGGTGGTGCATGCCTTTAATCCCAGCACTCGGGAGGCAGAGACAGGCAGATTTCTGAGTTCGAGGCCAGCCTGGTCTACAGAGTGAGTTCCAGGACAGCCAGGGCTATACAGAGAAACCCTGTCTCGAAAAAAACAAACAAAACAAAACAAAACAAGAAAAAAAGAAGTAACTACAGAAAGGTCTTCGATTCAAGTAAGCCCACCCACCAAAAGTAGTAAAGCTTTAGTGTGAGTAAATATCAGAAATTACCCTAATTTAAACTAGGGTTTGATAATGTTGATAGGTACAGTTCTTCCACCAGTGTGAACTTTGACATCCTCTCCTTGACATAACAGATTGTACTCTTTAACCAGTGACCCAAGGGGATCCGAAATTAAGGGACTCACTGCTCTTCCAGAGGACCTGGGTCTTCCGAGTACCCGAGTAGCACTTACATCCACCTCTAACTCCAGTTCCAGAGGATCCGCTGGTCTCTTCTGGCCTCCTCAGGCTCTTGCACATGCACACATGCAAGCAAAACATGCATACACATACAATGAAAATAATTAGACAAAACTACCAGTGCACCAAAATAATCCGCGGAGTTGCTTCTGTCACTATCTGTTCAGACATGAGTAACACATTGTTCTATCTTATTAAAATTGATATTTGTATCTATTTTTAGATGACTTCAAACCTGCTTCTATTGATACCTCTTGTGAAGGAAATCTTGAGGTTGGCAAAGGTGAACAGGTGACGATAACTCTTCCAAATATAGAAGTAAGTAGTTCTCTATATGAAGATGAAAGAGGTCTATTCTAAAGGATTTCCACTGAGTATCAATGAAAGTATTTGCACCAGAACAATGATGGTTGGTTAAAGTGATAAATGCTATATGTAGGAAGCAAAATCAACACATTTCAAACTGTTTTGGCTGAAACAATTTTAAAATACTTTAATTCATTTAGTAGTTTCAAGGAATATCATAGCCAATGACTTGAAAGTGATTACAGGGATAATAATTATAGAATTCCTATTTTAAGTCAGATTTTACACTCTGAACTAGGGATGATAATAATATAATATTTCTTGCCTTGTAGTCCTCATTTGCTATTGCAGATGGACATGTAAACAAATAGCTAATATACAGGTTAGAACATATATAAAATTCCTGGTATGCACTTAAATGGAACAAAATCCTCTGCCCGAAGAAATCTCGAAAAGCTTCATAAAACAATCAGTATATGAGCTGAGCTTTTAAAAGACAAATGACAGATAGACAGTAAATAGCAGAGCAGCATATAAAAGTCTCTACTGCTGAAAAGAACAAGCTGTGAGGTAAATAACTTATTACAGTAAAGCATAGGTATATAGGTGAAAGGAGTAGAAGCTGAAACAGACTGGGATCAAATTACAAAGTATATTTTATGTTGAAATTTAAAGTTTGTTCTTCCTTGTATTGATATTAAGAATAAGTCTAAACAAAACTATGGTGACGTTTATGGCTTGTTGGGGGAGATATTTTAGAAGAATACACGTTGAACATCTTTTATACAAATTCTTGGGACAATACTTGTTTGAGTCTTCTAGCTTGTTATTTTAATTTTGAAATATTTACAAATATATAATAAAATACATTGTGGATAGAACCTACATCTAAAATAAAAAATTATTTATCTTCCATATACTGTATGTGCTTAGCCTCAAATAATTTTATACATTACTTAAAATAACTTAGAAGATGAAACAGTTTATGAGGTAGAATTTTCCACTTGTGGTGTTATGTTTGAGCTGAAAAGTTTGCAATTAGAAGCATTTCAGATTTTTTAATTTTGAATTAGGGACACTCAATCTGCAGCTTAGAAACTGGACTCTTCAGGTCCAGGTGCTAAGCTCTGGATCCCTTACCTAAACATTTTCTGTTTTTAAAATTTTCCAAATGTATTCAAATACTGCAACAAATATTACTTCATAAAATACAAGTTTTCTTAGTTCAGTCCTTGAGTTAGAAATTTATTATTATCCAGAGTTTTGTTTTTCTTTTCTTTGATACTGACTTCATCTGTTATAAAGTTATAGAGAAAACCAACTCTGTAACTTAGTGTTAGATATTTTAAAAATTGGACTTTTTGAGACATCTTGCGTTTAATTTTATATTGGGAGTAGTTTGGAGTTGACCAGTTTACATTGTCTTACATGGGGCAGTGAGCTGGCTTGTCATGGTTAGAGGTAGAGCACTTTTTACCCTTTAGTCTGCTCTCTTTTTCTTATGGTTATAATTCAATATCACTTACTGAGATCCCACCACTATGTCAGATGCAGACAGTTGCTGCTTCTGACGATTGTCTTTTTTTTTCCTTTCTTTTTCTTTCTTTTTTTTTTTTTTTTTTTTTTTTTTTTTGGTGAAGAGAGGGTTTATTTGGCTTACAGGTTACAATCCATCTTCAAAGGCATTAAGGCAGGAACTGAAGCAGAGTTCTGTCCTGGGCTGCTTCTCCCCCCCCCCCCCCCCTTCTTTCACAACCCAGGACCACTTGCCTGGGTAAGTGGATTGGATTCTCCCACACCAGCTTACTGAAGATTTTCTTAAGGTAGAGCTTTGAATCTGTATGGGAGTTCTGGTTTTTTTTTGTTGTTGTTGTTATTTGTTTGTTTTTTGTTTTTTGTTTTTTGTTTTTTGTTTTGGTTTATCGAGACAGGGTTTTTCTGTGTAGCCCTGGCTGTCCTGGAACTCACTCTGTAGACCAGGCTGGCCTCGAACTCAGAAATCCGCCTGCCTCTGCCTCCCAAGTGCTAGGATTAAAGGAATGCACCACCACTGCCCGGCTGTATGGGAGTTCTTATTGAATATTTCTCATTTGTTTCCTTAGGAACTGAAGAAAATGAAAAATCAAATCACTATGAGTCATAGATAAACTAGCTTTTGAAATGCTCTATTATAAAATTTCCCAGATTCTGGTGTTTCTATGACATTTGAAAATTTATTCAGAAGCATCAAACCTTATTTGTTCTATGGTGTCTGTTAAGGAACAAACCGAATGAGAGATTCAATTTTATTTTCATTTTTGATACTATTTAAAAATAAGTTTTTAATATAAATGGATAAACTTTCCACTCCCCTTTCCTGCCTCCAGACACTCTCAGCTCCTTCCCCTTAGATCCCTCTCATGTCCTCCCCATCCCCAGACACTCAAAGAAAAGCAGCCACTTCATTATAAAAGTGACTGAAAAGCTTTAAGTTCACAGTAAGGACAGCTGCTGTGTAGTTTCAGATTGTGGTAGTCTTAGCCAGTGAAGGTTAGTTTGCACCAGGACTCTAGTTGGGCCATCTTTGCCATAGAGAATATCTGTTTTTCAAGTTACAACTGTCCCATTTCATCCCTTCTATTGCTTTGCTATGGCAGCTCTTCTATGTATTGATAAACATTTTGTTCATTGTTATCTTGCCTAGTGAAGAGTTATAATATACCATGTTTGATTATGGCCGTAAGAGAAATCTTCTTAAGCAAATGACTGTTGGACAAGACCTATATTTTCAAGCCTATGGCTTATAAACTTCTGAAATGTAGAAAAACAGTGAAGGGAAGTAACTACCACCTTTCAGTCTGCTAGAGATACCTCCACAAACATGTGTACACATGTGTACATACCTACACACACTCATAATTAAAAATGAAATTATTAGTCAGGCAGTGGTGGTACACACCTTTAATCTCAGCACTCAGGAGGCAGAGGCAGGTAATCTCTGTGAGTTCAAGGCCAACCTGGTCTAGAGAGAAAGAGAGAGAGAGAGAGAGAGAGAGAGAGAGAGAGAGAGAGAGAGAGAGAAAGAGAGAAATGAATTCCGAGACAGCCAGGGCTACACAGAGAAACCCTGTCTTGAAAAACCAAAATAGATAGATAGATAGATAACATTTTTTAAAAACAAGAATAACTTCAGGTTCTGATAGCTTTTTTTTGATAAGGTAGATTTTAAAATCCATTTCTTTTTTCTATTACGAAATAGAATAAACAAATGAAAACTAAGTCTGTAGACCAGTTAAATATTATGCACTTATAAGTTTTATAAACATTTTTAAAAATACTAAATACTAATGATAACAAACATCTATTGGATGTGGCAGGGCTGACTCACATGCTGTGCTTATTTTTATGTATTACCCACTTAATTTTATCGACTCTCTATGAGCTCACTCCTATGTAATAGAGAAGGAAACTGAGGCTTAAAGAAAGTAAAGAATTTGCCCAAAAGTATAAAGCTAATCGATGACAGTCAGGACTCCACTCATGTGGGGTGTGTGGTTCACCATGTTATCCAATAGCATACACTTTCACATTGCTCACTTATGCCAGACACTGTCTCAGTGACTTCACTGTTCATAGTCTGGAAAAGTAGGTATTGCCACTCCAGTTTTAACTAGAAGGAAGGGGCCCAGAGAGGGGCATTTTCTCTCCCAGAAGTAACTGGCAGAACAGGTCCTCTGAGTTCTGAAGTCCTATTGTTTGACCTTATCATTACTTTATCCTGTCCCAGGGATCAGATCTGCTCACGCCCATTTGCAGCAGAGTTACCTATCAAGCAGTTAGGAGGGCCCTTGCTTTTCTTCAGAAACCTCCTCTAACAGGCCTTGCTTGGGTGGTAGCTCTTCTTTGTTTTTCTCAGGCAGGTGGGGGGTAGGGGTGGGGCCTGCTCTTCTCCTGTGCTTCCCTCTAAACATCTGCAAGTTTCAAGTTCTCCAAGGAGGGGCTAGGAGGACATAGAGGAATGTGGAGTTCTAAGAGGCTCAGTGAGCTCTTTCCTGTCCAGCCTGTTTCGGACAGTTTTGTTTAAGGAGAGTGCACTTTGTACCTGAACATTTAACAATCAAGCACAGATAGTACTAATGTTAAACGTAGAATAACAGACAAAATGTTCCTTCTGAGACTTCTGATATGCTTCTGATATGACTTACGATGTAATGAAATTCAACTACAAATGACATTTTTTAAAGATTTAAATTAATTTTAAAAATTATGTGTATTTGTGTGTGTGTGTGTGTGTGTGTGTGTGTGTGTGTGTGTACAATGGCCAAAAGAGGCCACTGGATCACCTGTAGCTGAGATTATAGGCAGTTGGAAACCCCACAAGAGAGATAGGAACTATACTTTGGTCCTCTGTGAGAGCAGTATGTGCTCTTAACTAAGGAGCCATCTTTGCAGCCCCATAAGTAAACAAATTTGAAGGTAGAATTGAGATCCTCTTTAGAAGACACCACAAATACAAGAACATACAAAACCAGGAATACCAACTCTTCTCTCTAGCTTTGCCAAGAAAGGGAAGATTTCAATTTGTCTCTTTCTGGAGGGGAAAGAAGAAACTTCTTAGTAAGCTCTTCTGCCTTCTGTACTGTGACAAGCAGGTGTGGGTGAGCTATTTCTAAGACAGGAATGACATAATTGTGGGCTGTGACTAGACCTTTGGGAAACTGCTGGACTGATAACTGAACATGTGAGACTGAGGGATGATGGCTGTGTGTCTGATATAGCAGAGCAGCTGAGGCACCAGACATCAGGCTAAAGATGATAACCACAGACACCACCAAAACAGTTGCTCACTTAAGCAAGTAGGTGAAGGGGTGTGTAGAGAAGAAAAGTATAAGTGAGATTTTATTTCTTATAATACAGATTCCCTCTTATTCCAAGAAACACCCCCTCAAATAAGAGATGCCAAGTTACAAAGTTTGCTCTTAAGTCCCCATTTTTGATAGAAGAGTATTCTGGGTCCAAAACAGCAGCTATTTCTACTTAGCCCTGCTTTGTTGTGTCTATGTAACCATGGGTACATGCTACATGTAAATACAGATTATTCAGTTTTAAGTAATCTTTGCCCAATGTATCACAGCATTATAAAGTTCACACACAAATATATGCATCACCCGTGTTCTATTGAAAGAAATTCAATTTTACCTCAGATCATTTGAGAAAATGGGACATTGCTATCGTCATGCCAAATCTTTGCTCATGGCTGTGACACATGCTGATGGAACGAGTGGATACTAGTGATAAAGGTCTTGCTCCACTCTGCATGACTTCGGGCGGAGTTGTCTTCCCTCACAATGCTGAGAGCTTAATGGAAGTCTGAGTCTAGCTCTATGACTTTTAACTTCTCTGAAATGGAGGCATGACTAGGTATGCAAAAGGATCAAATAATCAAGTTTAGTCATTCCAATAAGCTGAGAGTAAGAGTGCCTCAGGGAGCTATGGTATAGCATGCATGAGGTAACACAAACAAAAGAGCCTTTGTAAAGATGGAACCAGACCATGAGCTGGAGGCACATAGGTAATTTAAAGAACTGATGCTTTGTCTTTGGTATAATGGGGAATTACAGTGGTTTATGTAGAGAGGGATTGGAATTATTTCTTTGGCTTCTCCGAAAGTTTCTTTCTCCATCTGAGCTACCTAGTTTCCAGTGCGTTAGTCTCCTGTCCACGATTCTGCACCTATTTCTGTTTCTAGAAGTAGAACAAGAAGGAAGTTGTTGACAAGTAGCTACAGGTTCCTCAGAGGTGGTGGACCCACGGAGGCAGTTAGGTTGGATTGGAATGACTAAACACTTGATTATTTGATCCTTTTGCATACCTAGTCATGCCTCCATTTCAGAGAAATTAAAAGTCATAGAGCTAGACTCAGACTTCCCGTGTTTAAATCTTCCTTTGCCCCTTTCTGTGTGAATCTGGGCAAATTATGTCTTTTGTGCCTCATTTTTTTTTTCATATAAAGATAATAATTGTCTCATAAGGTTGTTACAAAGATTAAATGAATTAATATGATTTAAGTACACAGAACAGAGCATAGTCCACAGCTACATAATAATATTGTGCTTATTGCCATAGTTTTTAAAAGCTGTTTTTGTTGTTTCCATATTGATTTGGAGTGGCTTAGAAGACACTGCTAGGAGAGATGGCTGGCTCAGGGTGATTGCTATGGAAGTGAAAAGACAGAACTGACCACAGATGTGCCATGCCACGGCAAGCCTCCCTCCCTCCCCCTCCCTCCCCCCTTTCTCCCCCCTCCCTCCCTCCCTCACACACACACTAATAAGTAAAAATTTAAAAAGAAGATACCAGGGGAGATTATCAGAGGGCCGATTCTTCCCAAGTGACATGTGGCACCACTGATGGTGACGCTCCCCCCAGTGTACTCCTCACTGCTGCCTTCTTGCCCCTGTCTTCTCTGTATTCTTTGTGCCCGTCCCCATGGTTGGTCATGCTACCTTCTGAGGCACAGCATCTTTCCCAGGGTCGGTTCCATGTAGTATAGGCCCTGCATTTCAGCTGTTAGAGAAAGCTGGGGCTTAGGTTGTTGTCCTCACTAAGTCTTTGCCTGAGACTGTTCTTCTTCCCATAGTGACACATGGCCATGGGCAGTTCCTGTCCTCAGTCTATTTTCTGTTGCTAGTAATACAGTATCACAGTCTAAATAATTGATGAAGTGAATGTGCTTATTTTGGCTTACCGTCTAGCACTGAGACTGCTAGATCATAAGGTAAATCTATATAAATGAGGTTTTTTGTTTTTGTTGCTTTTTTTTTGTAGAATCTCTAAACTGTTTTCCATATAGTTACAATAATCACATTTTACAAAATTTTCATAGGGTCAGTGATGTTGAACATGTTTCCATGTGCTTGTTGGCTATATGAGTTGCTTCTTTTGCTACATGCTTATTTGAATCTATTAAATTATTAAATTATTGAATCATTTTAATTGGTACTGGGTTTGGTTTTGACTATTGGGTTTTGACTATTGTAATCTATGTCAATTTCCTATCAGTTGTGAACAATTATTTCCTCCTTTTGCACATATTTTTTTCTCTGCACTCTCTTGATCATTTTGGTTGTCATACAAAATTATTTTAGCTTAAGCAATCCCATTTCTTTGTTGGTTTTTGGTTTATGTGCTTTGGGAATTTTATCCAAAATTTGTTACCCAGTACAATGTCCAGAAGCATTTTCTCCTTTGTCATTTATAGTTTTAAGTCTTATACTTAAGTCTTAAATCCACTTTGAGTTGATCTTTATAACTGATGAGAGGCTGGACTCTAGTCTCATTACTCTGTCTTATATCTAATTTTTTAAACAGCATTTCCTTAAGATTTTCTATTTTGCAATGCATATTTTAATAACTTTGGTAAAAACAAATCAATGGGTTCCAATGTATAGGCTTATTTATAGACTGTCTGTTTATCCCATGGGTTTATGTGCTTTCTTTTATGCCAGAACTATGCTGCTTTGATTAGTTTAGCTGTTAGCATTTTTTAAAACTCAAATATGCAATGCCCTGTGTTTTGCTCAAAATGACTGGCTATTCAGGGATATTTTTGGTTCTCTTTAATTTTGGTTGTATGAATCCCATTTGTGTTTTGAGAGGAGTTACACTAAATCTATAAATCACTTTGGGTAGTATAGGCATTTTAACATCATTACTTTTTCTAGCCTTGGGAACAAGATATCTTTCTGGTTCTGTGCCCTCTTCAATATCTTTTATTTGGGTTTCACACTGATTTTTTTTTTAGATCTTTCACTTAATTATTAGATATGTCTTATAACTATTGTAAATAAAATTTCTTTCTTGATTTTTATGTCAAGTAGTTCACTGTTAGTGTATATATTTGGTAACACTAGTGCCTTTTGTATTGATTTTACATCCTGAAACTTTTCTGGATTTATTAGTTCTACTAGTCTTGGTAAAAGTTTTGGTATTGAAGATCACATCACCTTCAGAAATTACTTTATTTCTTTTCAAAGAACCAACTCATAGTTTCATTGATCTTTGGGGAGGGGGTGGACAATATGTGCATGTGTGTTTGTGAGTGAGTTCGTGTGTGCATGCATGCATGTGTGTGTATGTGTGTGTGTTTCATTTATATCTGTTTCTTGCCTAATGGCTCTGGTGAGGTCTTCCAGCATGTACTGAATAAACATGGTGAAAGTAGGCATCCTTGCCTTGTGGCTGATTTTACAGAGAAAGTGCCAGCTTTTCTCTGTTCTATATGATGTTAGCTATTTCATACATGTCTTTTATAATGCTGCATTACTTGTATATTAAAGTTGTCCAACATTTCTGTCATACAGCATGTTGAATCTTATTGATGCCATTTCTGTATCAATTGGGATATTAGTATGGTTTTGTCCTTTATTCCCTTGATGTCAAATGTATTGATCTCTATTTATTGAACTGTCCAGACAGCTCTAGGATGAGTGACACTTGATCAAGGTGAATAATTGTTTAATGCACTATTGGATTCAATCTGCTAGTATTTTATTGGGGAGCCTCATGTCTGTTATTAAGCATATTGTCCTGTATTTCTCTTTTTTTTCTATTTGTACAGTAAAATGACTTATAACTTTGTCTCAGTACTGGAAAGATTAGTGAGAAACCTGCTATTACAACAAGTGAGCATTTTATTCTTTCCGGTTTGGGTATCAGGGCAGTTCTGGCTTTGTAAAATGTATTTGGAGAATTACTTCCTGTTCTACTTGGAGAATTTTATTAGTTCTTCAACTTGTAGAATTCTGCTCTGCAGTGAGTCCTTGTTCTGACTTTTTTTAAAAAATGGGAAGGTTTTTATCACTAATTCAATCCCAATACTTGGATTTTATTGATTCAGGTTTATCTATTCAGTCTTGATGTGTTATGTTGAAGAACTTGTCCATTTCTTCTAGATGATTAAAGTTGTTAGCATGTAGTTTATAATAATCTCTACATTTCTGTTATGTCTGTTGTAATAGCCTTTTTAAAATTATTCTTTAAATCTCTGATTCTACTTGAGTCTTTCCTCTCCCTTTTTGTCTTAGTTAAGGTTTTACTGCTGTGAACAGACACTATGACCAAGGCAACTCTTATAAGGACAATATTTAATTGAGGCTGGCTTACAGGTTCAGAGGTTCAGTCCATTATCATTAAGGGGAAAACATGGCAGCATCCAGGCAGGCATGGTGCAGGAGGAGCTGAGAGTTCTACATCTTCATCTGAAGACTGCTAGCAGAATACTGGCTTCCAGGCAGCTAGGATGAGGGCCTTAAAGCCCACACCTACAGTGACACACCTACTTCAACAGGGCCACACCTTTGAATAGTGCTATTCCCTGGGCAGAGCATATACAAACCATCACACTTTCTTAAGCTAGCTAAGAGTTTAATCTCTATTATCTGTCTTTTCAATGAGATAGCTCATTAGCTTTATTGATTTTTAGGGTTACATTTTTTAGTATAGGTTGATTTCTCCTTTGATGTTTACTGTGTTATTTGCCTTACTAATTTGGGGTCAACTTGGGTTTTTTTTTCTTCCTTAAAATGCAATGGTAGACTGATTGTTTTAGGTCTTTCTGCTCTCCCAGCTTTGGGGACTACAACCCTTCTATATGTCTACAGGACTGCTTTGATCTGTACAGTAACAGTCAAGAGGCTGACAACTCTCAGTACTGAAAAGATGACTGAGAAACCTGCCATCAGACTAAGTGGGCATCTTTATGTGTTAGCAGTTTCTCTTCTCTTTCAACCTTCAGAATGTTCTCTGTCTTTTCCCCATGACAGCTTTGATTGCTTTTTACCTTGGCAGTAAAATGTCATGTGGTAGACTTGATTGAATTCAATTTGTCTGGTACTGCTCATGGAATTTTGTATCCATCTCTAAGTTTGTTAAGCTTTATGTTATTAACTTGAATAAGCTTTCTACCACTTTGGCATTCTCACTTCCTTCCTAAGTTGTAATAATCTAAATGTTTGCTTTTATTAAACACCATGCTAGAATTCCATAAATCTTCTTATTTTTGTTATTCTTGAAATGTTCTTCTTATTCAACCGTATCATTTAATTTTTTAGATTGATTTATTTTATTTCATGTATATGAATGTTTTGCCTGCATATATGTATATACATCATATGTGGCTGGTGCTGGTGGGATCAGAAAAGGGTATTAGATCCTCTGGAACTGGAGTTGAAGATGGTTGTGAGCCTTCATATGGGTCCTGGGAACCAAATATAGGTCCTCTGCAAAGCAGCGAGTTCTGTTGATCACCAGTTAAAGTAGTGCTGACTTATTATATGCCACTTCGGGTAATATAGAATGCCGAGTGTTTATTATGGAACTTTGTGTGGTATGGTATTAATGATGGTAATTTTCTAACTCTATGGGTGTCTCTGCCTTCTGTGTCCTCTCCGATATCTATTACGCGTTTCATGCTTTATTTTTAGCCAATCACTGTGTATTCCCAAGTAGATGTTTCCAAGTATACTAATTGTTTCTTCTGTTTAATCTCTCCTGTTATCACCTCCTGTATAGCAGTTTTAAATTTTCCTGAGTGAATATCAGCTCAAGAATTTCTATTTTCTTTTCTTTTCTCCTTCTCCTTCTCCTTCTCCTTCTCCTTCTCCTTCTCCTTCTCCCTCTCCTTCTTCTTCTTCTTCTTTTTTTCGAGACAGGGTTTCTCTGTGTAGCCCTGGCTGTCCTGGAACTCACTCTGTAGACCAGGCTGGCCTCGAACTCAGAAATCTGCTTGCCTCTGCCTCCCAAGTGCTGGGATTAAATGCGTGTGCCACCACTGCCCGGCTAAGAATTTCTATTTTCAAAAGTAGTTCCCATGTCTTTTAACTTTTTCTGTTAGACTGTTAAGCCATTTCTTTGTGTTTCCATGAGATTGCGAGATTGTTCGGTGTCTTTAAAAACAGTCGTTTTAAATTCCTCATCTGAGGACTCCCTGTACTGATTCCTTCCTAGTCAGTTTTCAGCACTTTATTTTGAGTTATTAAATATACATGATTTCATGACAGTTGGTGATTCATGTAGTGTGTGACATCATCGAAGCATTAACCAATCTGTTATCTATTTTACTTCCTACTTTGACTCTCCTCATCCACCTTCATAACTTCTAAACAGGTTTTCTCTTTTCTCTGAGCCTGTGTTCATTCCCACCATTTCAACACTAGATGGCGCCCAAGTCCAGATTTTTTTTCCAGAAGTTGGTTGTAGGTGAGTTGTGCAATTTCAAATCTAGAAGGCAATCTTAGCCCAGATTTATATTAAATACCCCATTGGTGTTCTGTTCAGAAAGAGACTTATCTGTTCCTACAAATATATTCCTGGGTCCAAGATAGGCCTGATTGCCTCCTGTACTACAGGACTGTCTTTGGACACAAGAAGATTCTGCCTGACTCTAGATATGCACCGTGGATTGACTGAACCTAGGTTTCTAGGTGATACCTGTAATACCAATCCTGCCAAGTCAGTTATGAGCCCATGCTTCACCGCACAGTTCTTGATTAGGACCAAGGCCTATAATGCTGTGGACTGCTTACTATAGTGGACTTGTGATCCAGATCTGTTACAACCAGTCTTAGCTTCTACTGGCTAAAGTGAGGTCCAATAGAAGCAGACTGCCTGTTTTTTCTTGGAATGTAGTTGTTCACAGACAGGTCTAGGGATGGGACACACCCAGTCTGAGGTGTCACCACCACTAAGTTCTAGGGCAAAACAAAACAAAAACAAACAAGCAACAACATCAAAAATAACTTATGCTTGCTATTATATCCTACTCCCACTGAGAAAAGTCTTGAAATAAGCTCTCCAGCTTGAGGTTGGGGTAGTGTTTGGGAAGGCAGCCTATGGGCCACCCACGTTGGTGTTATCAAGCTAGATGACATGAGTCACACAACTACAAGGACCTGTGCAGCCTTAAGGTATGTCAGTGTTCACAGTGGAGCTGATGATGATGCAGACCAAAACACAAGTCTGTCCCACTAGGGCACAAATCTCAACCACATCTGAGGTTCGAAAGCCTTGTCTATGAGTTTGGCCTTGTGATATCTATGTTGCCTGAGGATGGAGATAGGTGGGAGAAACAGTCTCTTAGCTATGAAGGGTGTTATTCTGTTGGGTTGCAACTGTAAAATCCTGCACCTTAGGTGGAGGAGACTATAGCCTAAGTCCGCATTGTGCATAGAATGGATGCATTCAAAGCTGTTCAATCCCTTCAACACACAGGTCTGTACCTGATGCTGGGGCCAATCTGGAGTTTCAGTGAGCTCAAGGCCTTCAGTTTTTCTGAAGTTTTTACTGTGGTGGCTCTGGCACTGTGCTCCGAGACAAAGCCTTTTTCCTACGTTTTGTCCCTGCTCCCCAATGGGTAGAGTTCTGCTTTCTGTCAACTGACTTTGTAAGAGATATAGGTGAAACAAGCAGCTCCCTGACCTATCACAGGTCCACCGGTTCAGTCCCAAGTGTTAGCCATGTGGTAGAGATCATGGGGCTGCTCAACACTGTGGTTCACTAGGATGGGCCTGATGTTGTTTTTGAGTCGGAGGATTGGACTCTCTTCTTACCCAAAGCTAGAGGTGTGATTCTCCCTGCTGGGTTGCTTACGGTTGGGAGGCAGGCAATTCTTTCCTTCTTGAGTGCTTCAGTGTGTCCTTTGTTTGTTGTACTAAAAGCAGGCAGGGTGAGCTCTCACTTTGTTTCCTTAGCTGCTTGGAAGATGGTGTGTCTACAGGGAGAGGTGACCAGAAGAGCTTATCAGGCGGCATCCTGCTCCTCCTTAACTTTTATTTGGTTTTTTTGTTTGTTTGTTTGTTTGTTTTTGTTTTTATTGGTTCTGGAGTTGAACTCAACGCCTTGCAAATAGTAGGGCAGGTGCTCTATCAATAAACAGGCTATATTCCTAGCTTGCCTTATTTATCTTTTATATTATTTACTAGTATTGCTAAACATCAGCTATTTTTCAGTTTGTATCCTTATTTTGTGTTTATTACCCTTTCCTGTTACTCATAATCAAACCTGCAACTCTCTGTTATTTATGAAAGCTGTGTCTCCAGGTCTTATGAAATCATACAGAAAGGCTGTTAGGGATATATTTCTGTCCTTCCTAGGTTCTTTTCCTCCTTCTCCCACTGCCCTTCCCTGCCACCTTGGCCAGACACCCAAGTTTTGTCATGTAACGTTTTACTGCAAAATATCTTTAAATAAATTTTAGCTTCACATTATACATTTATATAGCCTATTTCTATTTAAGATTAATTATACATAAATTAATTAACCAAATTCTTTTGCTTAATACTACTATGGCTTCATTTTCTTATCCTGACGTTCTGTTCTGATTCATTTGTTCATGCTTAAGAGTCTTTGAGCTCACATCTTAAAGCGTGTTTCAATGTGAAGATGGCTTTTAGTTTGTAACTAAAGCATTGTTTCAGACCAGAGATTTTAAAACATTTAAAATTCTTTAAAATAGAGAAGTGTGAGCAAGTCCATATTTTTATATTAATTTGTTTCTTATTTTATGTATGTGTGTGTGAGTGTGTGTGTGTATGTGTATGTACTCGTGGTGTGTGTGTGTGTGTGTGTACTTGTGTGTGTACTTGTGGTGTGTGTACTTGTGGTGTGTGTGTGTGT
>JADRCH010000149.1:333239-373060 GCA_019843965.1 Rhynchomys soricoides | reverse complement strand
CTTGTGTGTGTACTTGTGGTGTGTGTACTTGTGGTGTGTGTGTGTGTGCATGTGTGTACTCGTGGTATTTGTGGGTGTGTATGTGCGTGTGCATGTGTATACTCGTGGTGTTCGTGAGTGTGTGTGTGTGTGTGTGTGCAGGTATGTGTGCGTGTGTGCCTGTGCGTGTGTGCGCCCTTTGAGGACTGATGCCCGCAGATGCTGGACACCAGACCTCTTCATCTTTCTCAAACCTGCTGTTCTCCCATTTGCTCTATATTTTCTTTTGCAATATGCCTCTTAGCTGACCACTTTAAGTCAATTATCTCTACCGTGCCACAAATCCTGTAAAGGGAAAAGATTGATTTTTAACTTATGGCTTCTTCTACTTTTAGTCATAGCATAGA
This sequence comes from Rhynchomys soricoides, assembly GCA_019843965.1. Lineage (NCBI taxonomy): Eukaryota > Metazoa > Chordata > Mammalia > Rodentia > Muridae > Rhynchomys > Rhynchomys soricoides. The sequence continues at coordinate 372,674 of JADRCH010000149.1, read as the reverse complement.
ATAAAGTTTACACCAGAATCCTCAAATCCCCTTCTACAGAATCCTCCAGTGACTCAAACCCTTCCTCAAGGCTCCACCTCTTCAATGCTCGCCCTCTCCCAGTAGCTCCAAGCTAGGGATCAAACTTTTAATACACGATCCTCTCAGGAACATTTCAGATCCAACTGTAAACATCCTATTCTGGCCCCTAAGGCTCAAATCTACCTCTCAATGCTAAATACTTTTAGTGTACCTCAAAGAGTCCCCAGAGTGTTAAATGCTCAAAAGTCCAAGTCCATAGTCTCTTCTGTTACACAAAACACATTCAGCTGTGAGGTCTGAAAAAATAGAAAATAAAGTTACATGTTTCCATTGGTGCAAAATAAACAAATATTTATCCTTCAAAAAGAAAAAACAGGAAGACAGCAAAAAGGAATGAGATCAAGTCCAAGTAGATATACATTAAATTCTAAGTCTTCTGCTTGGCATCCAAGGCACACTGTGGTAGGATGTTGACCACACTCCTGGCCCTCCGGCTCAGCAGAGCCCTGGATAAGTGTTCCACACCTCATTATTCAGGGTCCAGACCAGCCAGGTTTCCAGGTATGCGCTGCTTGTCCCTGATTTCTATAGACCGCTTTAGCTTCAGGAGGGCTGATACAGTTGCTCCCTTGTGGGATGAATAGTTAAATGCCTCTCTGTGCTCCCGGTGGGTGCGCATGCATCTCTGCACCCGCCCGAGAGTCTGGATTCACGAATGAAGAGATGCGTGCGCGCGCGCACACACACACGCACACGCACACGCGCGCGCACACACAACCTTCTATTTTAATATGCCTAACTTGCTTAATAGTTGGGCGCTTCCAAACCTCCCCACAGCTAGCACACACTCCCCTACAGTATTCCTGAGTTAACACTTTCTAGTTTATATTTTATCTTTGCTGCCCTGTTTTCTTCTGAGGCCACTTTTCCTTTGCATCTACATTTTGGCCTTCTTACCCTCCTGCTCCTTCACAGCATGGTCTATCCTTCGCCCCTCTCACAATGGATTCCCCTCTTCTCTCCTTTGTTTTTCTTGCCCTGTAATCCTAAAAGTCCCGCCTCTGTCCCCCCACCCAGCCATTGGCCATTGGCTCTTTATTGATCCGTCAAAAACCAATTAGGGACAGGGACCCTCTGGACAGTAGATTCCTGGGTGATTTTGCGAACTGAATTAAGACAAAGCATAGAACCAATCTCTAACATTTCTTCCTTCCTTTCTTTTCTTGTTGTTTTGTTTTGTTTTTTCGAGACAGGGGTTCTCTGTGTAGCCCTGGCTGTCCTAGAACTCACTCTGTAGACCAGGCTGGCCTTGAACTCAGAAATCCGCCTGCGTCTGCCTCCCAAGTGCTGGGATTAAAGGCGTGTGCCACCACTGTCCGGCTTCTTCCTTCCTTTCTTGTTTACCATTTCCAGTCCACACCTATCACAAGTCCCTAACCTACTTCCTGTTTGAGCTGTTCTCAATCACCATAATTTTTCTCATATTGCTTTTAGTAGACATCTGATAGAATTCTAATGATTAATAGATATTAATGCACATATGATGTGCATTTACTTTCTTTAGGTCACCCTTTTTTAACCTAATTGTTCTTTTGTGCTTGATAAAAATTAGTATAAAAGTGCTTTAAAATGTGAATACACTTTTATAAAATTAAAAAACAGGTGAACTATGTTTAGGAATTATACATGTGTGACCAAGAGAATGATGATATAAAATTTCTTCATGTTTGGAAGTGACAGTGACAAAAAAAAAAATAAATAAATAAGGAAATTTGAAGAATAATAGTAGTGAGTTGAGTTTCTTTAATTGTGTGTGTATGCGTTCGTGTGTGTGTGTGTGTGTGTGTGTGTGTGCGTGCATGCACATGCATGCCAGAGATCATCTTCACATTTCATTTCTAGGAGCCATTCACCTTACTTTTTTAGATAAACAAATTAGGTGAGGATAGCTGGCCACAAAATCCAGAGACCTGCCTGTCTTGTCTTCAGTGCTGAGATTGTGAGCACACACCACTGTGCATGCCTTTTTATGTGGGTGCTAGGAATTGAACTCAGGTCCTCATGCTTGTGTGGCAGACATTTACCAAATGAGCTACCTACTCGTTCTCTCTTTATCCTTTTGTTAAGAATGACATAACAGAAAACTTAGCTGTTACTGGGTAATAACTCTCTTACCACTCCCTTCTGGTATGTTTTAAAGAAAAATCCTAAAGTTTAATTCACTACTTGAGTCAGTATTTATTTCAATTTTTAATTAAGTATCTGTTGTTATCACATGAGAATTGATAAGATTTGTTCTTTATTGATATTTTCTTAATCATCTCAAAATGAGAATGTTTCCTTCCCTGTATATATTTTTAGATTAGATTAGATTAAATGATTGAATCCATGTTGCCTAGTAAAAATGCAGCAAATTAACTGTTTCGGGGTAACTACTTTTCCTTTCTTCAGTGATAGCAGGTTGAGATCTCAGCGTGTGTGTGTGTGTGTGTGTGTGTGTGTGTGTGTGTACACGTGTGCATGTATACTTGGACCTAAAGTTTCATTCGCAGGCAAGTGCTATACCACTGAACTGAATCTGCAGCCCTCTTTTTCAGTGTTTTTCTTGAGATAGGCTCCCACTAAGTTTCCTCTCTGGCTTTGTACTCATTCTGTAATCCAGACAAGCTTTGAACTCGGGACCCTGCAGAGTCTGCCTCCTGAGCAGCTGGAAACAGAGGCCAGGTCTGGCTTGATCTCAGCCTTTTAAAACCACCTCTGTCTATGTGCTTTTATTTTTAAGCCATATTTCTTGGTTTTAGGGTAGTGACTTGATATATAACATGGATTAAAGAACAGTAGAAAAAAACCTCAATGGCCATCTCAATTGAATCACTATGATAAATTTCAAGTAATGATGATAACTTCTTAAACAGGGTACAACTCCACCAGTCACAGTTTTCAAAGGTTCCAAGAGACCTTACTTAAAAGAATGCATTTTGATTATTAACCATGATACTGGGGAATGCCGCCTAGAAAAACTCAACAGCAACATCACTGTGAAAAAAACAAGGTAGGTGGTGCGTTTTTTTCAAAAAAAGTCTTTTAATTGGGCTGCAAAGATGGCTCGGCTATAGAGAACTTGCTATGTAAGCATGAAGATTATAGTTCAAACCACACCATCCGAGTGACAAACCAGGCATCCTGTACGTGTCTGAGAATTCAGCACCTCAGCACTGCAGCTGTTTGAACCACACCACACCCAGATCTATACACATACACAAACAGATGCACAAAATAAAGTAAAATTTTAAAGTTTCCTTAAAATCTTTTAAAGTTTAAATTTAGTAATAGTTCTTAGTGAAAAGATCTTACCACACTGCCTTGTGATGTTGAAATGATTTCTAGGTAAGTATACCTTTTATACTATTGTAGATATTTTCATATCATTGAACTGAAAAGAAACATTATCCACTATCCAAAATAACTAGATCTTTATTAGTAAAAATGTATTGAGTACTTAGAATATGGAAGGCACACTAGAGAAAGTTTCTAAATAAAGACTAACCTTCAGACGTCTACATTTTATACATTTTAATCATACTAACATATCAGCTAATTTAAAAGTCAGTAAAAAAATATAATCACCTTAAATACTTTTTAGATATAAATGGTATATTTTAAACAAGATAATATAAGAGCATTGCTCTAAGAGCTAAACAAATAGTAGAAATAAAAAATACTGTAAGAATTGAAGAGAGGGATCATGGTTGATAAAAATCTTTAGAAAAACTTTGCTGAAAATGTAACTTCTGGGGCTGGAGAGATGACTCGGCTGTTAAGAGCACTTGATCCTCTCACAGAGGACCCAGGTTCAATTCTCAGCACCAACAATGCAGCTCACAACCATCTGTGACTCCAGTTCCAGGGGATCCAGTGCCCTCCTCTGACCTCCACAGGTTCCAAGCACCCGTGTGGTACAGCGTACAGAAACAAAGATAAAACACACATAAAATAAATAAATCTAATACAAATAAATTTTATAAAAGAAAAATGTTACTTCAAAGGAAGTTAAAATCCTAAGGACTACCTTAATGTGTGTTTAAAACAGAAGTTGCTGTGGTTGGAGAAAGCAAGGGAGAGGGACTGAAGAGTGGATATTATGGAAGCACATTACACAACTATGAAGTGTGTGATGAAGCTCGTTATCTTGTGCAGCTAATATACACTAACAAAAATGTGTTTACAAAGTAGCCGTTCCCAGAACCAACTTCAACTGAGAAAGGAAACCTGAGACCCTCTGTTTGTTAATGTCCCTGCTGCCCCAGCTCCCTTAAACTGACCAAAAAGGATATGAGACTATATAAAGCAAGTGTGAAGGCAGGAATATAGATAGCTGATTCCTTCAGGGCTGGTGAAGTAGACACTTTTACAGAGCAGGTATTTGTCTCTATGCCTGTGTGTACGAATTGGAAAGTGGGGGTGATGTTGGTAGTGGATTAGAGTTTAGGCTGCCTTGAATATTAACTGAGAACCAGCATGGACATTTCTTGCTGGCAGTAGTTATATATTAAGATCTTTCCAACTAGTGATTGGCATGTTTGCAGTTCTGGTCTGAAGCATTAACAAAGAAACTGGATAAAAAGAAACAATGTGGAAAACCAGAAAATGGGTAAACCAAGATTTTTGGGAGTATGAATGAATGAAAATGAGGAGCTAAAACTCCGGGAAGGAGGAGCTGGAAGGATTTGATCACAGGAAACGGGAGAGGCAGGCCTCAACCGAAATTTCTAAAGTGTACACTTCCTTTGTTTATATGCCTGTTTGATAATTGTGAGTGGGAAATGTAGAAGTGATTTAATTTGCACGTACATCTTCTCCTTACTGTAAGTGTACAGTCTGCTCCTTTGAGCGCTAGCTTTGTTTTGCCATTGTCCATTGCGTCCCTCACACCACCCATGTAGGAGGGACTCGATACATATTTGTTAATGGATTAACATTTTTATTCTTAAATGTCATTGGAGAGATTTCAAGAGAGCAAGTGCTCAAGTTCAGTAACTTAGTAAGTCGGATTTGTGACGTTTCTAGCTCACCTGTTTTGATGTGTGATGTTCTTAATTACAGAGTTGATGGAAGTAGCAAAATCCAGCATAGACTAGAGCAACAGCAACAGCAACTGTGGGGTCCGCCTAGGACCTCCAACCTTGTACGGCATTCTCCGTCAGAGGATACGATGTCGCCAGCGTCTCTAATGGATGATATTGAAAGAGGTAAAAACTAAGTGTACATAATGTCAGTTTATAAAGGTAAGTAATGTTAAGTGAATATTAAGTGTTAATTGTCATTGACAGTGGGACTTAGTGAGAACATAATGTATTTTATGATTGTGTACTTTTCTGGGATAATGATAGAACATAAATTAGCATATTTATGTAGGTATATCCATGTCAGATCATTTTTTATTATCATTTAGGAGAAAAAAGTGTTTCATCAGTTCTTTATAGCATCTTCCTGTGAAATTTATTGTTTATGGTCAATTGTAGATGGCTAAGACACCACCAAATCAACAGAAATAGGAGGAAGTTCCTTTCTGTTGCTGTGTCCCAGAAAGGAACTTAAATCTCTATTTTTTTTCTAGCTACACTTAGGATATTGATATTGCAGTAATTGAATAGCAGCAAGACTCCAGATCTTGAATTTTATTTTTATCTTATATTATGACTACTTCCAAAATAGTTTTAAGGTATCATTCTATACATGTATATAGTTAGAAAATTAAGAGATTAAAGGGAAATTTTAAAGTAAATTTCCTAGTTATTAAAATTAAAATGGAATTTAGCTTTGTACTTACTGGACAGTAAAACATAAAGACATAAGTTGCATATTCTATATTATCTTAATATATAGTTTAAGATAGGTTCCAAAGAACCATTCTATTCCTTGCTACTAGATTCTAAAAGCAATTCATTGTGTGAAACAATTCTAAAAAGCACTGTGTCCTCAATAGTGAGTCTGTGGTATAGGTAGAAGGTCCTTCATATGGCACTTCTGTGTCAGACCCTAATTAAAGCAGGGCTTTGACATCATACCTTATAGAAAAGATAGAGAGTCAGCTAACCTGAATCAAGAGTAGTTTTCTTATTCTAAATTTGTATGCAAAGGAACATTATCTACCTGGAGATGACCATATAGCATCCTTAGACTGTAGTCTGTCAAATGTTTTATTGACTCTATAGTACTGCTAACTTCTTTTTTTAAACGATTAATTTAAAAATTATGTGTATGTGTGTGGGAATATGTGTATGGTCACATGTGTGCAGGTGCCCACAGATGCCAGAAGAGGACATAGGATCCCTTGAACCTGGAGTCGCAGGTGGTTGTGAGTCACCTGACATGAGTGCTGGGAACTGAAGTTGGGTCCTCTGAACTGAAGAGCATGCTCTTGACTGCTGGGCTACCTTTCCAGTTGCATGACTGACTACTCTCTGATAGTTGGATCATCTTTCCAATTTATATCCAGAAATTACACTAGAGATTCTGTACATCCGATTTTGCATTTACAACTTTGAGTTATTTGTAAATTTGAGTTTAAGAAATTAGATAGGACCTAAAATTCCCCATGCCACTCAGAGACACCAGGAAGCTGACTGTTCCAGCCAAAGGACTAACGCTACACAAGCTCTTGGGGTCTTAAAGTGCCCCTCTGTGCTTGGGCTGAGACTGTCCTTCTCCATTGGAAATGCATGGGCAGAAGACATGTACATGTGACATCACACTATGACAAATGCCCATTCCCTCTCTATCTCCCAGACAGCCTCCCTGCCTTCAAAGTTTTCTCTCCACTTTCCTCCTCCTTCATGGGAACACACACACACACACACACACACACACACACACAACCCTGGAAGCAGGCTTTATTGTGTTAGACTATAGACTTCCTTTTCCCAGGGACTGGGTTTCAATGCTAGTAGAGCTCCTTTGTCAAACTTACCAATGGGAACTCTAGTTGCTGGAGATTTACCAAGAAAACCAAAAGAGATCTGCAAAAGGTCTGTGTCATTTGTCACAAAAACAGGCAAGTCTCTGCATGCTAAGCCTGAACTGGGACTGCCTGCTAAACTTAAATATTTAAGTCAGCTGTCCCCTAGAATACACACTAAAAGTAAGATATACTAGGAAGTTACATATTATACTGTGAACCCGGAAGATCACAACTTGAATGAGAAATGTCTATAGTAGTTCCCAGAGAAGGTAGACGTTAGAATTATCTGATGGTGATCTTAAAATAGCTCTCACAAAAATGAGTCAATTATAAATTTTCTTGAAGCAAGTGAAAAAGTAGAATTAAAAATAAATTTTAAACAAGACTCAAATACAAATTATAAAACTAACAAAATAACAACATGAATCCACTGGGAAAGCCCACTTACTAGAGAATACATAGAGAATTCAGTTATCTAAAACAGAAAGTGTACTTTAACAAAGGGAACAGGGACCCAAGGATTTGTTGCAGAGTGACAAAAGTTCCAAGACAATTAAACTCTCAGAGGACAAAGAAAAGGGGACTGAAAAATAATTGGAAGAAATAATGCCTGAAAACGTTCCCAGGTTGATTAACAACATGAACCCATAGATTCAAGAAATCAAGCAAATCCAAAACAGGATAAACCAAAGAAATGCATGGTTGAGACACATCAGAATTAAACATCTGAAAACTAAGGACAAAGATAAAAGTTCAGAAGGTAAGAGAGCTATGATGTATCACACAGACGAACACCATGAAGGTGATGTTCCACGTTTTCCTGGAAACTCAGAACCAGCACTATACTGCTTAATGCTGAAAGTCATGAACTCTGTCTTCACCAAAATTAGTCTCAAATAATAAAGGGGAAATAGACTTCCACAGAAATAAACATTGAAAGTATTTGTTTCTAGGTGGCTGCTTTGAAATATTTGCTATAGAAATGGAAGTAATCATAAAAGAAATGCTAACAAGAAAGAACATCAGTTAGGGATAAAGAACAACAGAAAGATAACAGACAATAGAGTATGACTATCCTCATGACATTCCCAAGTCATATGTGACAATCAAAGCAAAAGTTAACCTTTTGGTTAATACTGATACTTAAGACAATAATATTTAAAACTTGAGAAGAAAAGTTATCTAAAGTAAGTGATTTTCACATTTTTTTTTTTTTTTTTTTTTTTGGTTTTTTGAGACAGGGTTTCTCTGTATAGCCCTGGCTGTCCTGGAACTCACTCTGTAGACCCATCTTTCTTGTAACAGTGAATCATGCAAGACATGTATGCTAATCTACTATTATATATGTAAAGTGACACATAAAATGGGGGTGGGACTCTGAAAAAGATTTGGATATCCCACGGAGATAAATGGAAAGTGAAACAGAGGAATCAAATGCACAGGAAATAAGCATAAAGCAAATAGTAAATGACATAGGTAAGCCTTGTTGAAACCAGTCGTTAATGGAAATGTGAGTGGTCTAACCCAATTAAATGGAGATTGAAAAAAAAATACAGCTGTGTGCTGTTTATAAGAAATTAATGAAATAGGAAGCTTTCAAGGGAGAGGAGAGAAGAGTACACTATGTAAGTGCTTAAAGCAGTGCAGTTGTGTTAATATCAGATACAAAACAAATTAGCACAAAGAAGTACATTAATAATAACTAAAGGATTCGTTTAGCAGGAAGACAACGTATCTAGTGAAGGAACTGAAAACTTATGAGATAAAACTGACACAGTGAAAGCAGAAATATAAAAACGTACAGTCCTTAGTGACTTACTTCCTCAGTGTGCTCTGGGCAACAGGCAACACAGAGAGGAAGGTACACACACAGACAAACACAGACACACACACCACATATCTACTAAATGACACAAAGGAATGAACCTTTTTTCCCCTGTCTATGGAATGAGTACTCTACAACATAAAGCATGTTGTGGGCTATAAGAAAAACCTTGATTCATTTATTTAAAACAAAATCATAAGACTCTGTACTCTGACCATAACACAAACACACTAAAAGTCAATAGCAGACAACAATAAAAAAAAATCTCTAAACACTTGGAATTTTACATACTTTTAAATGGTCTATTAGTTAAAGAAAAAAGAATAAAAGGGAATTCAAATACAGAAAGTGAACACAGCATGGCAAAAAATCGATGGGATGCATCCAGAGCAGTGACAAGGGGGATCTATGGCCTCAATTGGAGAAGGAGAAAAGTGTCATAAAGGTGTCGTAACTGAAGTTCCAGGGCAGGGAAAGAAAACAACAGGCCTATAGCAAGCAAAAAGAAAGAAATAATAAAAATGAAAGGAGTAGGGAATGTCAGCGAAACAAAGAGTTTTTCAACATATATACAATTGATAAACCTCTCTTAAAAAACAAAAATGAAAAGACATGAATAATTAGCAGTGGGAATTTAATGAGTGCTTCTACAACCAGTAGTGTAATGTATTCACTGTGGATCCAGTAGCCATTAGAAAGTTACAGAAGAATATTACAACTGTGTCAGGAAACATCAAGGAGGAAGGGAAAGAATGCAAGAGCCAAACAGTAGGGCATGCTGTAGGGTAGTGACGCGTTGTCTGTGGTGCTCAACAGCAGCTGTAGCTGCCTACCAAGGGCACGCACAAGACAGACAGTAAGCATTCAGTCACATATGAAGAATTAATAGGCTACTGGAGGAGAGGCGATCATTGTCTTCAGTGATTGTCATTGATGAGTTGCTCATCTTCAAGTGGGTAGCTTCATGCTCATGCCCATGAGAGTGGCTCTAGCTAAGCCCTAGTGGGTCACAAAACAAAAACGAATCCCAAAAGACTTGAGAGTGGGGTGGGCACTCCATGACAGGAAAGCATAAAGAGCATGCAGAGAGCATAAAGAGTGGAAGAGAGGTTGGAGGGATGGATGTGACCCAAATGTACTAAATGCGTGTACGGATGTACCAGAGGTAAGGGATTTTACCAAGAGCTCCTGCCTGGTGTCCTGTGCCTAGAAAGGGGCATTGCCTTTCTAGCACCTTCCTCTTCCTGTCTTGCACTCCTGCCCATTTTTGATTCACTTATGTGCTCCTTGTCATTTCCGTCTGGCACCTCCATCAGATGCGCAAATGCAGTGGGTATGCTTGATTGTGGACTGAGACCTCTAACACAGAGCAAAATAAACCTTACTGTCTTATAATTGAAACCTCAAATATTTTTACAGTAATAGAAAGGTAACCAATAGAGAACATTGAAAAGCTCATTTTTAAGGCTCAAATTACCATGATACACAAACAGAATTAATATATGTAAGAAAAATAAAACTATGAACCAGCATCTTTCCTAAGCTTAAAATTTTAAAAATTCAAAGAAATATTTAAAAAATTGAACATTATACAAAGATTGTATAATGTGACTAAGACAGAATTTCTCCTCTCACATTGCTTATATTTGGCTATGTCAATGAGGGAGGAAGAGGAGGAGGGGGAGGAGGAAGCAAGAAGTAAAAGGGCAAATGTATGTTCAAACGAATTTCAGAAGTGTCTCAAAGAAAACAAAACAGGTAATGGAGGCTTGAAAGAAAGAAATCCTTAGAGAAATATGAGAAGGAGTCAACCTTTCAGAGACTTAGTGGTACATCAAAAAGCACTGTAGCCTAGGTACAGAGATTTGAAGGAATTATTCATAATGCATATATATGACAAAGGACTCGCAGCCAAAGCTAGTTAGTATAAAGGAGTGAAGAAAAGACAACCAAATATAAAAGAAGACATTCAAGTGGCCAATGAATGTATGAAAATTGCTTTGGATCACTGCTTATTAAAAAACTAGAATTATAGATCACTTTGAAAGCTGGTGGGTTTTAATGAAGCTAAGCATATTCTTTTCTACACAAGAAAAATGAGTACATATGTCACAAGAAGATTTACGATAGGCTTTACAGAACAGCCTCATTTGTTGTCACAAACTTGTTACTACTAAAAATGAAAGACAACCAGAGTAATAGAAAGTTGATAGCCAACGTGTGCTGTATTTATATAATGGGTATCATAACAACTGAGCAGAATGGGGTGCAGCATCATTAAAAACCACAAATGCATATATAAACAGAATGTGGATAAGAGGCATACACAAAATGTCACGTGTGAGTGACAGCATTTATATGAAGCTCAGTAACAGACAAAAATTGTTGGCAATAGAAGTCGAAATGGTGGCTACTGACTAGAGGCAAAGCATAATAGAGTGTTTATGGGGATGAGTCTTGCTCAGTAGCAGATACACAGGGTAAATTATGCTGAAACTCGTCTGGGTGTGCGTTTTACCATAATGAATTATGATTAATTCATGATTAATCACAAAGCACACAACAACAATAACAACCACAGCAACAGCAACAAACCAAAAAGACCTGGATGCTGTTTAACCCAAGCAAAGTAAAGAGATAGTGCGAAGGGCCTAGGGTGGAAATGGGAAGCCAGTGAGTCTAGAGAGAATGTGGGAGTCAGGCATTATCAGATAACTTAAAATGGTACTACCCTGGCAAGATACTATTTGACAGTGTATTGACTAAGTGTTTTATACATTTCTAAGCTAAAACTTGTTCACTATTTGACATTTTTATAGAATGCTAGAAAAATAATGACCTGAAAATCAGCACACTTAGTTCTACCCCTAAATAGTGGTCCTTTGGTTTCTCTGCTCCAAATCACTTATTTGAAGAATGAGGTTGATCTTCCCACCCACCATAAATTCTGTGTGTCTTAAAAATAACTTTAAGAACACTAGAAGATACCAACATTATTATCTTTTTTTTTGTCCTAAAAATATTCACAACCAAAGTTATAATGAAAATTGGCTTTTCAAAATACTGGAATATTTTAGATCCCCTTTATATAAATAGGGTTAAAACCTGTGTAAGGAGCTCCATCAAAGCTTCCTTTAGAACAGCTGGGAAAAGAACGAAGTTCTTAGATATGAATGACGTTACACTGTGCATATGAAGGAATAAGGGAAAACTAATCATGCATTTTGTATTTTTATAAGAATAACTTGTTGTTACTTCTTATACATTTGTTATACATATAAAGTTTGATTTAGATATTACTTGTGCCCTTTTTTTGTGAATTTACTTATTATGCCAATGAGTATATTGCCTATATACATAACTGTGAACCACATACATGTAGTACCCATAGAGGCCAGAAGAGGGCATCAGATTCCCTGGGACTGGCGTTACAGATGGTTGCGAACTACCACGTGGGTGCTTGAAATCACACTCTAGTCCTCTGGAAGAACAGCTAGTGTTCTTAATAGCTGAGCTTCTCTCTCTTTTTGAGGAAAAGTCTCACTATGTATCTCTTTGAACTTGGTGTTCTCCAGCCTCAGCCCCCTGGATGCTAGGATTACAAATTATAACGCCATACCTAACTGGTTGCCTATGCTTTTATTCTCATAATCCATTATTAAAATCCAGCGTGGTGCTAAAGGGTGGTTTATTTACTTACATTTTGAGATTATCAGTTAATTAAAATATGTCTTGCTTCCTTTCCTACCTGCAGACCCTCCTATACACCCCTTTCCACTTTCCTTTACATTCATGACCTCTTTTTTTTCACTAACTGATATTGCATGCATATATGTACATGTAAATGCATATTTTTTACTAAATATAACCTGTTTAGTCCATATATTGCTGTGTGTGTTTATCTGTATGTCTGTGTGTGTGTTTCTGCATGTTTTCAGGGCTGACCATTTGGCACTGGACAGCCAATTGGTGTATTATTCCCTGGGGAAGGCTCTTCCTCTTGTTCTCAGCTCCCCTCAGTTGGCTGTAGTTCTTTACGTAGAGTTGAGGCTTCATAGGTTTTTCTCCATCCAGTTTGGCAGGCTTATTTGTGTCATCCTTGTTTAAGTAACACGTGGGCAATAGACTCTATGGGTATAGCTTCTGATGTCACAAGGAGACACAATCTCACAGCGAACTCCCTGATCTATTTGTAAGATTGTAAGATCTGGGGATCTTACAATCTTTCCATTCCCTCCTCCGAAATGTTTCCTGAGCTTTAGGTGCAGATGTGTTTTGTAGTTGTATCTGTTGGTACTGGTCTCCACAACTCGGGATTTTGATTGGTTTGGTTTTCTGTTTTGATCTCTGTTGCAAAAAGAAGTTTCCTGGACAATTGGTGAAGACTACACTTGCCTGCGGATGTAAGGACAAATGTTTATAGATTGTTATTATTAGGGATTATGCTGGTCTTTTAGTAAATTAGTGGTTGTAGATTCTCCCCAAATAACCATAACTTCACTAGCATGGAAAAGTTAACTAAGTGTCTGGTACTAAGTATAGTCTCTCTCTGGCTGTGTGGGTCATAAGTCCAATTAGAGAGCTGCTGGTCACCACAAAGGTACGTGTACCAGTGCTGCTCTGTTAGTGTTATTGTGCCAGTTGATAGGGTTTGTGGGCATGATAGCTGGGTGAGACTGTTCCTCTCTCCACTGGAAGCTTCCATGTCACCTTCTGGTACCATGAAAGGTAGTCCTCAAGGAAAGGGTATGTGGTCAGTTCCAGCCCAGTGGTCTCTGGACCCTGTTATTGAAGTACATGGTGTCTTTAGAGATAGGGACAACCTTCCACCTCTGGGGGTAACCAAGGGCAACAGTAACAGGCTGTATGTTTAGAGAGTTTCTTAGACAGAACACTACAGGAATTTTTTAAATGCATGGTTTAGATGCTTGAATATGTGTTTTAGTTTTATTTATTCCTTACCAATGTCTTCTTAAAAGTTAATGCATTTATATGTTACTGTGTTTCTTCATGTTAGTTATTTGACCCGTTATTTCTGTTTTCAGAACTGAAGGCAGAAGCTAGTCTAATGGACCAGATGAGTAGTTGTGATAGTTCATCAGATTCCAGAAGTTCTTCCTCTTCAAGTAGTGAGGATAGTTCTAGTGATTCCGAAGATGATGACCAGTCGTCTCCTTCAGAGCACCCTAGCATGTCTTCCGGGCCACAATACAGGACTTCAGATGCTGATGCTACTTGTAATAGACTTCATGACAACAGTGCCCTTTTGATAAGTACTTTACGTAAGTATGCATAACCATAAGAACTAAAACAGGATTTGCAGTTGTATCCATGTTTGTTGTGAACTAAATTTTAAAGAGAAGTCTTAATTTAATTTATGTATTTTGTAATCATTAGCCATTTTTCTCCTTTGCAATTTAAAATGTACTCTGTCACTGGAGTGAGGGCTCCTTGAAGCTTTTCCATGGGCCCAATCTATCTTCTTTTTCATAGATAACCTCCTCATGCATATCTATAGATATAGATATAGATATAGATATAGATATAGATATAGATATAGATATAGATATAGATATAGATAGAATACCCATCTCCATGCAGACCTCTGAGTTCTGGGCAGATAGGCCTAGCTTCATCTCTTTAGTAAAAGGCACTTCAAATATATGTTGTCCAAAGACCTACCCTATATTTTTTTGGCTCACTGCATATTTGCCTAGTGAATGGCAGCATTTGTCTCATGTACACCAGAAGCCTGATTGTATTCCAGGATTGAGTTACTCTCATACCTTTTTGTATGGTCAACATTTCACCAAGTCCTTTCGACTTCTACCTCCTAAATATTCTTCAAATCCATCTACTACTTTTCATCTTTATGACTACCGCTATATTGAGCTCATTCCTTGATTCCCCCAACCATCAATACCAGGTCTTCCTCCCAATTTCATGTTCTCCCTTTCTCTTAACTACTATGTCCACTTGATGTTGCCAGTATGTGTATGAACATAAATGTAGGTCTATTCACTGAATAAAGGGCAACCTTTCAGGGCTTCATCTCTGAAGATAACTGAGCTTTCTTTCCCTAGAAGCCACTAACTGCTAATAGCTCCTCATCTTAGGGTATGGTTTGTGAGGCCCTTGCACATTCATGTTGAAGTTTTGACTGGCTTGATCTTAGGCAAGTCTTGTGTATAAAGTCAAGGCCATTTTGTTCCACTATGTATATTATTAGCTATATTGATCTTTGAGTGATTCAAATATAATTTATCATCTCTCTTGCTTTAAACTTTTCAAAGTTTACAATTTCTTTTACAATAGAGGGTAGACCGTAACAAAATTATATTGCTTTATTGATTGATTGATTGATAGATTGTGGTCGTTTGAATATGTTTGGTCCAGGGAGTAGCACTGTTTGGTGATATGGCCTTGTTGGAGTAGGTGTGGCTTTGTTGGATTAGATGTGTTATTGTGGACATGGGATTTAATACCCTTATCCTAGCTGCCTGGAAGCTAGTCTTCTGTTTGTCTTTGGAACAAGATGTAGAACTCTCAGCTTCTCCTGCACCATGCCTGCCTGGTCACTGCTATGCTCCCACCTTGATGATAATGGACTGAACCTCTGAACCTGTAAGCCAGCCCCAATTAAATGTTGTCCTTTATAAGAGTTGCATTGGTCATGGTGTCTGTTCACAGAAGTAAAACCCTAAGACAGAAGTTGGTACCAGGGACTGGGGTGTTGCTGTGATAAGACTGGCCATGCCTTTGTTTGGAAGAACGTGGACTTTGAGTCTCTGGATTTGGAAAGCAGTTGAATGCTTTAAGTGGGGCTTAATGGACCATCCTTGTAGGAATATGGAAGATATTGTTGCTGAGGGTGATTTAAACTGTAGAAGACTAACTCTAGAGATTTCAGAGAAAGAGAATTTTAATATGTGGCCAAGAGATTGTTCTTGTTTGGTGAAGAACGTGGCTGCTTTTGCCCTTGTCTGAAGAGTCTACCTGAAGCTAAGGTAAAGAAATTTATATTAACTGCATTGACAAAGGATGTCTCAATAAAGCCCATCATAGACTTTGTTCTCTGGTTAAGTCTCATGAAGAACATTTGGAAGAAGCATAGCAGGCTGAGAAAGAAAAAATATAAAATATATGGTTCAAGTAATAAAAGGGCACCAGGAAGTGCAGTGGAGCTGAATCTGTGTTCAAGGAGATAAACAGATTAAGGGAGTAGTGACTTTATGGCAAGATCCCACCCAGCTAAACTCATTGTTTATGTGCTTACCATTGAAACAAGGAATAATTATATCATGTTAGGCATTATTATTACTTGATTATTGTTTTCACTTGGACTTTAATCTGGAATGAACTATAATTCACAAATGAAGACAGGCTTTTGATCTGGATCTAGAGGCATGGTGACCATGGAAAGGTTAGGTCCAGGTAAGGTGATATACAATTTTAATTCCAGAAGACAGAGGCAAGCAGATCTCCGAGTTCAAGGCCAGCCTGGGACACAGCAAATTCTAAGTAGAGAAAAGCTTAAGCCCAGGAGTGGTAGACCACACCTTTAATCCTAGTATTTAGGAGATAGGCATGCAGATCTCTGAGTTCAAGGTCAATCTACAGAGCAAGTTCCAGAACAGCTAAGCTTAGGAAGTGTAAGAGTTAGAAAACAGAAAGCTGGTGATAATGTAATAGAACAAGGGGGCAATGTTCCAGCCCCAGTAAGCAGCAGAACTCAGCAGCTTCAGCCATGTGACTCTGCCTGTAGAGTCAAGAATAGAAGATTCCTGGGATAATTGATGCTGGTTTGCTGGAACTAATAAATTAGCAGTGATTAAAAAGAGACCAGCATTACTGAAGTGAAATATGGAAAGTGTTTTCTGAGAGCACAAAGAAGCTGTGTTTCACAGATAGCCAAGGTTGGACCTCATGCTGCAGCTGGACTTGATAATGAGTAAGAATCACCTAGATGGTACTGGTTTTAAAGACATTAAGGGGTCATGGAGAACAGCTGAGGCTTGGCACTGTGAGAGGCCATGGAAGGCCATTGATGAAGGTGCAGCCTCAGTTACAGTTGACAGCCTAGGACTGAAGGGATCATGCAAAAAAGTTAAGGCTTGGCACCATGAAGAGAGCCTATGAGATACTATTGATAAAGCCTAGTTGCAGAGGAAGACCCTAGTATATTAGAGATGCCAGCACCATAGGATGATCACCAAGAACAGCAGCAGCAGTGGAGTAGAGTCAACCAGAGCCTAGAGTGCTACAGAGGACAGAGCTGAAGATGTGACACAAGCCTTTTGGAGGAGCCCAGAAGATCATGTATGGATCCCAGACATTGAAACAAGAAGCTGTTACATTGAAGTTACCTTGGAGACCCCAAGATGTTCAAGATGCCAGAGCCATAGGAAAGTTGCTAACAGGGAACAGCCCAAAAGAAAGAATTTTGTTACACTCAACAAAGATGAAAAAGGAGTTGGAGACCTGAAGATCGCTTTAACATCAGCCATGGAGATGCAGAGTTTGTAGTTGCCCACCTGGTTTCCTGTCTTGCTTTGGGGATTACAGGTAAAAGATTGGCTGAGTCTCAGAAGAGACTTTGAACTTGGGACTTTTCACATTGTTGAGACTGCTATAGATTGTGGGGACTTTGTAAGTTGGTCTGAATGTATTTTGCATTATGCTATGTTTAGGTATGGCCCCCATAGACTCATATGTTTAAACAAATCTATGGGGGCCAGGGCGTAGAATGTAATGGTTTGAATATGTTTGGCCCAGGGAGTAGCACTATTTTATAGTGTGGACTTGTTGGATTAGGTGTGGTCATAGGCCTTGAGATCCTCTTCCTAGCAGCCTAGAAGCCAATCTTCTGCTGTTTGCCTTTGAAACAAGATATAGAGCTCTCAGCTCCTCCTGCCCCTTGCCTGCCTGGACACTGCCATGCTACCCCACCTTGATGATAATGAACTGAACCTTTGAACCTGTAAACCAGCCCCAATTAAATGTTGTCCTTATAAGAGTTGTCTTGGTCATGGTATTACTTCACAGCAGTAAAACCCTAACTAAGACACTTAGGTATTTGTTTATGTATAGTGAGTGTGTATGTATATTTGTGCACATGTATGCATTCTATAGTGAGTGTGTATGTATATTTGTGCACATGTATGCATTCATTTGTGTGTACATGCATTTGGAGGTCAGAGGTCAACCTCCAGTGTTGGTGTCTCCCTTTATTACTTTCTACCATTTTTAAAAAGTATCATCATCATCATCATCATCATTATTAATGTTCGGTTTTTCAAGATAGGGTTTCTCTGTGTATAGATTTGACTGTCCTGGAACTCACTCTGTAAAGCAGGCTGAACTTGAACTCAAGTGCTGGGATTAAAGGCATGCACCAGCATGGCCTGGCCCACCATATTTTTTAAGACAGTTTTTGTCACTTTGTCTGCAAGTCACTGATTTATGTAGAGTAGCTAGCCAGTGAACTATAGAGATTCAGCACTGGGGGTAGAGACTACAGACATGTCCAAGGATCTGTCCCCTTCTTCTGGTCTCCCAGGACTTGTAGGAATGTGGTACACAAACATGCATGCAGACAGATGTCCCACACACATAAAATAAATAATTTTTTTCTTTTCTTTTTTTTTATTGGATATTTTATTTATTTACATTTCAAATGTTATCCCCTTTCCCGGTTTCCCCTCCATGAACCCACTATCCCATCCCCCTTCCCCCTAAATAATTTTTAAAAATCAGAATCAAATTTAAAAAAAAAAGAAAAGAAAAGAAAAGAACTGAAGTACTAAAATAAAAAAAATGTTATGGGTATTGGGTTTGAGTTTAAAAGGATGTAGTAGTAAGCAGCTTGGACACCTTCAAGAAAGGCTAACTTAGACATGCTTGAATGACTGTTGGGAGTTAGCTTAGCACTTGCCATACAAGGACAGATTCAACCCCCGGAACCCACGTAGAGACCTGTAGTTGGTGTCGGTTGGTGCTGGGGAGGCAGAGACAGGTAGTCCCAGCCAGTCTAGCTTAACTGGAAAATTCCAGGGCCTGAAGAACAACCACCAGGACTGTATTCTGGCTTCCACATGCAAGCACACACACAAAGTGTTTGATATGTGGCCAGAGAGATAGCTCAGTTAGTAAGGCACTTGGAAGACTTTAGTTCAATCCTGGAGCTTGCTGAACAGCCAGATAAACTCACTTAGTGCGTTCCAGGCTAGTGAGAGATCTTGTCTCCAAAGCATCAGTGGATGGCATGGGGAAACAATGCCTGACACTGTCCGTGGCTTCCACATGTGCACATGAACACAAACAAAGTTGATTGATATGATGCAAGGAAGTGATGCTTTCTGTGGCAAGCTAGCCAATGTATGGTGAGGGCAAGGGAAGGTGGGAAAGACTAAGTAGATATGTGGCTGTTCTTCAGTGAAAGGAGGCTAGGGGAAAAAAGCAACCTTTACATGCTTCCTGCGGCTGCTGTTTCAGAAGCCTTGGTTTATACAGCATTGTTACTCATTGGTTCCTTGAAGGGACCTACCATATCTCCAAGAGATAGCAATCTTCAAATGTGATTGTAGAAACCTGTTTCTGGTAAATGGGCCTGTAGACTAGGTTTAAGGAATCACAAGATTCTGCGAAGGGTGTTATAAAGTTAGAGGGAGGGAAGGGGAGAAAGAGGGGGAGGGGGAGAGAGAAACTTCTTTCTCAAAATGGGCAAATACAATTCTGAAACAAGGGAAAAAACCATGTGATCCTAAAGGAAGATTTATGAAGACATAGCCTTTTAGAAGACAAAGTCTCATTATGTAGCTCTGTCTGGCCTGGAACTTACTCTGTAGACATAGGTACAAAGGAAAGCAGAAATAAAACAAAATCCAATATATTATAAATAAGAATCAAGTACCTCAAGAGAAGAGTGCTTGCACTCCATACACAAGGCCCAGAGTTTGAGCTCCAGCACTTAATTAGCACAGAGCAATGTCAGTGGGTAAAGATGCTTGCCACCAAACTTCCTGAGTGGAGCTCAATCCCCAGAGCTCACATGAGAGTGGGAGAGAAGTGGCACCAACAACCTATCCTCTGGCTCCCACATGTATGAGCACACAAGATGGTAAATGTTTAAAGATTAACTTTGGAAGGATGGGTCATGGGAATGTTTTGGAAACATCAGTAAGTAGGTGAGACAGACTACATGGATGAGAAATGAATTAGTGAGATGGAAGGTGCTGTCCCAGAACACAGGGTAAAATAAAATCTAAGAGGGACAGAGAATAGATGGAAAAGATTAAACACCGAATAGTAGGAATTCCCAGAAGAATAGAGCAATGGTGTGAAAACTTAATCCTTTAGAATTTCCAGTACTGAAGACTGCCATGAATGTACTCCAGGTACTAAAGTGGGCAAATGACAATAATAAAGATACGCCTAAACCACAGCACACCAGGGAGGAAGTGACACTTGTGCTGGCACACCTGGATCACTCAGTGAGAAAAGACTTCTCTCCTGCCTCCATGTTTCCTCTGCATCATCGCAGTGAGGTTACTGATGCAGTCAGATTCATCTTAGTTCCTGTTAAACTGTCCCAGGCTTTCTCATTGTGTTTCAAACAGTCTTTACTGTGACTTTCTCTCTACCTTTCTGATCTCATTCCCTATCATTGTCTTCCTCATTTCTCCCAATCTAGCCACCATAGCCTCTTTACAAGGGAAATAATTCATGCAACTCCCACCCCTGTTTTGTCAGGTAGTGGGTGCTAAGAGAGGGAACGTGAGCTTTCTTCAGAAGTGTGACCCAAGCTTTGGTTGGTGGCTCTACACCCTGGTACATTCAGGCAGAGCCAATTGAAGCCAGTGGGCCATTTTTTATAAAGAGGAAGTGAAGAATAGAAAGAAAACAATGCAGTTTGGAGAAAGATGGAGTGTCAGGGAGAGGGGGTCCAGGAAGACTTAGCTGCAGGGGTGAGTTGGAAGCACATGTGATGTAAATACATTGCATTCATGTGTGAAATTACCAAAAAATATATAATAAAAGGAATCACAACCACTCTATGCTCACCTCATAACATCTACACTTGTTATCTTAGATTAGACACCATGACTCCATTGTTTAATGACTTTCTGTTCAAATGTTGCCTCTCACAGAGCTTCCCCAGCTACAGTACTTAAAGTAGCACCTCCTGCTCCTCTCTCCACAGTCCCTCAGGACTTAGCCCTACTTGACATTAGACTAGATATGTGATTCCTGACTTTCTGCTCCACTGAAATGTTGCCTCTATGACCAAACACACAAATGACTTACAAAAGCAGTTGGTGCTTAGATATCCTTTATGGTACTGGGAATTGAACACAGGGTCCTGTGCATAGTAGCCAGGCATTCTACCACTGAGTGATGTCTCATCTAAGGGTTCTTGACATCTGTTCCATAATGGTTTGGATTGCATCTGAAGGTTTAAAAAAAAAAAGATTATAATTTTTACACTCTTGAAAATAATAGTCTGATATAATAAGTGAGTAGTATAAAGGGAAATGACATCATCAGTATGTGAAAGAAAGATAAAATAAATGCCAGGTGATATGAAATGCTGAAGTTTCTATGCAGTTTTGATTGGTTTACCAGGTATGTGGCTGAATTATATGATAAGCAATCATATTAGACTAAATGAATGTATTAAATATTAACAGTTCAAGTTTTTAATTACTACAGTTTTGTTATTTGTATTTTAGGAAGTGATTTGCAGCTGAGTGAGTCAGAAAGTGACAGTGAAGACTAAAGCAATATCAAGCTATAGAGAAGACATTTGTGAGATGTGTGAAAATCTGTTTTGTATTAAGAATAAATAGTCCTGTGTTTATGGAAAATATGCAACATTTGCTGAAAAAATAAAGTTGATTCAGAATTTTCAACTATTGGTTGGATTTCTCGTGTGGTATCTTTGTTTACTCATAACAAAACGTTAGCACATTTGATAGATGAGAAAACAGGTTCAGAAGTTAGGGAACTTGCCCCAGGTATTGGGGGCTTTTTTTGTTTTTGTTTTTTTTTTCCTTTTTTTTTTTTTATTTTATTTTTTTTTACTTTTTTTACTTTTCAAATTTTTCCCCTTTCCCGATCTCCTCTTTGGAACCCCCCCTTTCCCCCCCCCCCCCCCCCGCCTCTACTGGGGTATTCCCCCACCCACCCACCCTTGTCTTCCCTCCTTGGCATTCTCCTATACTGGGGGATCTAATACCCCCAGGCCCAAGGGCCTCTCCTCCCCCCCACCCCCCACCCCCGATGTCTAACAAGACCCTCCTCTGCCGCATATGTGGCCAGCACCATGGGCCACTCCATGTGTATTCTTTGGTTGGTGGATCAGGCTCCAGGAGTATCAGGGGGTCAGACCAGTTGCCACTGTTGCTGCCTTTCTGGGGATGCAAACTCCCTCAGCTCCTTCAGACCCTTCCCCAAGTCCTCCATCTGGGACCTCCCACTCTGCCCTACTGTTGCTGTGAAGTGACTCTTGGGTATTTCGAACTCTTGGGCTAATAACCACTTAACAGTGAGTACATACCATGTTCATTCTTTTGTGACTGTGTTAACTCGCTCAGGATGATATTTTCAAGTTCCATCCATTTGCCTGTGAATTTCATGAAGAACGAGCTGCAGATCAAGTATTCCAGAGTCTCTGTCCACTGCTCTGTTTTACCACATTGTTGCCCCAAATCGTGAAATGCTAAAATAATTGATTCATAGTAAGAGTTTATGGTTTTCATTGTAGTTGTGCCTTTCCTATCTGATATGCCTTAAATTATGACTGAACATTCTTTAAGTCTTGCCAAATTTACACTTTCTATAAAACTGAAGTTAAATGATTATCCTAATAGATGTTTTGTTACCTCTTATAACATCTTGCTCTCAAGAGAATAATTTAAGTATTATTTGGTATTTATATTTATAATACTTTAGAAGTTGAAGGAAATACAAGTATTTAGTTATAGCTGAAATCTACCAAAGAACAGGTTCTTTATTAAGTTTTAAAGCAGTTTTAGGTTCCCAGAAAAACTGGTAAGAAAGTTGAGAGAGTCCTTTTCCCTCTGACCTTCCCTGCCATGTCATGCCAAAGGGGCGTTTACTTGCTCCAACTGATGTCTCCGCTTGATGTTATACACCCTATAGATTTTTCACAAATGTGTGCAGTCACAGCATAAATCCATTACTGTATTAAAAATAACATAGTTCCATTGCCTTAGAAATCTTGTGTGTGCTGCCCATTCTTCGGGCTGGCCTTGAATAGGCCTCATTTCTCCTGCCTCATCCCCCAGGTGCTGAGGACAGATGTGTGTCACTATCACTCCTGGCTTGACATTATATGATACATTACTGTCTCCATAGGCTGTGCTTTTTCCTGGTATCCTGTAGTTGGAATCATACAGTACACGGCATTTTCAGACCAGCTTTCTGTGATGGCTCAGTGGTCTTACTTCTTTTTTAATACTGAACACTATTCTATGTCTGTGTGCACCATAGTTTGTCCATTTGTCTATTGAACCAGCATCCTGGGTTCGTCAAATTTTGGCAATTATAAAAAAAATCAATGTCATCTGCTCTCAATGGTGTTTCCCTAACGGACTTATGGGCTAAAGTCTGGCTCTACTTTCTCTATTTTTCCTTCTCTTAGTCCCTCTCCATTAATTTATCTTCATTTTCTCTTTTACTCAGCAATACTTTACTGAAAACTACCATTATATCATTTAACTAAAGCAAATTCATATACTCAATGTAGATAGTAAAACACTTCTATCGTGTTATTAAAGTAATTCAGAATAAAAGTTTTTACTCAAAGTTGTTATGCTGGAATTCCTTTTAATACTACTAACTAAATGAGTTCACAGTGGGTGAGCTGGGAAGGCTAGCTCCCAGATGTAGTTTCCTATAATCAAAACAGCTCATCTTGTTTTTTGCTTTTATTTTCCATATAAATGAAGTATTCTTAAGATTTTTTTTTAGGGGGTGGCATGTTTTGAGATAGTCTCAGTCAGTATGTAGCCCAGGGTGGCCTCAAACTCATGATCTTCCTGCCTCAGCCTCCATTTCAAGGATTAGGCATGCATCATCACATCCAATTTAAACATTATTTTATTTTTGTGGTATGCGGTAGGTGTCCACTTTATTTTTTTTTTTTGATACTTTATTTACATTTCAAGTATTTCCCCCTTTTCAGGTCTCCCCTTTGGAACCTCCCTAACCTTCTATGAGGGTATTCCCCCACCTACCTACCCACCCACTCCCGTCTTCCTTCCTTGGCATTCCCCTATACTGGGGCATCTAACACCCTCAGGCCCAAGGGCCTCTCCTCCCCCTGATGGCCAACAAGGCCCTCTTTACCACATATGTGGCCTGAACCATGGGTCCCTCCATGTGTATTCTTTGGTTGGTGGTCCATGCTGGTGAGGATGTGGAGAAAGAGGAACACTCCTCCATTGCTGGTGGGATTGCAAACTAGTACAACCACTCTGGAAATCAGTTTGGCAGACCCTCAGAAAAATGGACATAATACTACCTGAGGACCACTCCTGGGCATATACCCAGAAGATGCTCTAACATGTAATAAAGACACATACTCCACTATGTTCATAACAGGCATATTTATAATAGCCAGAAGCTGTAAACAACCCAGATGTCCCTCCACAGAGGAATGGATACAGAAAATGTGGTACATTTACACAATGGAATACTACTCAGCTATTAAAAACAATGACTTCATGAAATTCACAGGTAAATGGATGGAACTTGAAATTTTTATTTTATTTTTTATTCTTTGTATACATCTTGACCCCAGTTTTCCCTCCCTCCACTCCTCCCATTTTTCCCACTTCTCCTCTCCCTTAGATCAACTCCTCCTATTTTTCCCTAAAGAAAAAAGAAAAAAAGAGCAGGCCTCTCAGGGATATCCACCAAACACAGCATAACAAGATACAATAAGACTAGGCACAAATCCTCATGTCAAAGCTGGACATGGCAACCCAATAGGAGGAAAAGGGTCCCAAGCACAGGCAAAAGAATCAGAGACGTTCTCTAACTCACATTGTTGGGAAACCTACAAGAACACTAAGCTACACAAAATATACGCAGAGTTCCTCAAACTCATAAAGGGCCTGAGATTATCGTGTCAAACTCTGTGAGCCCCTGTGAGATCTGCTTAATTGGTTTTGTGGGTTATGTTCTTGTAGTGTCCTTGACTCCTCTAGTTCCTAAAATCCTTCCTTCCTCTCTTTTGCAGGCTTCCTCTGGCTTCACCCAGTGTTAAACACCATTTCAGTGAATTCATTTTTATTCTTTATGCCCTTCAAGGGGAGGAGAATAAGGTTTTTGGTTTGTAGTCTTACACTGTCAAAATCAACTCAAAACAAAATAAAACAAACAACCCCATATGATCCCAAAATGTGTGGTGGATTTCTTTCCAACAAGCAAGCGAGCAAGCAAGCAATTCTGCAGCAGATGCACGTTGTATGTCTTTTAATGCAATTCACTTTATGATGCTACCTGCCTGAGGACAGCATCAGATCGCATAGCATGTGGACCCACTTCAGATGTCAATTCCAAGCAAATTATTTTACTTGTGTTTAAGGTCAACTGGCCATAAATAAAAGTCACTATAATCCCTCCTCTTGCTCAATTAACTTACTTCAGTGGCTTACAGATTTATAAGCATATTTTTATGAAAGGTAATATGAAGAGGTGATAGGCCAAGGTATGAGGAAGGGGTGTGGAGAGGCTACACCCTCCCTGGCCACACCAGGTCAGCAATTTGGATGTTCTCCATCCAAATCATGTCCTTTCTGATTCTACAGAGACTTCACTGCATAGGCACAACTGCAGATAGACTGGATGAGGAAACCTAGTGAGGCTTGTCTGTTCAGATTCTTCAATATTTCTTCCCCAAGGACCGGGGGCAAATTCTCCTGGAATGAAGAGGGTCTAATTATCTACTGTTGTGCAAAGAAAACCAGACTGTCTTTTTATGACCTGCCCTAAGAACAATAAGATAAGATTACGGTATATTTTTAGTCTCTGTGGTCTTCCTTAGAGTGAAATTCTAGTTTCTCTGGTCTGCCTAGAGCCTTACAGAGAAGGGGATTCTGGGAAGCAGTTTCCGGTTTAAGCTAAGTTGACAATTGCCAACATGAAAGCTGGAACCACTCAAGTGTCCATCAACGTAAGAATGGCTAAAGTGATATATTTGTATAGTAAATTTGATGAAATAGAAGGAAAAACGTCTTGCTTGGTCCAACAACGTAGAGGAATCTCACCAATGTAGTACTGAGTAACAGGAATAAGACACAGAAAATGCAAACAACATTATTCTATTTACATGAAACTGAGTCGAAGCAAATAAAATCCACAATGATAGAAAACTAGTGATTACTCTGGTGGAGCAGAATTTGTCTGGTAGGCAGAAGACAAGCAATGGGTATTATTCTTTGAAGAACTTCCAGCAGTGAAGAGCTAGAGAATATTATGTGTGTAGTAGGTAGCTGTGTGGATTGCACATGTGTAAAAATAAATGGAATTGTATGCTTGTGATTTGTGCAGCTATGTTGTAAGTTATATTTAATTGCAAAAGCCCATAGATTCAATTCAAAAGAAAAGACATTTGCAAGGCAAAGGATGGCAATGTTAATATCAATAATACTCAAATATATCTTACAGATTTGCAAAGGTTAAAAATTCATTAAAGAAAAA
Source organism: Rhynchomys soricoides (assembly GCA_019843965.1). Lineage (NCBI taxonomy): Eukaryota > Metazoa > Chordata > Mammalia > Rodentia > Muridae > Rhynchomys > Rhynchomys soricoides. The sequence continues at coordinate 346,137 of JADRCH010000149.1, read as the reverse complement.
AAGGACAAAGACAATGATAGATCACTTGAAAATTTCAAAATCATTTCTTTTGGCCCAGCAGTCTTCCTTCTATGTATTGTCTTACAGATAAATATAACTCATATGCTCATAGTTGAATTGTCTTTGCACCCATATAATTGATAACATGTTCACAGATTTATTGACTATTTGGGAAACATGTTTGTTCCTTTTGACCACTTTTATTAATCATCTATAATTGAATTTTGGAGTTGTTTATATAGTATGGGCAAATCACTTTTGGTAGATACATTATGAACATTTTCTTGCACTGGGATGTACCTTTTCATTTTTAATGATATCTTTTAGCAAACAGTGTTCATTAATTCTAATATTACATATTTCAACTTTCTTTTTTTTTATTATTTAAACCCTCAACCTAGGAAGAATTGATTTATTTTTTATATAGTCTTCAAGAATTTTAGCTTACTCCATGGTTGCAAACATATCTCTTATGTTTGATTTCAAAAACCTTGATTTTGACTTTAATATTTAAATCCTCAACCTATAAAGAATTGATTTATTCTTCAGTTTAAGGGAAAACTATTGTTCTCCATAAGCATATCCGAATGGTATATTTATTGAAAGCGCTGTAATTCTCCCCCACCCCATACTGCAGGATTACTTTTGTTAAAGACCGAGTATATGTGGATCTTTCTCTGAATTCTATTCTGCTCCATTGATTGTCTTGTCTATCTTTGTGGCCGTTATGTGGTAATTACTTCATAATAGGTATTGATTGGGCAGTTCGAATCCTCTTCAGTTGTATTTCAGAATTGACTGTGTTATTCCTGGCTTTTGAATTTGTATTTGAATTGTAAGAATCAAATAGTCACTTTTTACATTCCTAAAACCTACTGGGATCTTGTGCTAGCGGTACAAGGAACGATTGACATTTTTATAATATGAACCTTCCAAATCCTGACTATGCCATGCCCCCATTTATTCAAGTCTTTAATTTTCTCTTTCTTTCACTAACACTTGATAGCTTCAGGGGTGGGGTCTTCAACATCTTTCATTTCAATTATCTTTTATGTTACGATTGGTATTCTAAGTTCCCTTGTCTATTTATTTATTGCTGGTAATTAAATACAATTTTGTGTGTGGCTAATTCTTATATTTTGGACATTATTAAATACACATTTACTTTTAATTTTATATTTGCTTCTCTTCCCTGACAACTTATTTCAGAGTTCATTTCTACAAGTAACTGAAAACTTTACTCTCTGCTGTCATATCACAGAAGCCACAAATATCCTTTTTTGTCATTGATGTTTGATTCTGATATTCAGATTCTTCTCTTTCTATTTCTTTTGTGTCTCTGAAGGGTTTATATTCATTCTATGTCAAAGATGTTTTTTCTTATGTATCTCTTAGACATTTATCCTTCTGTTTCAGGCTGACCTAAGTGATTCTTAACATCAGAGGAGCTGAATTTACCTAAGGAAAGGCTCAGATTCCTTATATCTCTGATATTATTTGATTCTGTAAATAAATGCTGTTATTTAATTGCCATTATCAAGAGACAAACTTCAGGCTTTGGGCTATGACTTAGTTGGTAGAGTGCTTGGTTAGCATTCACAAAACCCAGGAATGAGTTCAGTCTCCAGCATTACATAAGCTGGAGAAGGGTGGCTCATTCCCGGACTCCCAGCACTCAGCATACTGAAGTTAGAAGTCAGATAATCAGAGACATTCAAGGTCATCCTTGGCTAAGTAAGGAGATCAGTAAGACCTTGTCTCATGTAAAGACAAATTTCATAGAAATTTGTTTGAAAACCAAAGTTCATGCTCTTGAGTTTGGTGATTGGGGACTTCTGGCTGTGTGTGAATTGGGGCATATGGGTGCAACTTCATTTGTTCTTCCAAAGTAAACACAATCTAGAAATACAAAGCCAAGGCAAGGGAAACCAGTAACTCAATAAGGTCTACACTGCACTTGTGCCTCTACTAGGTAACTTGACCAGAAAGTTCTGCCTATTTTAGATCCAGTATTTAACTGAGGTAGGTCAGGAAAGACACTATTTCCTAAAAAATAACTACAGATTAATCATTAATGCTACAGACAGAAGTAAAACTGGATTATTCTTTGGATAAAGGTTGGAGGGAGAGAAAATAGACTATAATAGAAGCTGAGAGAACCTGGTCAAAGTCCGAGTTAAAGTTTACAGGAGAAAGGTTCATTTATTGAAAAGTCATTTAAAAGGGTAATGTAAGAATTTTGCAAGAAATAAGGACATAGAGTTTTTCTATCTTCCTCCTCCTCCTCCCCTCCTCCTCCTCCCCTCCTCCTCCTCCCCTCCTCCTGCTCCTCCTCCTCTTCCTCTTCACTCTCCTCCTCCTCCTCTTCTCCTCTTACTATTTTTTTAGTTAACATGGAAAATAATGCATTTAAATTTTTTTATATATGTATTTTAATTTGCTCGTATTTGTTCTCCCTACATTCCCAGTTTCCTCTCTTGCACTCTCAAATGAAATCACTCATCTTGCCATTCCTGACTGGTGGGTTAGTGCTCATGGTGTAATCCTAAGGTATACAAAATGCCCTTTATAGCCTTTGGCAATATTTCCGCCTTTCCTTTGACTTTTAGCTGGGTGGGCACTAGGTTCTTTTGTGCTTCTCTTACCTCTTTGAACTAGCAAAAATAACACAACAAGGGGAGAAAGAAGGTAATGCAAAGAGTCTATGTTCAGAGTGTATGACATGCATGTGTGGAAATGTCACAGTGAAGGCCAATACTTTTACATAATTGATATATGGTACCAAATTTTCAAGTTTATATATATTCAATTCAATATAGAATATAATGTATCTATTGTCATGATGTGTATTCCAGTTGCTTATCTGATAAGGGACTAAGTATAGTATTCTAGAGTCAGAATAAAATCCATCCACTGAAAGTTAAGAATATTTAATGCTTGCAATAATACACAGCAACTGGTTCATAATTTTTGCACACATTAAGTTCTATTTCTTAATGAATGGATTGATTTCAAAGAGAGAAATTGAAAAACAGAGAGTGACTTTAGCAAGGGCCATTACCAACTTTTTTTTCCTGTCATTTTCTTCAGCCCTGTATTTTTTTACTTACAGGATTTTCTAGCTGAGTGTTATGATGTTGAAAACCCAAGCCCGGATCATTCTTATTCTCAAATTCAATTTTGTGATGACTTTCCTTTTTGTTTAAAGCATTTTGGCTTCCTAGCATTCCTACATTTCCATTTCCATGGCTTCCATACCTGCCTGTAGACTGCACAACCTGTAGACTGACTGCTGATACCTATCTCGGCTTTTCCTATCTTTTTCTGCATAGTGAAAATTCCAGATCTGCAACTTTACTGGCTCTGTGATTTTTAGATAAGTTTCCTGATTTCTTGGAACAATAATTGCAGTATAATAAAGATAGCAATAAAATGTATGAAAACTAAAGGTATATATATATGCATACATAAATGTATAACTCATATACATTAACATGGCATGTAACAAGTGCTCAATAATGGCAGATATTATTAGCCTGAAGTCAGCCTTCTGTGTTTAAATTGTTGTATTCTTTCCCCAATATCATTAGAGATCCCTAAGCTATATGCCTAACCAAGATGCTGCATTCTTGAGTACTATCTAGTACTCATTTGCAGAGGTATTTTCTTTAAACAGATAATCCTAATCGGTTCTCTAGTACTGGTCTCATCTCGTGACTTGTGATGTGTTTGTTGTTCTTACTTCCCTTACCTTTTGCACGATCAGCATGCTGACCTTCTCTTTTCCTATAGCTTTCAGTTCTACTCTGAGGCAGGCAGCTACTGAAACTGACACCCACAGGGTTAAACCTATTTGCTGTAGCCATCCCTCCTCCCCTAGTCCCCCTTTTCACTGTAGGCTGGCAGCAGTCCTAACTGCCTACTGAAGCCAAATGCTTGAGGAGAGAGAAAGTAAGGAGCCAGCCATGAATCCTTTCCAGAAAAATGAGTCCAAGGAAACGCTTTTTTCACCTGTCTCTACTGAAGAGATGCCGCCTAGACCTCCAAGCCCTCCAAAGAAGTCACCTCCGGTGAGTCCTGAAGTTCATTTTGTCTCTGACAGTAACAGTGTATGTATGTAAGTCTTTTGAAGTTCGTTCCTCCTTGGCTGTTGGAACTTCGTGCTGAACTGTATTAGAGCAGAAAAAGTACTCTCTCTTGGAATTAGAATTCACCTGAAAATTAATTCTAGTCTCTTCTGTTTCAGGAAGGAAGCAACAGGGTGGGTTAGCCAGATTTCTTTTCCAGTTGGGCCCCAGAGTTTTGCTCTATTTCATTGCATATTCCCTGGGGGAGAAAAAGCACTTTGAATGTCCAGGGAGACTTGGCAAGCATTCCTGTCTAGAGAACTGTGTGTGATTGTTCTTTCCTTCCCCAAACAAAAACTCACCCCTTGTGTGCAGAGCCTTCTGGTTTTGGACACCAACAGAAGCTTTAGAATAGACCCACTCTCTGTTACTAAGTGTCCCTACTTTAAAGTGGGAAGTCGGATAGAGGAACAAAGAATAATATTTTGCACTGCGTACTCATTAAAGCACTTCCGAATCTATCACCTCGTTTGATTCTCATATCATAGTAAAATCATCTCAGTAGAAAGACTACAGTAATATTAACCAATTATTTGCTGAGTTCTTAGTATCAACCATGAGGTCAGTATGATTCTTATTTCTTTGAAATAACAGAATTGAAACACAGAGCTGAGTACTGGTGCCACTTAAGTAAGGATTGCATATTAATCCAATTAGTGAGAATGTATACAGCTAATGTTAAATAAGCTCTATCTTACATAGTTCTCAAGATAGGAGCTGCAAAGGTAATAATTTCAACCATTGCATCTTTCAATCAAGTTGTTGTCATTGCAGTAATATATATGTAGGAAACTGGTTTATTCATATCTACATGGGTAAAAGGCGGACTAAGTTAATCATGTTAAGGGTGGTTAAAGAGAGGTACATACCTAAGAAATAAGAGGTAATATAAATCTCAAGGTAATGTTTGAATGTCTCAAGAGACAGATTATCTTTGTCTCTTTTCCACATTAGTGGAGCTATTGTTATGGAAAGAAATTTAAAATAAAACGTGATATTTATTATTTTACATAATGCATTAGATAGCACAGTTACTCTAATGTATAGCTTGAAAATGAAAATCTTGTTTCTGGAGAGGTGGCTCAGCAGTTGAGAGTGCTTGCTGGTTTTCCAAAGGACCGAAGTTTGGCTCCTGGTTCCCAAGTCAGACAGCTCCCAACAACTTACAACTCCAGCTCCAGGAGATCCAACACCTTTTTCTGGTCTCTGTAGGCACCTACATACTTAGACTCTCACATATGCAAATACATATATACATAAATACAAATAAAATTGAAAAGGAGATATTGTGGAAGCATACTAGTAGGAAAGGTGGACACTTAATTTCATAGAAGTTCAGAATTCTCTTCCCAGAGTTAAGGTGATCAATCAGCTTATATTTAGGAGTGCCTGGCCACCATGTTGAGCTCTATACCTGAATCTAGCAGGCTATGAAAGAGAAGTCATCAAATTGTCAAGATTTCCCCCAGGCTGGTGACCATGGCAGATGGGACCAGTCAGTGCCTGTAGTAGAGCTAAGTGGGATAGTCTGACTCTGACTGCTGGGATATCATGTGCTCCAAAGCCTGCCTTTTCAATTTATTCTTAGCAATAATTATGATCATCCTCTTGCCTAGAGCCATAGGCTCTTATTGAGATACTATAGGGAGATAATAAGCAGGTCCTGATCAAGGACTGTCTGGCTAGTCCCATGTTAATAAAGGACGAAGTATTTGGACTTTTTACTCCCACACCAGTAATATAAGCATGATTAGTATGACAATATATGAAGAGACCACTACATATGTCAGAACAACATATACCAACATTATAGAGACCACTGCTTCATGCTAACTGCTGACAAAGGTTTAAGGATGAGTTTATCCAGACATAGTGGGATTCACCTGCAACCTGAGCTCTTTGGGAGCCTAAGACAGGAAGATCATAAAACAGAGGACAACCTGGGCAAAATGATGAGAACTTTTTCATATACATATATTTGAAGATATGTTTAGTTGTAGAGTAACCATGTAGCTTAAATGGGGGAATGCTCATTCGTCAACCTTTGCCTTTTCATTGAATAGAAAATCTGCGGCTCCAGCTACCCACTCAGCATTGCCTTCATTGTGGTGAACGAATTCTGCGAGCGATTTTCCTATTATGGCATGAAAGGTAATTCTGTGTCCTCAGAGTCTTCTCTGCTTATAGCAGCCTGGCCTCCTTTCATGAACTTTGCCCATTCTCTTTGCCTCAGTATAAATTGATCCTTTCCTCTGGCCATGATAATAAATGCCTCATAAAATTTTATTTAATAACTCATGCTGGTTAAGATTTAAAAAGGCCCAGAGGACCAACATGCAACCAATCACAACACAAGTGGAAAGAGCTCTCATCATGTAAGTCCCATTGAACTGTAGTGTTGCTGGGGAGGAGGGGAGGAAGAGCCGTAGGAAGCACTGTGTTAACTTCCCACAGTTGAAACAATGCTACGAGTGCACAGAGATTGAAGGGATGAGTATTGTAGTTGTGTATCCAGCACGTCTCATTACTTTCACTGTTCTCATGGGTCCTGCGTCTACTGCCTGGCAGTCATCACCCAGTTATTTCCCTAATAGAAGTGCTGAAGGCCAGGATCACCTGTAGAGCCCAGAGATAAAATATATTTCTCTGTGAATTGTTTTAATGCATCTATCTTATTGTGTCTCCCGTTTGTTTTCTTCCCTTTCCACCCAGCTGTGCTGACCTTGTATTTCCTGTACTTCCTGCACTGGAATGAAGACACGTCCACATCTGTCTACCATGCTTTCAGCAGCCTCTGCTACTTCACTCCCATCTTGGGAGCAGCCATTGCTGATTCCTGGCTGGGAAAATTCAAGTAAGGGCAATGGCAGGCCACAGCCTCAGGAACCTCACAAACTCATTGTCCAGAAAGTTCCCAGAACTCCTAAGCTCTTGTGTTCTAGCAAAAAAAACGAACAAACAAAAACTACTCGTGGCTGTGTTAGATACGTATGTCTCCAGGGCAGACAACACAGAGCATCTACTTCTTTCCGTGCTCAGCCACGTGTTTTCACGTCCATTTAGTCCAAAGCTCCCTCTTAAAGTCTACCTTTAGTCTTCCACTCTGTAGCTTAAGACTAAACCTTATTTTATCTCAGTGAGGTGAAGGTTGTTTCCCGCTGGTAAATTTCTATTTGTAGAGATGTGCTTTGCTTCTTTCCTACTTTCCCCACGATATCTGCAGACTCAGTCGCTCTACTTCCTTCAGTATCTTACCACCCTTCTTTTCAGAGACTTTCAAACCGTCTCTGTTGACTGCCTTTGCCTTTCTGTTGTTTCCTTCTTTAGAATCTCATAAATGTTTTACAAGTTAAAGTAATAATCTATTTAGTTCAGGTCTCCTCTTCCTAAAAACAGAAGTAGCAGACAAGGTATAAAGTCACAATTGGCCTCTATAACATTGTCCTCACAGGCTAAAGATAAGGTTTTGATATCCATTATTTAGTAATATTTTGTGGATTTGCCATCTGTGGATTTTTCTGAGTTAGCGGCCTCAAAGTATACTCTTTTAAAAACTTGACTGTATAAGATATAACAAATTATGTGGGAAAATAAAAGCTTGTATGGTAAAATTCATATAGAAAAGTTCTACATTGTTTTGGAAACATTAAAAAATGTTTCCTTAGTGCATAACTTCTTTTAGTCTCCAGTAAGTTAGTGTGTCCTGCAAAGTCTCCAAGGGAAAGGTAAGTATGCATTGTTTCCTGAAGTAGTTTGACTATGTGGTATTGTGTTTGTAGACCTACACTGTGATAGAACTTGTCTTTGTTTCACTTCAGTTTCTATGTCATATATCCTGACCAAAAAGAGCAGATTTAGGATTGTAAGCCATATAATCTTACAATCCTAAATTATTGTCAAAGTCAAGGCAAGAACTCAAGCAGCTAGTTACATCACTCCCTGAGCCAGGAGCAGTGAGAGTAAACAACCTTGATTGTTTTAACTCAGCTCTAATATATGCAGGACCGCTAGCCTAAGGAATGGCTCTACCTATAGTGGGTTGTGTCTTATTACATCAAGTAACATTCAGGACACACACACACACACACACGCACACGCACACGCACACGCACACGCACACAGACATGGATAAAGGTCAACCAGATCTAGATTATTCCTTATTAAGACACTCTTCCCAGGGGATTCTAGTTTTGTCAAGTTGACAGTTGAAATTAACCAACCCAGAATTCTAACTGTAGACACTGATTTACATCTTAATTTGGTATATGTATGCACACGTACACATATATTCACGTATGTGAATATATACATGCAGTCTCTTCAGGGAGGCATGGTGAGTGGCTACATTTGTTACTTGTGTAGTAGTACTCATTGAATTCATTCAGATGTGAACTGGAATTACATGGAGGATAGAAAACCCAAGCCATGGTCTATTCAGTTAATTATAGGACATGCTGTTCCCCAACTTTACTCTGCAGTGCTGACACTGCTGTTAGATGTTTAGAATAACTTCCTTTGAGATTAAAGAAGTAAAATTTCAAGATTTGGTAAACAACAGCTTCCCGAATATTTTTTACTTATACTCCTTTTCAACCTCCTCCAATTCAACCTTGCTTGAGTTTTTTTTTTAACTTAATTTATTGAAGTGTAATTTTCATAAACTACACAAACCCAAAAGTCTTGAATTTTTACCAAATTATCACCATTTCCTAAACTATTTCTGTAGCTTTCAAATTCTCCCTCAGAGTTAGAATTTTTTCCTGTATTGGAATCATGTAAAGCTTCTAGTATTTTCCAGTAATCATACAAAACTCTTGAATTCTTTTCCTATGTTCTTCTTTCAACTACTGCCACAGTTTTCAAAAAGCATCTATATATTAGCTATTTTCTCTCTCTTTACCATCATTTCTTATGACAGAGAAGTATAACTCAATGTAAAAGAACACAATTTAATTCAGTCTGATCCAAATTTAAGTGTTTGTTCACCATCCCTTATTTGCCCAAATAATCACAAGCATAAGGAGATTAATTATTCATCATATGTTTTCACATTGTTAGAGTTCAGATAGCTTTAATGAGAGCAAATCATGGTAGTTTCAACGGGAGATGCTATCAATCACCTGTTTTCCTCTACTGAAATTTCTTTGGATACTGATGGCGATCTCTGTTAACTAATTACAGTGTCTGCATCTAGATTCTTGCTCACTCTGAGTGCTTATATTTAGTAATTCAGCCTGTTCATCACTCCTTGCCTTCTCTAATTCTGTATTTTCCCCATTCTTTTACTGTTACATTTCTGGGTTGGTTTTAATCGGCCTCCACTTTTGCTTTTTGTTTACTGTCAGATTTCTACCAAGCAATGACTCTTGCCTTTCCCTTTCCATAGGCTGACTGTCTCTTAGCTAGTCTGGTGTCTAGTTCAGCTATATGCAGACAGCCAACACTCCAAGTTCAAAAGCCAGTATGCATTTATAATTGCATATTTCTGTTCACATTGGCTGTTCTTTCTCCTAGCTTCCTTATGTCCCCATGTTGAATCAACTGTGGGATTCTCCAGTTCTGAGTGTGCAGCAGCACACAAGCTCATTCTCCTCAATCCTAGCTCCAGCTGCCTGCATCAATTGCCACCACTTTGGTTTTATATGCATTGTCTCTAAACCGGAAGAAGGAAAGGGACACCTAAAATGTTTCCACAGCTGTCTTTTTTCTATAATTGAGCCTAGGTCTAAAACGTCATTGAGCCTAAGGACAGGTGTGCACAGTAATGAAGAGGACTTTTATTCGCTTTGGGCCTTGTTTTTATTTTAAACAACACACTTTGGGGAGTGACTTGATATCTCATCCAGACAGGGGATGATTTAAAACGTGGCTAATTTCTCCCTGTAGACACGTGTATATGTGCGTGGAGGTAAGCGTGAGAGCCTTGTGCACAGAGGGATGACTACAGGCTGGTGGAATACATTTCCTATCCTCGCCACTGCACTTTATTCCTGATTTTTAAAAACCAGAAGTGAGTGGCTCCTCTCTTGCTTTTTAAAACCTGAGGTGGTAGCGTTGCCTCGATGGAGGAAAAGAGGTGCTTATGTGTTCTAACTTGTCTCCTCTCCTTATCTTTGGAGCTGACTTATCTCTCTGGTTCTGGCTTATGCTTGTGCTAATTGTCTTCACCCACCCCCCCCCCCCCCCCCCGAGAGAGAGAGAGAGAGAATGTATTTTTTCAATGTTACTTTGGAGGTAGAATATTTACATTAGGAAGATTGTTTAAACATTCAAGAAATGATTTTCTGAACAACTGCTAAAAGCCTTTCTCTGCTCACTGTCCCAGAATCCAAGCTATGTAAGAGGAAACGCGCATCCTGAATCCCCAACTCTTATGTCAGGAGATCTTAAGAATTTAGTGTTATTATTTTTCTGTATATGTCTGTGTGTCTATGTGAAAGAATGCTACATGTGGATAAGTGCCTGCAGAGGCAAGGAGGGGGCATCAGGCCCCTTGGAGCTGGAGTTACAGGTGTCTGTGAACCACCAAATATGATGGGGTTCAAACTCTGGAAAGATGACAAGAGCTCTTAAATACTGAGCCATCTCTCCAGCCCTATTGAGTCTCTTTCTCTCTGACAATTTAGCATCATCTCCTTGAGGTTTGTGATATCTAGTTTTCTTTCCATTTATTTTCATTGCCTTTCTTTCTATTTCTTTGTTTTATTTCAATAAGGATTCCACCCCCAGAAAACTAATTTAGAAGATTAGAAATTTAGAATGAGGAACCCCAAGTTGAGATTCCTGGTGTCTCTAGGGGCTTCCTGGCACCTTCATTACATTCTTTATATTTGACACTAGCATAGAACACTTTCAAATGATCAGTACAAACTATATAATTCTGAGGGTTTATTATAGCATTGGCATTCCATTTATATGATAATATACACAGCATACATTCCACTTACGGTAATGCACATAGGGAGGATAAGTAATATTGTGTCATGTCAATGTGTAGAGCTCTACATAGGTTCTTATTGGAATCCCATAATGTGCTACTTATTTGCTATTCAAGTCTACTGGAAAAAAAATAACTGAACAGGTAGTTTTTATCAATTGCATGATTTTTATCACTGAACAGCTTAAATCCTTTGTACTTCCCTATTTTTGGTAAATTATCTATGTAGAAATAACCCTGGGGTTTACAGTTAGCCCAAGTATTCAAGTTACCCAGATTGAATCGAAAGTCCCTTTGGCTCTCTTTATATCTCAGTGCTTGCTGAAAATTTGTTGTATTAGCACTCCTAGTTACTTGGCATTCATCTTTCCTCTTGCTCCCTAGAGCTAAGAGGCATTTCTTGAGAGAAAAAGGAGCAAGTGGAGGTATCTTGTTCTATTGATTGAAACATCACTGTGCTTGCTGCAAATGTCTGTATAGATGTAGGGTCGCTCTGAGTACAGAGCTGAGCAGAGAGCAGATCTGGGAAGAGAACTAGAAAGAAACATGTACAACCTCCAAGCAGATGCTCCAGATGAAGAATCATGCTCCCCTCCCTCCTTTGTGTACGCCATCCACCATAGTTTCTGTTTCCCCATTTCATTCCTCCTCCACTCCAGCCTCCTCCTCTGTTTACTGAGAACAGGGTGAACAAGGCTGAATAATACACCGACTGATTTAACTTTCTTCACAGGACAATCATCTATCTCTCGCTGGTGTATATTCTTGGCCACATATTCAAGTCTTTGGGTGCCATACCAATCTTGGGAGGAAAAATGCTACATACGTGAGTAAAATCATGAAACCACTGAACTACCTTCCTTAGCTTAGGCAGGAAAATGTCTCAGAGAGTCACTACAGGTGGCTTTCCATTTTATATCGGAGATTCTCTTTTATTTTCCAATGTATTATTTTACTATCAAACTTATTAAAATCAAAAGGACTACAAGCACTGGAACCCTTTCTTATATTACAAGGTCTCAGTTTTTATTAAGTAAACATTTGAAGACAAGTAGAATGGCTAATTATGTATGGCTAATGCATGCTTTTCATAAAAACTCTTCATGTGCTTGAAAGAAAACCATTTATATTCACTTACTCATCTATTTACTTACTTACATTAGAAAAGTCATGGCCAAAGCTTGGGGTATTTCTATGTATGTGTAGTTCTATATATTACCATTTTACTGTCTCTCGTTACTTCAGGCATCAGTGTGTGTGTGTGTGTGTGTACAATTTAACACACACAAATATACACACTCTGAGTTGAAATTTTTTACTTTATTTGAAAAGTAATAAACACCAAATACCTTATCACTGTTCCATAAAACTTATTGATGCCATCCCTATTTATCATGATAAATCTTAATATGTAAATTTATAGTTAGTAAAGGTATACAAGAGAAGAGTCCATAAGATCTCTCAACTGAATCGCTAAAACAAAATACTAAACACTGGTGTGCTAGATTCTGAGTCCCTGCAGTGCCTTCTTCCACGTGCTTCATGTAAAGGATAAATAGAACTACCGAGCACTGAATCTTCTAAGCCTAGCAGAGCCTCAGATGCGAAGATGATAAGTTCTCATGAGTAGCTCTTGGAATGACGGCAAGTAGAAAGAACCCACAAAGTAGATAGAAGAAGAAGATGTTATCTTTGAATAACTTTTTTTTCTCCTGTGTATCTTTGTAGCCCATCTCTACAGTTGGTTTGGTATCAACATGGTTCTAGCGTCCTTGCCTCTCCATTTCAGAATCTTATCATTGGTTGGCCTGAGTCTAATAGCCCTGGGAACAGG
>JADRCH010000149.1:280001-333229 GCA_019843965.1 Rhynchomys soricoides | reverse complement strand
TAATCCCATTGATCAAGTTCAGTCTGAGGAGCTGAGTTCTGTGCTGGATGCTGGTCATCAGCATAGGGAAAACTAAAGGTCAGTTAAAGGAAAGTAACCAGGGTGGGAGGTGGACATGTCATATGATGGAAGGCTGAAAAGATGAATGAGATAAGCATCAAGGGAGCTTGGATGTGGCTCAGTCGGTAGAGTACTTGTGTAGCATCCACAAAACCCTGCGTTCAGTCCCCAGCAAGATATAAACTGAGTGTGGTGGCCCATGCCTATAATCCCAGCATTTGGAAGATAGAGGCAGAGGGATCAGAAGTTCAAGGTCATCCTCAGCTACATATCTATTTCAAGGCCAGCCCGGGATGCACAAGATGCTGACTCAAAACAAAATATAAATGAGCAAACAAAACCCAAGGAGATAATCATATACATGTCTAAATCTGAGTCCAAGAAGTGAAAGCTATAGAATGTTAGGTGCTTGCTTCATGGAAGGTAAAACTTCACATAGGATTGGAAACAGTGACTTTACAAGAATTAATGTGGTGAGTACACCAGAAATTGGAAGAGTAATGCAGAGATGATTTTGTGAAGGGGAGAATGACCAGTTGCAATGAAACAGAATTCCATTTTATAGATGGATTTTATAGTTGGATTTGCCTAGCTGATCTCTTCCTTACATTTTCCATTGTCAGTGGTAGGTGGGGGATATATGACCAAAATGAATATGAGCACATTGGCGGAGTATGACAAATGGACAGGGAACAATCTATTCTTAACCACCAAATACTTCTAAATCCCTCATGTTTTCACACACACACACACACACACACACAACAATATTATTCTTCATGAAGCTCCTTCTTCTCCCATAGGTGTCTATCCTGGTTCTGTTTCTCCTCTTTGTTGTCTGTATATAAGCTCCTCCTTCCCTCTTTAATTTTCTCTGTAACGCAAGGTCTGTTATCTCTTCCTATGCCTGTTTTCTGTCTGTGTTTCTTATTTTCCTATGCTTCTCTTGCCATGCAGACCACTCAGGTTATTCAGCATACTTTATTCCGGGATCTATGGATTCTAATTGCTGGCTGACACTGGAGAATTGACAGACCTCTGGCAGATCAGCTTCTGTGTACAATGAACTACAGGAGGTAGAAGAGTGAGAGTACATTTACAAGGGAATGAGAAGAATGAGCAAGACACACACCACAAACTGAGCCTGGGGAAGGACTGATTGTTCTAGTGCGTCAGGAAGAGCTGAAGTGCCAGAATGAAGTACACCCTATGTAATAGATCACCTATTAAAAACCTCACTTGAAAGTTGTTGTATTTAGTAGCCGGCCCACAGACATATTTCAATGAACAGAGCAAACTCCCCCTCAAGCTTCTGCAAACCACTTCTAGGATGCCCTTTTGCACTCTCTGGGAGATCTGTCTCCCTGAAACTCTAGTTATACTTCCGCCTGGATCAATAGTAGCTGCACCACACTGTCCTACCATATACTTCACAAAATATATTCATTAACTCAAGGAGTCATTTGTTTAATTAATACAGTCAATAAACATTTATTGAATGTCTAATATATGTTAGCATTTTTTCTAGGTGCTAGACATTACAGAATAAAATTTCTGCCCTAGAAGAATATTCACAATACACCGAATAAAATGGAAATTTAATAGATTGAATTAGTAGTATAATAAATATAGCTGGGCAGTGGTGGCACACGCCTTTAATCCCAGCACTCGGGAGGCAGAGGCAGGCGGATTTCTGAGTTCGAGGCCAGCCTGGTCTACAGAGTGAGTTCCAGGACAACCAGGGCTACACAGAGAAACCCTGTCTCGAAAAAAACCAAATAAATAAATAAATAACACAAGAATGGTATTGAAGATAGGTGGATCACTTTTCCCCAGGTCTTAAAGGCTTGTAATTGAGTTTAGAAAGTGAGTAAAAGCTCATCTAGAGTCAGCCAGCCACTGAATTAGAGAGCTAATGAGATGGTCACATGCCATGGGAACACGATCCGAACCTAATGCTTTGTATGTCTTTTAACAAGGAGTGGGATGGAGCTACGAAACACGTTTCCCTGATGATCTGTCTCATTGCAGGCAGAAGCACGGACTAGATACTTCTCAGTCTTCTACCTCTCCATCAATGCAGGGAGCTTGATTTCTACGTTCATCACACCCATGCTGAGAGGTTAGGATTCTTTGTATGGGGTTGGATATATAGGGCTTTACTCTGGTCAACCAAAAAGCCATTCATAGCTTCAGGTGGTCCTGCTTCTCCTTTCCTATGGGCTTATAAATATGTGAGAGTTTTTTTTTTAGTTTTGATTGGTTTGTTTTAAAAGAAGGGTTCTGGGTTAGATGGTGGGAAAAAGAAGGGATAGCCATGCCTACACAAGAGTCTGACCTTATAGAATAAAATATCGCAGACTTGGATTCATAGTTGCTTTTCCCTTCCTGTTTTCACCAGGGGATGTGAAGTGTTTTGGTGAAGACTGCTATGCACTGGCTTTTGGAATTCCAGGATTGCTCATGGTAATAGCACTTGGTGAGTGTAGTGGAAAAAGATATGAACATCCGTTGATCCCTGCCACATAAAAGGCATCATGCAGGAACTCTTCTATTTCATTAAACCTTTACACTAACCCTATCAGGTAAGCATCATTGTAGTGGTTCCCCTTTGGTTTTGAAGATAAATTATGAATGACATCAGAAATTAAGTGTTTAATTTTTATTTTCTGTGCATCAGCGTATATTTGTGTATCACATGTGTGCTTAGTGCCCACGGAGGCCAAAAGAGGGCATCAGATCCTCTAGAACTGGAGTTACAGACCATTGTAAGCAACCATATGGGTCCTAGGAATCTCCCCCAGATCCTCTGAAAGAGCAACACATACTCTCAGCTTCTGAGCCATCTCTCCAGTCCCATAAACCACTTTTTAAGTGCTATAGCCACATAGTTAATAAATGTCAAAGAGGCCTTTAAAAAACCAACATTGAAGTACATGTAGGGCTGGCAATCAGGAGTTTGACTGCCTAAAAGTTTTAAATATCTCAGGTGATTCTCCCCCACCACAACCCCTAACCCCTTATGTGTAGTCAGGATTGAAGCCCATTGCGTATTGCTGAAATATGCAAGGAAGGAACTTGGATAATCCAACCTCTGTCTCAAACTAGTTTATGTTATCTAATACTTATTTTTCTGGTAAGTAGATGCTACTTTTGATAGCATGGGCATTTCAAAGCAGCCTCCAGGTTTAGCTTTTTTTCCCCTCTGCAAAGCTCCCAAAGAATTTCCCATTGAACAAAGAGAATTAAAGAGAAGTTGGATTAGTTAGAAAGTAATGCAACTTAGATCAAGTGGCATTCTTTCACCACTGAGAACCTTGTCCTGGAAAATACTGAGGATCTGTGGGCCTGTTAGTTTAGGCAAGTCCCCTAAGGAGAGCTTGGGTGTGATTGTTTCTAGTCATTGACCTGGAAACGTGTCTTACTCTGAGCCTCTGGGTGACACCCCTCTGGAATATATCCAGTCCAAACACATAAAGAGCTCAACAGAGCAAAGGGAGTCCAGAGATTCAATGTTTGGTCTGATTCTTTTCTACTAGAAAGGCTGAAAGTAACACAGCTCCCAATTCCAAACAAATGTATTCCGGGAGAGCCATGGTGAAATATTCTCTGCCTCCTTCTCCCTTCAATGCTAAGTCCTTTCTACGAGTACTTTCTTGTGTTTTCTACTTATTATTATCATGGCAGCTTCTCTATATCACTTCCCAGTAATAATATTTAAATTATTAGACATTAAAGCAATTGTGAAGCTCAAAAATGATTTTGGAATTATAATGCTAAATAGGTGATATTTGTCCTTGTTAGTCAGGGGCTGAATTTTATGGTGCTAATAATATTTCCTATGTAATAGATGTTGGAACCATATGGGTGATTTAGACAGTTATAAAGTTCATATTCTCAAAGAATTTATATAGTACAGGAAAAGTAATCCAGACAAATAAACTGGGATTTGTCATATAGATCAGTCAATGTCACAACCAGGGAAGTAGAGAGAAAGCTATGGAGCTCATAGAAGGGCTTCTGATGAACACTCTGGAGATTGTAAGGGTTTGCCTACAGAGAAAATTCTAAGATAAGACCTCAAGGATGGACAGTCTTCATCAAAGAAGGGACCATATAGAAAGAAGATATGGTTGGTGTCTTTAAATGAGAGATATCATGGTTGTTCAAAGGCTTTGGGTAATTCAGGTTATCTGGGGCAAAAGAGAGAGCAACAAAGGATAAAAACTGCCAGAACCAAAATAATAAAGAATAGTTTAGTCCATGAAAGAATTAAAACTTCATTGTGAAGACAATAAAGAGTCAGCAAAAAAGGGGTTTGAACAAAGAAATAGTTGTTAGATTTTTCTTTTCTTGTAGTGTTTTATTTTTTCAATGGTTGGCACTGTGGGGAAGAAATTGGGTTAATGGTGAGGCAAGGCTACTATTGATCTTGTTTGCTCCTTTAAATTTCGAACTTGAGGTAAGTGTCTTAATTGGCTCACCTATCTCGGTCCCTTCTGAATTAGCAAGCCTTGGTACAACAGGATCTGTGAAGTGAGGGAAAAGATAAGACACTGTTGAATAGAGGATTCTGACTTGAACCACAGGCTAGATAACAAATCATTAATTGACATAGTGAAGGTGAACAGGTCAAGGCGATGCTGGTGGATTTGTTTGGGATAAGTTGTATTATAGATGCTCTTGGGACATCTAAGTGCATCATCAAATAGTTATATGGAAATACTGTTTTAGGGCCTAGAGGAAAACAATTGGGTTTTAGGTACAGATCTGGATCTATGAGGTAGAGCCAGTAATTAAGCCCTGAAAATAGAAAACTCTAACAAAATAAGAGTAAGGCAATAAAGAAGACCTAGGCTCAAACTCTGAAGACACAACAGCATTTAAAGGACAGGCAACAAAGAAAAGTCCTCAAGTAAAGCATAGAAACTCCAAATGTAGTGGCACACTGGAATCCTAGCACTCTGGAGGAAGAGGCAGGAGAATCATGCATTAAGGTCCAGCTTAGGCTACATAGTGTGTTCAAGGCCGGAGTGGGCTATAAAAAGGTACCCTGTCACACAGATGAAAGGAAGGAGAAAGAAAGAGTGGGAAGGGTAATGGAAGGAAGGAGGGCTAGCTCATTGCCAATTACTTGGCAAATAAAAGGAAAACTAAGAAATAAAGATGTGAGTTTGGATACACAGAATGAGCTGAAGAATCCTAACAGGATAGACTAGAATTTGGGGGATGGAGACAGGAAATGATCGGCAGGGTTTAGAGCATAGGGTACTAAAGAAGAGTAATGGAACATAGGGTGAGAAGTCATAGGTTAAGTGAGCTTCTTTAAGGGGAGGGGCCATGTGTTTTCTTCCTACATTCCCATAGTGTCAAGTACAATGTGTAATACAAGAATATGTGAATGAACTTCTTCATTGTGGTTGGTATAGCTTTGCTTCCTGGTGCTGTGATAAAATGCCCTGACCAATGCAACTTAAGGGAGAATGGGTTAGTTTGGCTCACAGTTCCAGGTAACAGTCCACCATTGCAGGGAAGTCAAGGCAGCAAAAACTTTAAGTAGTTGATCGATCACATTACACACACATTACAACACTGCAGAGAGCAATGAGCTAGCAGATGCACGAGAGTGCTCAGGCGCATTTGGTCATAGCTCAGCCCAGGAAATGATACTGTTCATGTAGGGTGGGCCCTTCCACTTCAGTTACCCTGATTAAGCTAATCACTCATAGACACTCTCAAAGGGTCCTGCCCATGTGATTTTAGGCTTTGTCAAATTGACAATACTATCCATCACTAATGCTGAGAGCATAGATTTTTTTTTAGTAGAGAGGCTTCATGCTGAAATGTTATTTATGGCAATTTCTACCTGGGAAATCTTATACATGGTGCTTAGTTTATTTAATCTTAAATTCACTTGTGTTTAAAACATGGAAGCAGTAGTACATATTTTGTTAGACTAAATCAGTTGAGGTATATAAAATGATTAGCAATTTACTTATAATTATTCAATAGATAATAGGGTAATGATGAATTTAAGGCTTTTCCTGCTATGAATTTGCGACTTTTAGGCAGATCATGGAAAGAAAAATTTAATTTGGCATCAGTCTAAAGAAGGAACTGACTAGATAATGAGAAGTAAGCTGACAGACATTTTAGCATTTAAGAATAGAAATTGTTCTAGGTAGAATAAGGGAGGTGGCAATGGTAATGAATGAAAGGGACAACTGAGCTGTGCACTCAGGAAAGAAAAATCAACCAAAGTTGTTACCACAGCACATGGTAAAAAAAAAGGGGGGGGGGAGTGAAAGATAACTTCTATCTCTGCTCTCCCTTGAAGGTCTCCATGAATATCTCCCAACAATTAACCACTATCTTCCCTTGGCTACTCTGACGTTAGGGAGTGAAAGTCAGTTCTCTGTGGGATGTGATGCAGATAACTGAGTTTCCTAACTGAGAAACTAAGAACGTTGTCTGTGATTCAACTGCAGTTGTGTTTGCAATGGGAAGCAAGATGTACAGAAAACCACCTCCTGAAGGGAACATAGTGGCTCAAGTTATCAAATGCATATGGGTAAGTTCATGAATTGCCTGCCTGCTTACCTTTTCAATAGAAAGGAAAGGTGCCATGCTAAACATGTGATTCTCCACACATGGCCATATGTTTTTCTCAATCATCTTCCTTCTATGAGCCTACCTTTTGACAAACTGAGTTTAGTTGCCTCTACTTGACCAGTCAATTTTTAGTAGGTGAAAGTCTTCTGAGTAGAGTTATATATGGTGCTATTAGGCAACAAGGAAAGATAAAAATTACACCTCCGATATTAGAATTCAGTGTCTGATAAAAGTTGAAGTCCATGCTTGACAGGAGGGATAAAGAATTGAAATAATGAGGGGTATCTTCCTTTTGTCTATCTCTGATTCTGGTCTCTGCCCTAGTTTGCTATCTGCAACCGCTTCAGGAACCGTTCTGAGGACATTCCAAAGCGACAACACTGGCTAGACTGGGCAGCAGAAAAATTCCCAGTAAGTGGGAACTGCAGAAATACCTCAAAATTCTATGAAATCTTTCCAATTCTTTTCTTCGGGCGCATTTGACCTCTTCTTTCCCTGTTTCTGACCATTTTTACTCTAAGCAAGAAAAGCACACTTGGAACTTCTGGCAATTCTGCCTGCTCTTTCTTCCTCCCTGCAGAAGCATCTCATTATGGATGTGAAGGCACTGACCAGGGTACTGTTCCTTTATATCCCACTGCCCATGTTCTGGGCTCTTTTGGACCAACAGGTAATAGTGGCTTTTGAAAGCTATGTCTTCCTTCATCCTCTTTCTTATCATTGGAAAAGTATATCTCACAACAAAATCTGTCTACTCTAGGGCTCACGGTGGACTCTGCAAGCTAACAAAATGAATGGCGATTTGGTGAGTTGAAAAAGTTTCTGAAATCATCTGTTAACTTCATCATACATAATTTATTTGTAATTAATTTAGTTTATACATTTTTAAGATTTATTTCTACATACATCTTTTATCTTTGTTATTAAAAAACAGAATTGACTTAAGATCATTAGAGATGTACATTAAGCCCCAAAACAGAGTAAGGCAAAGATAACAATGAAAAATTATAATCCTGATTTTAGAAAGGGAAGGAAAGGGTAGGAAATGCCCGGATTCCTCCACCCACTCACCCACCCCCTCGTGATGTGCTAAAAGGATAGCAGATGAAGTATTGCAAGACTGGCTGCTTGGTTTCCTTCCATTTGAGCCTGTCTTAGGGCATAGCAAGAAAAAGTTTGATTGATGCTTCTACATAATTCCTCCCATCCCTTAGGCTAGATCAAGCAGGGACCCACGAGACCTGTGGGAAAACAAATGAAATGTCTGATTTATAGCTATGAAAGAGTGACAAAATGATAAACATTATTTTCTTTTTTCCCCATGTTCATTCTTTGGTCCAGTCCATCCTTTGTTCCATCCTCTATTCTTAATTGTTCCATCCATCTCTAGATTATTATATTGATATTTTGAAGGGTGAGGTGACACCAGGAGCCTCCAAAGCATAATTTTACCTCTCCCCTCCCTCCCCTCCTCTAGTTGCCCAGAAGTTACCATGGCATTTCTCTTGTTGATTCTCTGGAGAGCAACTTTGAAAGTTGAGCATAATGTATCCGGGGCAACTTCAGGCTGACCACGACACCTGTCCTTCAGTCATTACCATCCCTGGCTATGGCGATGAGACTAAATAAAACATGCAACTTCGCCACTCTCAAGTAACGTGTAGTTTAGGTTGAACACCCCTAATCCAAAAATCTGTAATACTAATTGTTCTAAAAGACAGAGCTACTCTTGATCGTTAACATGATATCACAAAGCAAACATTTTCACACCATAAGGCTTTGATGCACAGAACTCTTGCCAATTATTGAATAAATTACTTTCAGGCTAATGTATGAGACATGCATAAAAACACAAATAGATTTTACATTTAAGCTCAGCCTTACTGCCCCTCCCCCAGTCTCCATTATGCACGAGCATGATTTGATTGCAAATCCCAAACATTTTGCTGAATGAATACTTAACCCATACACAGAAAGCAGTCTTTTCCCTGGGGTCCATCTGACTTAAGCAAATGGTCAAAAGCCATCCCATGTGTCTTCAAAGCCCAAATATCTTTGCCAGGAAATCAGAGATCCTGAAACAAAGATTTGATGAATTTTCTTTTATAGGCTTCTTATCTACTATCAAGATAGGTGACCTAGGCTTTCCGTGTCTTCTGCTACTATCTAACTAGAGTTTATTATGATGTTTCAGGGATTGTTTGTACTTCAGCCGGATCAAATGCAGGTAGGAGATGTCTCTGTAGGCATAGATGTGTGGTTTTCCTCTTTTACCTTGTTTGTTCCTCTCCGACAGCATTTGGGTTAATGGCCATCCTCTGATGTATTCCTCATGTGCTGAGGAGACCCATGCTGAAAACAGTTTCTTTGATCTTTCTCCTCTCTTTCACATCCTTCATAAAGGATGTAGTTCTGCTCAACTCCAGAGAGACTGAGTGTGAGCTCATGGATAAAGTGTGAGCACTGAATATTCTCTCTATGTCAAGAGAGTATAATTGGAAATATTGTCAAGGAAAATGCAAACCCATGGCTAGGGCTGTAGCTCAGCACTTGTCTGACACGGGATGTTCTAAGTCTGATCCCCAGTACTACTGAAAAAAAACAAAAAAACAAAATCAGGGTATAAACCGTTGTTGTTTGAGTAACAAAGTCAGAATCTCGCTTACTGATGGCAATTTTCAGGGTATTTATTGAGCCCCTCATTTTCCCCTTTAGGCTGTGAAACTAAAGACAAGGGACAATGGGAGGAAATTATTCCTAATTTGACTGACAGAAAAACAGACTCAGGAAACCTATTCCCTTGGTGTATTTGTAAGTTAAGATGTTTTGCAAGGGAAGTAGATCCTTGCATATAAGGAGATTGAGAAATATGGACTCGTTTACCTACTAAGTTGAATGTGAGGAGATGTGAGAGAGAGCATGCTGTCAGATGAGAGCATGAGCTCATTCAGGACAGAGGGACACTTGTACTGATCCTTGTTACCATGGTGTTGCAGGTGCTAAATCCCTTTCTGGTTCTTATCTTCATCCCATTGTTTGACCTTGTCATTTATCGGCTGATCTCCAAGTGCAGAATTAACTTCTCGTAAGTTCTCACTATAACATGAATTATTACATATCAACTCAGTTTGCTCAGCTTGATGATGATTCAGAGCTAGGATGTTTCTATATAATGGTTATTTCTTTTGATATAGCATTCATCTGTTTCTATATTTTGCGTGTTTGACAAAATTCTATTAATGTGGAAAAGTAGAAATTAGGTCAGTCTGGTGAGTTTCAGTGCCAATGTTACAGACTTGAGTGTATGATGTTGTACGGGTTGGTCTCAACAGGTATGGGGTATCAGATTTTTAAAGGACCAAGCAGCTTTATCCTTGAATATTGTTTCTCCAAAGAAGACCACCTTATTTTGTATGTGGTGGGGAGGGGGTAATTTTTGGTGTGTGCCACAACAAACGTGTGGAGGTCAGAGGAAACTGTGGTAATTGGTTCTCTCCTTCTACCATGAGGGTTCTGGGGACTGAACTCGGGTCAGCAGCCTTCATAGCATTACACTCCGAGCTCTAGTCCTGGACCAAGTCCTAAGGTTCTGATGACAACTAACTCTTGAAAATCTGCTGTTTCTATGAAACTAAGAAAGAACCTTGTAGAATTGGTTACAACATTGTTGGTAGTTAGTATGCACTGTAGCCTGCCCCATGCTTAGTAGAAAGCATCATCTGTAAATTTTTGTGAGGAACAGTTCAAGCCTCCTCCCATCTCTGGTGTAACAGCAATCTACTTGGGACAGTAAAGTGTTGAGCATTTTGCCACATACAGATGCCCTTGCCAGCTACTCATGGAGCAGGTAATAGACAGTCATAGGACCAAGCTCCTTGTGAATGTAAATCAAGCACAGATCTTTTCTTCAAGGTGTTCACTGGTTAGTAAGAGAGCTAGAACACAGGCAAAGACAACCAGTATGTGAGTTATCTTTGGTAAATACTCTAGGAAGGGAAGGTAGAAATGCCATAGAAGAACAGAGAAGCAAGTCCTCAGACCAACAAAGACTTCTAAAGAAGAAAATGAGTTGAAGAATTACAGCAAATTGATGTCTATAACAAACCTGGTTATATTGCCATTATTTTAATATTATGTTTAATCTTTAATACTTATATAAATATTATACTGATAATTATAATTATATTTAGTGTTTGATGTTATGACATAATAGCTAAAGTAATCATAATCATAAGCAAAGGTGATTTGTATATTACAGAGGAGAGGCTGCAAGTGTGGCTTGAGTAAAAGGGTGTTTTAGGGAAAGTTCTAGAAAATACTTTAAAAAGTAATTGGAATTAAGTAAGAAAGTCTTTAAAGACAGGCTAAGGAGTCTGGGCTTTGTACCTCTGAGAAGGGATAAGTATAATGGTTTCTCCTTTCCCTCCACAGATCACTCAGGAAAATGGCTGTTGGTATGATCCTAGCCTGCTTGGCATTTGCAGTTGCCGCTCTTGTAGAGATAAAAATAAATGTGAGTTCAGTGACTACTAAGCTTCCATCTGTTCCACTCACTTTCCTTCCATGTTCAATCTTGATGCCTTGGGACCCACCACAGTATGATTTCCTGGGACAGTTGTGGTAAATATAAATGAAGAGATCAACAATACTTAGAGGTCCACTTTCCACCTGAGTGAGTCTGAGTATATTTGCAGAAAATTCCATGACACCGATACCCAGATACTAAGGGAATAAAGATTTATATGATGCCTTTGTAACTACACACATGATTCTTCTGCCAGCAAATAGCCACTTTTAATTAAAGAACTATAAGACCACAACGGATGAATGTTTGTACCTACCATTCATTAGTGCTTACTTTGTGGAACTAGAGTCTTCCCTGGTTTTTTTTGTTTGTTTGTTTGTTTTTGTTTTTCTTAAAGTTAACTTTTCAGATTTCTAAGCCAAATGCTCTTCAGAGGGGTAAACTTGTATAGTCTTGGCTAGCAGGGCTAAGCTGTCAGAGACAGCACTAAGGTACGCGTTCTATCTGTCTCTCAGGGAATGATCCATCCCCAGCCAGCTTCCCAAGAGATATTCTTACAAGTCTTGAACTTGGCAGATGGTGAGATAAAGGTGACAGTTCTGGAAAGCAGAAATAATTCTCTCTTGGTGGAGTCCATCAGCTCTTTTCAGGTGAGGTATGGGTCCAAATGAATGAGAGATTGTATAGGCTATAGTAGCCTTGGTTGCTTTAATGACATTAATTAATCAAGAAAATAATTATTTTCTTATGTCCTTCAATAATCTCTGATCACTGTATTCTAGTGATTACATAATATTCTATCCTTTAACTGTAGTTCATTTAAGCGTTTCCTTACTGACTTTAGTGCTGGGCTTTATTGTTGTTTGCAGCACAAGCACTCCTACCACATAACTACAGTTATAGCCCTGCAAGGGTTTAGCTTAAATGTTTATTTAGTTATTTTTTAAATTATTTTTAAATTGTATGTGTGTGTATGGTTTGCCTGCATGAATATCTGTGCATCAGGTATGTGCCTGGTGCCAGCAGAGGTCAAAAGAAGACATCAGATGCCCTGGAACTGCAGTTACAGATTGTTGTAAGTCACTGTGTGGGTGCTGAGAATCGAACCAAGGTCCTCTGGAAAGGCATCCGGTGCTCTTAACCACTGAGCCATCTCTTAAGCCCTTATGCACTTATTATTATGCATAATGTTATAATGAACATCCCTCCTCATCCGTATATGTTTGTGTGTCTTATGCCAGTGTACTAGGAATGAAATAACTAGTTTAGAGGAAGAAAGAACAAGTATTGGATGAGGTTACACATCCCAAAGCTATGAAATTGAAATGTCTACACTGGCACAGAAAGTGAATATAACATGTTCTTCATCCTACAGAACACAACACACTATTCAAAACTACACCTAGAAACAAAAAGGCAAGATTTACATTTTCATCTGAAGTATAACAACTTGTCTGTCCACAATGAGCATTCTGTAGAAGAGAAGAACTGTTACCAGTTGGTCGTTCATGAGGATGGGGAAAGTATCTCCAGCATGCTGGTAAGTTAGGAGATTGTTCAAGCTCTGTTCTGAAGTAAGATGACTGGCTCATCAGAAGTCACTACAGATCTGCCTGAAAATGCAATGTTTTGATTATAGGTTTCCACTTGTCAGCTCCTACTGATTTTTTGCTTTCTTCTCTTGCAGGTAAAGGATACAGGAATCGAACCAGTCAATGGGATGACAGCCATCAGGTTTGGGTGCTGAGGACTTCACATAAAGAGGCCTCACATTTTATTTGTTCTGAGCAAGTCAGGGACATTGGTGTCTGTCAAATTTTCTAGGACAATGAAAGGCAAATATGCCAGCATGCTTCCTCCTGGCAGATAAACCTGAATCACTGGAGACCCTCTGTTCTCTGCCATAAAAGGCTTTCCTACCAATGTTATCCATTTGGCTTACTCTTAATGAAATAACTAAATTTCTGTGTTCATCAGATAAACATTTAGAAGTGAGTAAATGTTCCTACCTTTGTTTTTGGTAGTTGGATGTCTGCCCTATAAAATATAGGTTTCTATATAAATTGACAGAGGTATCAAAAGAGTTGGTTCTTAATCCTGATAAGGTTTAAGGCTTAATCCAGATGGCACAGGACAGATAGAGAGGTGGTCACCTCCTCTCTGTGGCTGGAATTGGACATGAAATAGAGAAAGTATGGCCCAAGACCAGGTAGTTATGGTTAAAAGCATAGAGGAGAACCATGAGGCAAAATCTGAATTCAATGAAAAGTAAAATCCATGCAAGCGCTTGCACTGGAGCGGCTTCAGAAAAGACAAACTGCCCAGAGGAAGCCAAGCAAGATGGAGCAGGAGGGAAAGACATTTCTGCATCAATAAGGAAGAGCTAGGAATCAACGTTCAGAGTACTTGTGGGAACTGCCTTGTCTATCTGTAGAGCAAGACAGAGGCGAAAATTATTTAAACAGAAATGAACCAAAACCCCATTCTGAGGGGGGCCTTATGGTCAGAATACTAGGAAGAGGATTCTGGAAGAGCCCAAGATTTCCAAAGACTAAAATATAGTGACAATGCCTTCTGCAGGCTGAGTCTTTAAACTTCACATGAATCAAACTGGATTTCTTTTATAAAAATATAACTAGTTGATATAAAATATTATATATTTATATATACTTATACTTATATTGTTTTTCTTAAATCTCAGTCGAGAAATTCCACCATTAGGAAGGAAAAATGGCTGGGGAGATAGTTAGGTTGGTAAAGGGCTTGCTGTGCAAACGTGAGGACCCAAGTTCAAGCCACAGGACCCATATAAAAAAACTGAGTGTGGTGGCATGAACCTGTAGCCCCCCTCTCAGTGAGAGATACAGTCTCAGACAACAAGGTGGATGGCCATCCTGAGAAACAATATCCGTGGTTGATTTCAGGCCTCCACTCAACATGTACACCTACACACACACACACACACACACACACACACACACACATAGACACACATACATACAGAAAAAAAAAAGGAAAGAAAAGAAACTGGGTATTTCTAAACTAGATTAGAAAGGAAAGTCAGATTTCCATGTGTAACTTTCCTTTTAATTTACCTGGCCATCTGGTGAGTATGTGTCAGTCATAAGTTAATATTCTAGGAAAGAAGTCTGTTTTTCCTGGAGTAAGTTAAGGCTAGTGATTACTTCTTACATTGCAGTTCACTTGTCTATTTGTTCCTGTCCCAGCCATTATTTTGCACACTTAGAATGTAGTTGTGAGGAACACAGTATCAGGTGTCCTTGTTTGGATATGATTTTCTGATGTGTAAATAACTTGTCTACCCCCAGATTTATTAACACTTTGCATAAAGACTTGAATATCTCCTTGGATGCAGATGCTCCTCTTGGCGTGGGCAAAGACTACGGAGTGTCTGCATACAGAACTGTGCTAAGAGGAAAGTAAGAGCCTTGCCCGTGTGCACATCTTACCTTCATCAAAACTATCTTTTTTAAACGTCGTTTCTGGATTTTGGTGATGGACACAGGCATGTCTGTGCTCATTTGGGGTATTGGAAGATTTCTGCTTCTTTTTAATTCTTGCCTCCTTACCTCAGGCTCATCTGATTTTCTACCCTGGTCAGCTGAGACTGTGGTAGTTGTGATGAGCACACCGTGTAGTTAATACAGCCCACTCCTGTGAGGCTCACAGGGTTTATTATTGATTTTGGCTCCTGCTCTTTGGTACTTGTCATTGGTACCTCATTATTTAGAATTTCCTCTCGGGTTTCCTGTTTTTTACTATTCTACTAAAGTCATAAGGTTTACCTGAGGTATGTTCATGGGCTTGGAGTATACAAAAGTTGATCTGTGCCATCCTTTTTAGGGGTTAGAATTTCATATATACTTAGAAGGCAATAACAAGTGCAGCTCCAAAGCAGAAACATGGCAAAAAAGCAGCTTACTCCTAGAAATGTCTGTCTTCAGAGATAGGTGGCTTCATTACTTTCCTTGCTAGAGTCGAGATTTCTCTTACCTGAGAATGGGATTGTTTCCTAAGCAATGCTGTTATGTGAGAATGCTTGGTTATTCTAACCAAGTCTCATCTTGTCACAGGTATCCTGCAGTGCACTGTGAAATGGAAGACAAAGTCTTCTCTCTCGATTTAGGTCAACTAGACTTTGGTACAACATATTTGTTTGTGATCACTAATGTAAGTAGCTTACAGCCACCTCCCTTCCCTCTGTCTGCCTATCTCTACATGTCTCCTTTCTTTACACACACACACACACACACACACACACACACACACGAACCACAGATTCCTAGCTAATATGTACATTATCAACTAAAGAAAAACCAAGTTTCTTTTATGTCACTATTTTGCACCTAATGCCCTATAGACTTAGAGCCAAAGGCATTTGGACAATGAAGACTTTTTAGTATCAAGGACTTTTACTGGAGCTAACTGAAGTCATGAAATGAATGTAGTGTTAGCAAGAGAAAATTCAAAACACTGGACTTGTATAGAAATGTCTAAGCTCTTGACGGTAACAGAGAAGAGAAACTAAAAGAAGGAATAGAGTTAGATCATAGAACGCTGGAGTTAGCTGTATCTGCTTATGATTACTGAGAAGTCCACTTCTTTCTCCCACTAAGATCACCAATCAGGGTCTTCAGGCCTGGAAGGCAGAAGACATTCCAGCCAATAAACTATCTATTGCATGGCAGCTACCACAGTATGTCCTGGTTACAGCAGCAGAGGTCATGTTCTCTGTCACAGGACTTGAATTTTCTTATTCTCAGGTAAGATCCTCCCCCCCACCAGGTAAGATTTTGCAAGCAGAAATGGTGATGCCACTCAGAAGATAATGCGTCTTAATTCTTGTACGTGCACATCCTACGACCTCCATCTCTTTGGTTCATGAGTTCTGTGCATATGACCCTGAACAGTCATCCTGATTTCCAGGATCATGACAAGGCAGAATTTAAGTCTGTGTTGTTTGGGCTCTGGAGAAAAGAAAACAGGATGAAGACGGAGGGTTATAGGGTTAGATTTCTCATGTTCAAATATTGGCTGCACGACCTGCTGTGTAACATGAGCAAGTAAAGCATCCCTCTGTGGCTGTTTTATGTCCTTTTCTTTCTTGTATTTTCAGAGTACTACAGTGATACTGCTTATCTCTTAAGGCCGTGGTAATAATTATATGGCACAATGAGTCAAAACATTCGATAATGATATCACTTTCTTCTCACTGTTGTAGTAGTACCATCCCATGAATCAGCTCGAGAGCTGAACGTAGTGGGGGAGGTGGGAGATGGAGTCTTTGTGGGAGATGTTCCATAGATAGACTCGTGGAGTAGGAAGGCAGAATAGGGAATGTTTACAAATGTGTCCTTCCTAGGCACCATCAAGCATGAAATCTGTGCTCCAGGCAGCCTGGTTGTTGACAATTGCAGCTGGAAACATCATTGTGCTTGTCGTGGCCCAGTTCAGTGGCCTGGTACAGGTATGGATCCGGGGAGAGCAGGAGCTCATGTCTACACATATCTATTCACGGATGTTCCCCCTCACACTTCCTTTTCTCCCTTCCCCCATCAGTGATGCGAGGCTTAGATAACAGACTGCCAGGAAATAGACACACGTGCGGCAATATTGAGCACCCTGTCCCTGTGGGAGGAGAGGCCAGCGAACCTAGCATTCTGCCAAGAAAAGTGCCCCCAAGTGATGGTTCCTTAGTCATCTTCCTGTCTCTCCACTCCTAGCTCTTTTTTCTTTATTAAATTAGGTTTCTCCATAATCTTCTCTTTGGTTTATTTCTCCCTGCAGTGGGCCGAATTCGTTTTGTTTTCCTGCCTCCTGCTGGTGGTCTGCTTGATCTTCTCCATCATGGGCTACTACTATGTTCCTCTAAAGTCAGAGGGTATCCATGAGGCAAGAGATAAGCAGCTTCCTCACATGCAGGAGAATACAATCAACCTAGAAACCAAGAACACAAGGCTCTGATGACTCACTGGACGGATAACTGAGCCCTGGCTCTGATTTCAGCCATCTCTTGTCCTCAAGCAACATTTTTTTCCCCCTCTGACCAGGTTAGGAGAAGGAGACAGCATTTATCTGAGTGGATCACCTCCATTTTTCTACCACAATAGAGACAGTTCTAAGACTGGGTTTTCAGGTCTTTAACAAAGATCCAAGACTCTGTGTCCTACAGGCTATTAATAAACTCAGTAAACATTAGACAATGTCTCTCAGGTTGGCCCAGTATCTCCAAATGCCCATGAAAGTACAAATGTGTATGCTAAGTTTGGGAGATTCCTTTGATAGGTATTCAGAACCTGTAGCGCTACTTGTTTATGTATTGGTTTAGGGCCAAAATTACAGAATACTGGTATCTCAAGTTCCTTTATCAGTAATATAACTTTGCTATTCATGAGGATGTCAAAAATGTAACATATGGTATGAGCTAACCCTGAGGCTAGCTTATCAACTAGAAAGTTTAATATGATTTTAGATAGCAAACTATAGCATGGCATTTTAGCTACACATGGAGGATACCTCTTTCTGATTACCACTGTGGTGTATCTACTTATCCAAACACCCTTCTCTCAGTACTAACAGATCCTGGAAACCACAATAAAGACAGTAAGCAGAATCGCGGGGACACAGGAATGCATATCAACCATTCATTTTCCTGTCCTGCACACTCCTCTAGAGAACTCTCCTGCTCCTGGCCTGAGCTGTGCTCTTCTGTGAACATCTGTCTAAGAAACTAACTATAGCTTTGCAACCCAGCCTTTTCAGTGTTGCTGGGGCAGCTTTATCTTATTATTAATCTTTGTTTGTTACAGCAAATCTTCAATAATGAAATGTTTTTCTAACCCAACTTCCTTTAATTTTTTATATTTAGCCTCTTTGTTATGTATTTTTACTTTTCCCGTAATTTTTGTTTACATTTCTCCCTTTGGTCTTAGAAATGTCCTGCTTATCGAAAAGGGATAATACTAATATCCTAGGTTTGAAGCTCTAAATTGTATGGTTCAACAAATGGACAAGGACCTGCATGAGAAACTTATTCAAATCTGTGGGGGTGGGAGGAGTTTTTGTTTGTGTGTGAACAAAAGGAGTTGAGAGACATTATCTCATATGTAATGCGTGGATCAGGGGACGAGCTTGGGGATATTAGGACTATGTCATGTGTTCCTAGGAAAACACATTCACAGCCCCTGGTGAAAGACCTCTTTTCTGTTCCTTTTGCCACACTGTTCTCTGCTGTAGCCATGTTGGATCACACATTGTTAATAATATAATATATTCTTAAGAGAATTTGCTCCAGTTCCTCAAGCTTTAAATCCTTCAGTACTTAAATACTAAGATTTCAGAAACCGTAAAAGAGGTCGCAGTGCCATCTACCTTCCCCAGGTAACTTGATAAAAACCTGTCCAGACTTCTTTAGAAGATCTTCAGTTTCAAGAAACTTTAACTCAAACTAGTTGATGAATTTTGTTTTAAAAGATGTTAACACTGATCTGTGAATAAAAGTTTTTATGTATAAGTAAATTTGGGAAATGAGATATATTATTATTCTCTTTGAAATACTATATCTCTGTGTTAAAGTCTCTGAGATGTCCCTGGATTATCCTAACATGTGGTAGTTTCTTCAGAACCTCGGTTTCAGAAGAACCGTTGTTCTGGCTAATGGGTTCACCTATAAAGCATCCTGCTATTGAGCTGTAGACATAGCTCAGTGGCAGAACAATTGTTTCGTGTGCACACGGTTCTGCATGCAGTCTCCAGAACCGCAATCAAACAGACAAACCAAAGCCCTTCTTACTGTACTGGTTCTGTCCTTCACAAAGTAGGTAAGCATAGACTTCTCTTCTGGGTATTGGAGTGTTTGAGAGAGTGTCCTGATTGCATAATTCCACTCAGGATCACCAAGTGAAATATTTTCAGTTCTTGTAGAGTTCTCTACAAGGTACAGTGTGGGACCTTCCCCCACTCCGTTCTCAGCTCTTCCGTGGCTCCCAGCGGTGCCTAGGTGTCTTAGAGCCTGAGAACCAGCCTCTTTGCAGGCCCAAGGACCCGCGAGCTAGCTCCAGCTGTCCTGCGCCTCAGATTGTGCTCCCCCCTACCCCAGGGGTGTCCTGGGGCTTCCCTAAGGGCCAACACCCGCCCCAGCACCAGCATGGAATAAGCGCAGTTGGTTGGTATCCCTCCTCCCCTAGTGGCAGAGCCCTGTGGGGGAGCGGACACAGGACCCATAACCCTAAACACAGCTCTGTCTTTTCACGATACCAGCTTCTTTCTGCTAAAAAAAGAAATCCTTTATATGAAACAGAGCAATTAAGATTAAACTATATGATGCCTAGAGCCAAATACAACATCCTTGAAGTCATCTGACTTCCAGGTTAGCACCATCCTTTAAACAAAGCCCTTTCTTTTAACCAGGTAAGGTGATATTTGATGTTTTACTATTAACCCTGCATGAGATTACTACAAAGTTTTAAATAGAATGCAATCATTCGTATTTTGAGTTCTACTGTGTGCCATTTGTTGAATTAGCTGAGGGAGAAACAAAAAAATTAACAATCTATGCTTAAAGTTGCCTTTTGCATCTTGACTGACAGCTTGTGAGATCTTGGTGAGTAGATCCTTAGGCAAGCAATGATGTGGTGAGACAGATAAACAGCACCGTAAGAATAGAGTACAAGAGATAGAAGACTCATTTAGAGAAATGTAGGGACTAAATCCTGTGGGGCCTTGAACCATGGAGGCTTGGGAGATGACTCAGTGGGTGAAGTGTTGGTTGCACAAGCACCAGGACCTGAGTTTTGGATTCCCCATATCTACATAAAGGCTGGGGATATAGTGCCTATCTGCAACATCCATGGTAGAGGTGAGATGGGAGGACTCCAGGGACTCACTGGGCAGCCAGTCTAGTCAAAACAGAGAATTCCAGGTTCAGTGAGACACTGTCTCAAAATTAAGGTAAAGAATGGTAGAGAAAGACCCTCAATGCCCTTTATATGTGTAAGCCCATGTGCACACGCATATACATATTCCTTTATTGTTGTATTATCATTTGTGTGTGTGTTGTGTATGTATGTGTTGTCCTTGCTGGTGTGTGTGTATGCATCTGTGTGCATGTGTATGTGGTAAGTGCTTGCTGGGGTGTGTGTGTGTGTGTGTGTGTGTGTGTGTGTGCGTGCGCGCGTGCCCATGCATTCATGCATGTACAGAGGCCAGAAGAGTGTGTTGGGTGTCGTTTTCCATCACTCCCCGTCTTATCCTCCTGTGTCAGGGTCTCTCACTAAACCTGGAGCTAGGCTGCTGGCCAGCAAGCTGCAGCAAGCCTCCTATGTCTATCACCACCACTATAGCATCAGAGTCAGAGGCACATAACTATGGTTGGTCTTTTAACATGTGTTCTTTGAACTCAGATCCTCATGCTTGCTCATCAAACCTACTTAACCACTCAGACATCTCCCAAGCCCCCAGTTTCCCTTTGAATAAAGTATACTGATCTATTAAAGCCTCCAAAGCAGAATATTTGACATTTATAACTCAAAATCAACTTAGTAGATCACTAAGAGTTACAAAACTCTATCTTTTAAAATATTTATGAACAAACAACAACAGCAAAAAGCATGTAAGCATAGAACATTAGGCCAGGCGGGGAATGGCAAGTTGCTCCATCACAAATGTTGGTCCCAACTGCTTCATAATGGCTTCAAAGAGTACTCTGTTGAGAGGGACTCTAAAGGTTTGTACAAATTCAGCAGAAAAAATAAATAAATAACCAAAGGCCCCACACCCCCTGAAGAAGAGGGAAGTGCAGCATCCTGGTTATGTTCAACTTTCTATTTTTGACTTCTACATCCTCCAGAGTCATCTACTCAGCTACAATAACTACTTATCATTTCCCCAAAGTACTGTGCAATACTTGCTACAAACCTCACTGTTTTTATCATTCCTGTCTTTCATCATTTATACTACTCTTGCCTCAACTTCCACAGTTCTTCATCTTCTTTCTGAAGTAGTCTAGCCATCTCTTATACCACTTTGGAGTGTGTGTCAACATCCCTTGCTTTATAGATGGCATGCGTGTAAACAACATGTGGTGTGTGTTTCTGCTTCTCAAATTGGGAAATAAACTTGCTGAAGACAGTGGAAAAATATAAAGACACATGCAGTTTTGTAAATCGACCAACAAATATGCATACACAGGCGGATTTCTCTTCTTTATAGGAATAGCAGAAGTTACAAAGGTGTCCAGTCTTAGTACATATGTCTATCTTTGTGTGCTTGTAAAAAGTGACCAGTGTCAAAGGCTCATCAGGAGCTCAAGGGGAGGCCATTGCTCTCAATTAGCAGGACAGTAACCTGGAACTGGGGCTTCCACCAGAACAGTATCTGAATTTCTAGAATATTCCAGCTGTTGTTTAAAACACCCTACTTTCAAACCATGAAGACTGCTCAACCATCTAGCCTCTTCATAGGCCATTGATTTGTGTCACATGACATTCTTCTAGAGTCTAGAGCATTCCCTGCATCCCTCTTAGTTCAGTGTCGGCAGAGAACACCACTGATGCTGCCTTAGGTGAGGGCTATTGTACAGAAATGTTCTTATTTCTCTTGAAAATCTACATTGCATCCATTACCTAAACTCATAGAGGCTGTGAATCACTGGCAGTTCACCCAAGTGACCATTTGTTTTGTGAAACCCAAAGTAAACATGGTGAGATGAAATTTGGTTCCTTGATCTATGACGTTTTAGTCTATATCTGATTCCAACTATTAGTAATTACTGTTTAATTCATTTAGTATTTCTCCTAAATGTGTACCAAGATACTATGAGGGCACTGTGACAAAGTCATAGTACAAGGGACATTTTGAATTTTCAAAAGCAGCAAAATCACTTGAGCATTATATAAACCACTATCTCAAGAGAGGTCACAGTTTCAACACTGGGTAAGGATATATTCCTATCAGCAACGTATCGTTACAGAACTGTTGTTTTGTTGCTTGCTGTAATTTTTTTTTTTTTAAAAAAAAGGAAAGACAAGACAAAAAATTATGCAGAAAACAAAGATAGCGTTGTCTGACCTGATTCTAGAGTTAGAGAATTTGCTCCACACTCAACAAATACACACATCCCATAGTAACAAACTGTTGTTATTTAAGAACTAAATGAAAATACTATTTTACCTTTCAGTTTATGCGTATTTTCCCTCACTTAGCTATGAGGCTATTCACATATATTTATTCAATTGTTTTGACTTAAGAAAAATAGAATAGTTTAGTAATCCTTTTTGGCCTAGAGCATAAAAAATAGGCACTGATATGTCAGGAGACACAAACAAATTTGGGAAACCATAGTGTAGTCTCATCCATGATTAAAAGTTTAGATAGATAAAAAGCTTTGTATTCAGTATGGTAGACATTTGCTTTGGGATATCCGATACCCTGAAAAAAAGAGAGAGAGAACTGGAGGAATACGGAGCAATGTGGAAGGAAGGAGGCTGAGAGGGAGGGGAAGATGGAGCAGGCACCATCTAAGGGACTAACAGTGCTTGCTGAGATCTAGGATTTGTGCTAAACACTTTACCCCTGATAACAGTTCTTAATCTTAGGGCTTGGACCATCATGTTTGCTATGGCACCTTCTGGATTTCTTCTGTTCTCATTAGTAAACCATCATTTCCCAAAGCCCCAAGTGTTTCCTCACTACTCTGGCAATCTAGAGCCTTATACATATGACCTGGGTATGCCCATAAAACAGCAGTTTAATGAGCCAAGAGGGAGCGCTATACTCAGTTAGTGCCTAGCCTTCCTAGTGCAAAATGCTTAGTACCCTAACCATCTTGAATCCTCACAGCATCTCCTATGGGAAAATAAGTCGAAATGACCTAAAATGGCTTGACCTTGAAGTCAGGTCATAATTCTCTTGATTCATGGACAATCCAGATGTTTCCACTGAGGTTTCATGAACTGTCTTCAGTTTCTAATGGTATGGTATCATTCCATTTGAATTTTTAAAGTAAAATTTATATATTCCATTCACCAATTAGAATGCATTAGTGATTAATTCCAAGTTACCAATAGGGCATCAAGTTTCCACTAAGGAAATAAATAAAAGCCCTTCCCTTTGGAGTTTAACCCAAGGGTAAGTCCAGATTTAAATTCTCTCCTTCATGATATGCCTCCCATCCTCTGTCTGTTACATGCATTTGAATCTGTGTCTGCTTGAAGGCTGTCTTAGGAATATTTGCCCCTGTAGGTGTCTGTGTGTGTGTATCCCTATGTGTGTCTGTCTGTTGCATGAGCTGTGTGTATAAGTGGTGTCTGTCTGTTGTATGTGTCTGTGTATGTGAGTGATATCTGTATCTCCCTCACAAAAGGCTTCTCTCTTGCTAACTGAACAGCATAGAAAGCATCACATGGGATAGTTTTTACAAAGAATTAAGTCACTGTCTCTACCTGATTCCAACTGACCCAGACAACAAACATCATTGTCTATCAATCGATATCCATAAATATTTGCTTTTAATCTTTATAGTAGATTTTAGAAAGTTACTTTCAACTTCTGTATTCTCTGCTTCCAGGAGAGAATGTTGTCCAGGATAGGGGCATGGAAGACTACATAATTTAAGATTGTAGCATAGGCTGTTAAAATTGGTTGTATGGGCAAATAAGTAAATCCAAGCCAAGTAAGATTGGTTGTTACATTGTTGTCTTATAGGAAGGTCAGACAAATAGTTTGAGTACACAGTGGACTAGCAGTCTTAAGTCTTAAGTGAGTTCAGGGTGTTTTATTAACTCTAGCTGTACGTTCAGCAGAAGTTCCAGTTTCTTAGAACATAAACAAGATGTTTCTCTAACATCACCAGATTCTATACGATAGTCACAATGCTGTGTAGAACTCAATACCTACAGCAACCCCTGAAAACTAGACTGAGGGCTGATGAGAAGGTCTGGTGGTAAGAGCACCTGCTGCTCTTGCAGAGGGTCTGGGTTCAGTTTTCAGTGCTCACATGGCAGCTCATAGGATTATTCCAGTTTCAGGGAATCTGATGCCACGTTCTGGCTTCCTTGGGCACCAGGCTTGTAAATGGTATGTTTGCAACATGAAGGTAAATACCCATACACATAAAATATAAATAAATCTTTTTTAAAAACCTATTCAGAGAGATGTACTGGAAACATCAAAATGGAATTCTTAAAAACATGTACCTATAAACTACAGGAAGATAGAAAGGGAAAAAGAGTCTCATCAGCATTTGGTGTCCTCGGTGCTTTGAATTTATATGTATCTTCTGGTATCTTATTTTTTTATTTGCTGTTCCTAATGACATATGATTTTGATCGTGAGATGTACATCTCATTTTATGACTGGATGTCTTCTTTGGTAACTTTACTGACTATATTCTGCTTTTATCTATTTTTAAACTGGGTCATTGTTTTCGTCTTACTGAGTTTAAACTGTTCTCAGTACAAGTTGGATACATACCCTTTATCAAATTTTTTTTTTTTAATTTCCTTCCTTTCTATATTTTGTCTTCTCAGTAGATACTGTCTTTTGAAGAAGTTTGTATGAAATTGACTTTGGCCTAAAGATGCTTTTGTATCTGAATCCTGCTCTAAGGAACCATAACCTAATTTGGTATGTAAATTAACTTAAAGCCTAATTTAGGGCTATACTTATGTGACAAATTGCTGACTCTTGGCCAGACTTCACAAATCACAGTCAGCCAAATGACCAGACCATGAGTAACAGAAAAATGTCAATTCTCTGTACCTCACTTCCCTTATTCTAGCTGTAAATGCCACCTGTCCACACACTGAACTCACCTCTCTGGACTTCTCATTCTGAGAGCTGCCCAGTTTGTGAATTGTTCCTTGCTCATTTAAACCCTATGAAGTTCAACTTGTCTACACGGTTTCTTTAAGCAGGCATTTGCTTTTACACAATAACATGGAGATGGAAGTCAAACATAACTCAGGTATGCATGCTGATGCCAAAGAATTGGGTGGATCTCAGAGGTGACTGAGAGTCCTGTTTACCCAGTGTCCCCTTTGATCAACACAGCGTAACAAGAAAGGGACTTTACTTCTCTGTAAGCAGCAGATTGTGGGAAGGCAAATACACAGCCAGTGAGAGCTGGTAAGGAAAGTTTGTTAAACAGTCCTCCAGTTAGCCTCGCATCCAGGCTAAGGGTGGTCAAAAGTTAACCTCAGCAGTCACCCTCTCTTATTCCTGTTGGGTGAGGTAGGGGAGGCTTGATAAATTTATCCTCTGCTTTGAGAGGAACAGGGAAAACCAAAGAAATTTACTTACTTTTTTCTTTGAACATTTGTTTGTTTGGTTTGGGGTGTGGGGCAAGTATGGCAGGGTATATAAAGGTCAGAGGGCAACTTACAAAAAGTCTGTTCACCTCGTCTACCTTGTGGGTTCTGGAGATCCAGCTCAGGTTATCAGGCTTGGTTGCAAGTGCCTTTACCTATTGGGCTACCTTAACAACCTAAAAAGACCTTCTTGTTTCTCCTTTTTTTTCCCCCATGGGCATTTAACTGGAAATAAGTATTATGCTGCAAATTCTGCTCCACTAGCCATCCTTTAAAATGTTTATTTTTAGAAAATTTCATGTATTTACAGCCACAGTGGTAGATTGTCCTGATTTTATTGAACCAGTCCTGAGAATATGTCTCATCCTGGAAGTGAGTAGTACATCATTTCAAACGTATGTCTCTAGATGGTTCTAGTACATGGCTGTTTACTAAGAGACACTTTTATAGAATCAAACACTAGCACAAGGCTGAGTGTTGGGGTTTAATCCCAGCACTTGGGAGGCAGAGGCAGGTGAATTTCGGTGAGTTCTAGGCCAGCCTGGTCTCCATAATAGAGAAACCTTGTCTCAAAAACATTATACCCCCAAAATAAAATACTAACACAAACAACAGAAGATAGGCAAATAGTTATAAGTCTTTGGTTTTCAGGGATTCTATGTGGGGTAAAAGGTCCAAGTCCACTTCTGGGTTTGAAACTCATTAAACCCCACCAATCCCCAAGCTTGAAATCCCACCAATCCCTAGGCTTGACTTAAAATCCCACCAATACCCATCCTGGACACACACACACACACACACACACACACACACACACACAGCACTGTATATAAGCCTGCCTCCTGCTCACTTTCCTACTGCCTCTTATCTGAGCAGAGGCAGCTACCCTGTGTCTTTCCCAATAAAGCTCTTGTGTGAGTTTTCCGATACCTTTCCCCTCAGAGCTATATCACTTACATTCAGTGGGCAGTTTTTAGTTTTTCATGGTTTCAAATCAGAAGAAGAGGAGGAAATTGCAATGCTCATTTGGAGAATTATAGCATGATATTAACAGAAGACTGAATGATTCAAAGTTAATGCCAGCTCTTCTGGTGCCTTTGCACCAGATATTTTTACATTGAATTGAATGCGTATAGGAGTTTAGCCTGCACATGAGTCTGCATACCACAGATGTTCCAGGTACTGTTAGGAGCCAGAGTATCCCCCTAGAAATGGGGTTACAAACTGTTGTGAGCCTTCAAGTGAGTGCTAGGAGTCAAATGTGGATCAGAATAACAGATGATCAGTCAGTGCTCTTAACCACAGAGCCATTACTGCAGCCCCTCGAATAGACCTTTAAAAGCCTCTTCAGACTAAGAGGCTGAAGCCAACTTCATTAGATTTCACCTATAGAACTTCTTAGTTTGTTCACCAACATTCTCCAGTTGTGTGTCATCTCACTGAAGTTTGATAGACAAACAAAAACAGTTCAGTAGACATCAAACAAATATACAACCCTTCTCAAAAATGACCAAAAAAATCAAACTCAACCACAAAGATTTCTTTAAGTTTATACTTGGTACAGAAATTAACTCAGAATTCATAGGTTTGTATATAATTAATAAATGATAAAATTTCATGAAAAAAATCACTATAGGAAAATATTCAGGATATAGGCTTAGTCCAAGAGTTTTTGGAGTTGACATGCTTGATTTATAAAAAGAAAGTGGAAAAATTAAACTTCATCAAAAGGTATTTTTGGGAAAACTCATGAGACATTATTGAAAGACAAATTACAGACAAGCCAAACACAACAAAAATTGAAAACTAAATTTCCGGTAAAAGGCTAATATCTCTAACCCTCTAAACTTGACACTGATAAAGTAAATGAACTAGAAATAAGGAAAAAAAATGAAGAAACCATTTCTAAAACAGAATATACAGATGGCAAATAAGCACATAAAAAGACAGTATTATTAGCCACTAGGACAAATGGAAACTTAAAACCACAGTAAGGTATTTTCATGCAAAACAACATATTATTTGATTTTATATTTTAAATACATTCATAGTCAACACATCCCTCTGTGGCTTTCTCATTACTCTCTTCAATGTAAACAGTGCATACAACTGAAAAATGGGCAAATTAGCTAAGAGACCACTACACATCTATTAAAGCATTTAATAGACAAAGCTAAAAATTCACTGTCAGTTGAGAAGTCAAAGAGCAACAAAAATGTTCCTTCATTGTCTGTGGAAGTGCAAAATATTGCAGCCATTTTCAAAAACAGTATGGCAGTTTCTTATAAAGTTGAACTTTATAAATAAGTTAAGCAGATTCATGTGCATAAATTAATATAACCCATAAATTGTCTAGTTGTTTTCTCAAGAAACAGGAAACTCGTGTTCAAAGTAAAACCTGTGTATACATTTTTATAGCAACTTTTGTTGTATTTACCCCAAACTAGAAGAATTGGAACTGTCCTACATCAGATGAACAGATGAACTGTGGAATGCTCACACAATGGAACAGGAGGAGGAGGAGGAGGAAGAGGAGGAGGAGGAGGAGGAAGAAGAAGAAGAGGAGGAGGAGGAAGAGGAGGAGGAGGAAGAGGAGGAGGAGGAGAAAGAAGAAGAAGGAGAAGGAGAAGAAAAGAAGGAGAAGGAGAAGGAGAAGGGGAAGGGGAAGGGGAAGGAGAAGGAGAAGGAGAAGGAGAAGGAGAAGGAGAAGGAGGAGAAGGAGAAGGAGAAGGAGAAGGAGAAGGAGAAGGAGAAGGAGAAGGAGAAGGAGAAGAAACAAGGAACTGAATTGGTTTTCCTAGAGAGACCTGTCTCTATACCTAATAGATGAATGGTAGCTGTACTCTGCTAAGTGAAAGAAGCCATATCCAAAGGCCACATGCTGCTTACTCCTCTGACTGCTGGAAAAGGCAGAGCTATAAGGCTGAGAAACATCATTGGTTGCTAGGGTTGAGACAGGGGATCTGCTGACTATAACAGAGAAGCACGAGAAAGTGCTTCATCTGATGGAGTTGCTGTGTGTGGTAGAGGAGGCACGCTGACTACAACAACCATTCTCCACAGAATGATTCTACAAGGTCCAAGACATTTTGTTACCATGTTATTTATCGAAATTAACCTATTTATCACAATTGCTTTGGGTGTCTACTGGATAGAGGCTTGGAATGGTTTTTATTATTCTAAACAGCACAGATAGCCTTTCTCTACAATAAAGAGATACCCGACCCTAAATGTACTAGGATTCAGAAGCTGGGATCTGCACATAGTCAAACCTTACCCCCTGGTCCGTAAGGGCAACAGAAATGGACTCAATGGGTTAGCAGTAAACAGACAAGCAAACAGGACACGAAGTTGGGAGGCATCTGTGCTAGGAGTTTGGAGGGAAACTGGAAGAGTTACAAGGGTACAGATATAATCAAGGTGTATTGTGTACATATAGTACATTTTCAGAGACTAAATAGACATATTTTTTAAAACTCAGAAGGTCACACAAACTTAATATTAACATGTGAAGAAAAATTTAAATCAACCAAAATGTCAAAAATGCATCAGCTAGATATGGACATACATTAAAGTATAAACCATTTCGCAAGAAAACCAGCACCATTACGGTGAATATCTTTACTCAGAACACATGGCAAATCCCTTCGTGTATTTGGCAGGTTTGGTATCTTACAATATAAAGCTTCATAATTTTCTACAAGCCCCTTTCACATATTTCCTTATGTCTCTCCCTAGGTTTTTTTTTTTTTTCTGTCCACACTGGGGTTTATTTTAAAAGAGCTTTAATGGCTAACACTCCTATTGCAGAGTCATTAATTAATACACACATATCAGCTTTCAGAACACATTTCCAAATGTAAGCAGAGTCTTTGGCTTCTAGCCAAGATAAAAAGACATTGGATTCCTGACAACCGGGTCAGTAATACCTGAGATGGTGAGTGAAAGAAACAAGCCATACAACTTCTTGGGTTTACTACCTTTACAGAGATAAGGAGGGAGAACTTAACTAGCCCACTGGATGCACTGAAATAAGTTCACAAAGACCAGAGCAACTGGAATTCATAGCTCAGAGCACCAGCATGAAGAGAGCAGCATAATGACAGCCAGCATCCTAGAGATCTGCATGAGGTCCCAGCTGGGTGTTGCAAGGGATACTAGATGTGTGCATGTGAGGAAACCACCCAACTCATGAAAATAATTATTTAAAAGCATGTAAGGGAATTGAGTCTAGGACTCACACTAGGCAAAGAAAGGTGTATTTTCTTGCAAGCTAGATATAAAAACTAACTATATTCCTATTCATAGGTGCTGGGTGTCATGTTGGAGACATGGGGTTTACTAGTCACAGATGAACTGCTCTAGAGCCACCTGACACACGATCGAAGTAAACTCTGAAAGGATGAAGCTCTTTCTTCTTTGTAACATCAGTGTGCCTGAGAAGAAATGCAAAGAAAAACAAGAATACGAGTGGAGAACTTTGGTGGCTGCTTGTGTTGGTGGTTTCCGGTTGTAAGGAACACTGCAACTAACACCCAGTGTGGTATATGGAGGAGGCAAAAGG
The DNA here is from genome assembly GCA_019843965.1 of Rhynchomys soricoides. Lineage (NCBI taxonomy): Eukaryota > Metazoa > Chordata > Mammalia > Rodentia > Muridae > Rhynchomys > Rhynchomys soricoides. The sequence continues at coordinate 303,141 of JADRCH010000149.1, read as the reverse complement.
GAAACCCTAGGAAATTTACCATCATGCACTAATTCCAAGATCCCTGAGAAGCCCCCAACTCCTATCTTCTTCCTATCCAGAGATCTTTCTGTGTTTATAGTACTAGGGCCAGGTTTGTTTTGCTTTGGTTTAGCTACAAGGAGCACTGGAATGCCTGGACTCTGTGTGATGGATACATCTGGAATCATCTAAAACCCAAGCAGCTGGGAATACCTGTAAGGAATTTTTTTTTCCTTAATTAAATCACTTGAAGTGGGGAGATCCACTTTTAAGGGGGATCTTTTGAGGTGGGAAGATTCACCTTTAATCTGGGCCACTCCTTCAGGTGGCAGTTTACATGAGGACAGGGAAGAAGGAAGTTTGTTCTCTTTGCTTTTTTGCTTTCGCTGGCAAGTCCATTCCTTCACTGGCATTAGAGCCTACTTCTTCAGATTTCTGACATATACTGAAGACCAGCTGAGACATCCAGCCTTGTGGACTGAACAACATACTGGGGATTCTTGGACCTTCCACTGATAAACAGCCATTGTTGAACTAGCAGGATCACAGCCTGAAAGTCATTTTAATAAATCCTCTTTCTAAATATATGTTGCCACAGAATCTCTTTGTTTCTTGCTGGGAGAGAGAGAGAGAGCAGGTTGGGGGGGGGGTCTTCATATCTTCTCTTCAGGTCACAGAAGTTTTTCATGTGATATCTGCCACTAGAAGAACCACCTCCCTTTTTGTACCCAAAACACTTGCTAAAAAGTCAAACACAATTTTTGTTCTGTCTTGTTGACCTTTTTAGTTTTTCCAATGATTATGATAGAGGGCTCTTTAGGGGTGACAGAAAGATTTGGTATGGCAACAGGGGAGGGCTTCTTAGGTCTTCTGTGGTCCCTGAGAAACTATGAGGTCTGTACAAAGATACATAGACTTAGGTTGCAATGTGTAGCCTGTTTCCTAAGGGAATGTAGCCAGTTTCCTAAGCTGAACTCAAACAAACAAAAAAGGCCAGTTAGCTCAATCCACCTTTAACATAGCTGATGTCTTCAGCTCAGATGCCATTTTATGGTAGCAGGCCCTTAATCTGATTTCAAGGTGAGCTCTTTCTTGCTCTGTTCAGATAGGCAGCTTTGTTTCCTTACTGGCAAGAACATAGACTTTAGAGTAAGATTCTTGGATTTCTCTCTTTCTTTTTCTTTCATTCTTTCTTTCTTTCTTTCTTTTTTTATCTAATTTTTTTACTTGTTCACTTTACATCCCAATCACTGCACCCCTCCTGGTCACCCCCTTCCACAATCCTTCCTTCTTCCCCTTCTCCTCTGGGTGGGTGGGAGCCTCCTGGGTATCCCCCCAACCCTGACACTTCAGATCTAGGTACTTCCTCTCCCACTGAGGCCTGACAAGACAGCCCAGCTAGAACATATGTACAGGCAACAGCTTTTGGTATAGCCCCGTTCTAGTTGTTCAGGACCCACATGAAGACCAAGATACACATCTGCTACATATGTGCTGGGAGGCCTAGGTCCAGCCTGTATATGTTCTTTGGTTGGTAGTTCAGGCTCTGAGAGCTCCAAGGGTCCAGGTTAGTTGACTCTGTTGGTCTTCCTGTGGAGTTCCTATCCCTTCTGGGCCATAATCCTTTCTCCTATTCTTCTGTAAGAATCCCTAAGCTCCATCCACTGTTTGGCTGTGGGTGTCTGTATCTGTCAGCTGCTGGTGGAGCCTCTTGGGGGACGACTTGTTTCCATTCTTCTTTCCTCTTGAGCAAGAGTCAGAAACTAGGTCAGCTGGTGCAGTCTTTCGGGCGGTGGGGGTGCTATGAGCTCCATGTCGGGGTCCAGAGGATACTTTCTCTTCTGTCCTTGGGCAGCTGATGCACATCTGTCAATGAACTCAAACAGCATCTCCTTGGTGACAGGGTTGGAGATGTTATTGCACACAGCCATGGCTATGTTGTAGGTATTTGGGAAACTCTTGTCTATTCTCTGTCTCATGAAGACTCAGCTGTTGTTCTCAAATGTGCATTCTATAATTTTGTCATTGTACTGTTTAAGTTCTTTTGTAACCTTGATTTGTGCAAAGGGTCTTTCATAACCTCCAACATAGAGAAGGCCAACATCCCATGGAAGCAACCCTTCTCCTCCCGTTCTGTTATCTTAAGTCGAAAATCCACAGAGTTTAGACTAGGATGTTTCCATTTCAAAATGTCATCATATCGACCAGGTTTGTATTTTCCCATAGGCTAAAAAAATATGTCCATCCATTTCATGGCTGACTTCTTTGGCAAAATTTCCTTCTAGAAGCTTTCTTGAAATATTGATGTCAAAAAATGGTTTAGATCTGTCACAAATGGTTACTAAGTTTTGTCAATAAGCCCAGTCTTCATTTTTTCATGTTGTGAACTTATTCAATACACTAGAGACGAATATTAAAATCACAATCTCCAACTGGTTGTGCATTGAACTTAACTATATCATATATCAAATATCTTGGAATGGCCTGTCTGCTTACTTTGTCAATGACCATTTCCCCATCCAAAAGGGTATTTGATAAATGTATTTGAAGATCTTTGCGAAATGGAAATTCCAGATTTGAAACATGAAAAACTGAATTATCTCTGTCAATCATAAAAACTTCATTGGTGCCATCACTCAACATCATGTAACGAGTACCATCTGCTTCCCAGCTTACTTTGTATGGCTTCTGCTCTAAAAATATAATATTTTGCTTGTCCATGGAGACAGGCTGTGCTCTAGGAAACTCAAACCCTTCCCAGCCACAGAGCTGATGACATTTCTGCTGTACCTCTCCTAACTTTGGTTGAGTTGTTACTTGGGTTATACCTTTAACAGTTATGCCTTCCAAGAAAATAGCTCCCAGTTTTAACCGTTCTTCTCTCCTTTTACCAAAGGAAGCACTTGACCCTGGTTCTGAGTCCTTTTTTCCATCTTCATTCTCATCTTCTTCATCCTCCTCCTCAAAACACCAATCTGGCAACACAGGTGGTGCTGGTGCTTCTTCTATATGTCTGTAGCGATGAAAAGTTCCTTCAAATAATCACTCTTATAGATTCCTGGTGATCTGGCTTGGGCAAATGTAACAACTGCTGCTTCAATACTCCAGTTCATTTTCTCCACCAAGAAGGCACATATAAGGAAACCAGTAAGGTTGAAGACAGGAGTGTAGTGAACACCTATAAGTTCAGATGGGTTTCTTTCATTAAACCTCTCATGCAGGTGAATGAATTCTCAGTAGTGGGTCATTCACCATGTCCTTTACACTGAAATTTTATATATTTGATTCCTTCTTTTCCTTTGTCATTTCTGTCATAGAACCTTGAAGTATTTGTCAGATCCACCAACAGGCTCATTTTAACCTTCAGACTCTTTAGATAATTGTGAGCATACTGGGGTGGAACTGGTTTTCTTCAGCAACTTGACTATCATGTCTTGGCCCCATCATTGTCTTCAGAGATAAGAACTTTCCTGCTACCTTCTGGCCACGCCTCCGACAGTTCAGCCACCTCAGTGGGATCTTGTTGTTAGCCATGTCTACATCGCACACAACCACCTTGCTGGCAGCTCCTTAGTGAGTTGCCCCATGTCAGCAGCTCCATCCCAGGTCCTCAGTGGCATGACACTTTCATTCAGTCACTTGGATTTTCCTTCTGCTATCTACTACTATGGATTTTATACAAATATTCTTAATTTCTCTGAGCCTAGGATCAAAGAGCGATAACTTTTTTTCCTATGTCAGTTTTATTTAAAACACAAATAAGTATTTCTCTTTCATTAATGGCAAATGGTTCGAATAATGTTGAACACAAATCATTGACTAATACAGAGCATTAAATATGAACAGATCTTTTTTTTTAAAGCAAAAGAATAGAGGTTATATACAAGAGACCTACCATCTATAGGCCAATTCCAAAAAGGAAATGTGTTTATAAACTATGTGGTAAAACCAGAACCTTCCACCTCTGCTTTGGAGAAGGGCTATCATTCAACACTCAGTCAGCTGAAGATGGATTGGTACAAGTGTCTATACAGAAACTTCAAGTCAGTTTTGCATGTGCAGAATCATCCAGATCTTCCCAGACTGAACTGGTAGTCCTGTGACTTTCTTCCTTTTCCATATTCCCAACAAGGCTACATGAACTTCAACTCTTGATGAGCCGCTTACAACAGCAGTTCCTTAGGAGCCAACATGACAGGCGATCCAGGATTTCCCTATGAGAAACAAACTGGCCACCTACAGAAAGTATCACAATGAACAAGTCTTTTCTTTCCTTCTTCCAATTCTGTACAGTGTCTCATTTCAAGACTATTATCCTCATCAGACTTGTTCCTTCACAAGTCTAAACCTTGAGGTGATATGAAGAAGACCAACGTTAAGAAAACCCAATCCAGAGATGAAGAGACTGGAGGTATCCAATACACCCCAGAGCATCCTGCCATCCCTACGGCAGCACAGCCCCGTGTACAGTCTGTAGATCAATACTGGCAGCTTGACGTAGCTGTCCAGTGGCCGTGGATGAACTCGGTTACCTGAAAGAGGGGCTGGAAAGGATAAGGACTTCATTAGAGAGAAGGGTGAAGCCAAGACAAAGTTTCTGATCAAGGCTCAAAGTTTAATAGTCAGCACTGCTTTTATATAGGGAAAGCTCACAGACCCCATCCTTTATTTCAGCTGGACTGAGTTGCCAAGCAATCTCAGCAGGCAGTCTACTCCTGTAGGAAACTGCAGGTGTGGCAAGACTCCACCTGGGTCCAACTGTGGCACACACTTAAGGTCTATTTAGCTTGCTCAAGGCTGGGGAAGGGCACAGCTTGAGGTTTTCCCCCCTCTTCCCATGGTTAAAGCTCATTAAATAAATACTAGGCAAGAGGAGTTTCCTGGGAGAGTTAGAAATTTTTTAAAAATTACCAATTTTCTGTCTCTGTGATAATTCAATGCCAGTTCATTGAAGGGACAATTTTCATACTAAAAAAAAGAATTTCCCTAGTCATGTCACCATCTCTTATAAAGAATCCAGGGAATCCCAGAAATAGAACATTAGTTTCAGGGGACCCCTGAGGCGCTTTAAAGCCCTTAAAAAATTACAGTAATAATAAATTAGCTATTGCTCTTCAGAGGTTTATGGAGCAGCTAACACAACAGAACCAGGTCCAGAGTTATGTCCGTATCTGAGGTTCTCGAGCTGCCCGGCTCTCTTTAAAGCTTAGATGAATCTCCAAATCCCTTTAAAGACACACAATTTAACACAGACTGAGTGGGTCTTTTGTTTAGTGGTAGCATGACATTTGGTCCACAATGGTTAGCAGCTGTCTTCATTTTAAACTCTGATAAAATTAAGACAATACATAAATAAATACAGCAGGGGAAGCTAGCCCACACTGACAAACACCTCAAGGACCACTGTGTTTCATTTGGAGCCCTGTCTCATGTGGAGAGAAGGGCATTACAGAACTTTCTTCTCAAAGATGAACAGTGGCATTGAAAGAAACGTTTACTCCTTGGAGATGAGGCCACCGGCCAGCAGATGTTTCTCGTTAAACAAAGAGCGTTTCCTAGGACTATATCCTCTCCTCCCTCCCCTCCTCCCCTTCTCCGGAGGGAAGGCCATTTGACTAGCTGTAAATCCCTGTGACCCAGTTGAGGAACATTCCTCCACCTAGCCTGATCTCCCCTCTCCTGAGATAAGGCCATACAGCTAGTTGTAAATCCCTGTGGACATGTTAGGAGACATTCCTCACCCTAGAGCCCCCTCGAATGATGGCCTAGGGGTAGGGGGATGCCTGCCATGACGGTCTATGAAAAGCAACCAGCTCATGCTATTGCAAAGATCTACCTCAACAGTTGTATAAAAGGGGGGGGGGGCTTCAGGAGATCAGGGTCGCCTCTGTTCCATTTGCAGGATGACCTCAATGCGTTGGAATTAATAATAAACCTCTTGGTTTTTTTTTTGTTTGTTTTTTGGTTTTTTTTTTTTTTTTTTTTTTTTTTTTTTTTTTTGCATCTCTCTCTGTTTCTGTGTCTTTGCGAGGGGGAACGTCTGGCAGTTGTGACTTTCGAGTCCAACAGCATCAAATGAACAAAACAATTATTTACCAAGGGACGTAAAAGATCCGACCCCAGAAAATCCAGGACATACACAGGTACTTCAGAGGTATACATTTGATTTGGGCAAAATTGAAACTTAAAGAAAGTATCACCTCAGGTAAACAGATGAAACTAAGTCCAGTTTTTGGTGAGGTTTTGTTTTGTTTTTAAGAGTCCTCATTATCCCCTATCAGCTTCAGCTGTCAATCATCTCTGAGAGTTCAAGTAGGTCATCTTCGTCTTTCCCAGGATCCAAGTCGATCTCAGCTTCTAATTTGGCCCCTGAAATTTCCCATATTAGTTTCTCAAAATCATCTTCCACAGAGAGCGGAGGTTTTCCCGTTGAGGCAGAGCTCAGCCTGCGCGGTTTGTTGCCGTCTGGGATGAGGAAGAGCCAGATCCTTCTGGGAGCAAAGGTTCTGAAGAAACTTGGGTTGAAGACAGCACAGAACCATCTTTCAATTTTTCTATCTCAGACATGGTGACGGATTTATCCTCAGAGAGGAGTGGAACAACAGCCACAGCTGCTTTCTTGGTGGGACTTTCCTGCAGAACACTGCTGAGCTGAGCAGCTTCACGGCTGTGATAAGGGCAGAGTGCACCTCCACAGCCTTGCGTTTGGGAACCAGTTTGGGAGCTGAGACAACCTTGACCACAGATGGCTTCACATTTACTTTGGGTAAGGTGAGTAATAATTTTTTCCAAAGTCTGTGCTGCACGTTTCACATTCAGTATTGAGTCCCCAGTTCCAGAGGTTTCTGCCTCCCCTTTCTGGGATGACTCCGTGGGGAGCCGTTTTGCCAGGTGCTGAGTGATGCAGGAGCACCAGCTTCCCCACCACTGGCATATAGTAAGAAGCCTCGTCTCCCTGCACAGATGACAAGGCTGGTTTCTCCTTTTGTGACACTCCTCTCTCCTGCTGTCTCTGTGTGTTTCTCTTTGACAGTGTCACATCTGTTGACTGGAAGCTTTGTGGGATCACTTACGGTCTCAGGTCTCATCTGAAATCTCATTAGCCTTCATCTTAGTAACACTGCTCTGAAAAGGAGCTGTTAGCATTCTGTCTAAACTTCGCCCCACAGTTACCTGGCAACAGCCAGGTATGCTCCGCCCCACAGTTGCCAGGCAACAGCCAGGTGGGCCTGGCCCACTATAAAAGGGGCTGCTTGCTCCCTCCTCTCTCTCTTGCTCTTGCCTCTCTCTTACATCTCTTATCCCTCTTGTTCCCTTCCCTCCCCCTCCACGTGGCCATGGCCGACATCCACTCCTCCACTTCTCTACTCTCTCCCTCTCTCTGCCTCTGCTACCCTCTTAACTCCCCTCCCCATGCCCTAAATAAACTCTATTTCTGTACTATACCTTCCTGTGTGGTTGGTCCCTCAGGGGGAAGGGATGCCTCCTCAGCATGGGCCTGCTGAGGCACACCCTTCCCCCACACATCCCTACCTCCCTATACCTCCATAAAATATACCTCTTTATATTTTTATAAACACATCAACCACTTTCTTCAAGTTCTAGTTTTTCTCTTCTTTTGCACCTGCTCTCTTGGTGATGCCGAGGAGTCTCTTTGCCTCCGGGGCAGCCTCCTTGAGGTAGGGAGTTGCCACTACTCTCAGAGCTTTGCTGCACCCTCAGGGCCTTCTACAGCTTAATTTCCTCTAGTGTTTTTTTTTTTTTTTTGGTTTTTTGAGACTTAATATGCACATCCTGCAGAGACCTGACTCTTTCTGCAGGCTCCTCTGGCGGTCCTTTGTTAACAGCCACAGTCTCACTGTCTTCTTCACTTAGGTATCTTCTGTTAGCCTAAGGCAACTTTTATCTTTGGTGAAGTTCTGCCTTTCCATTTCCCGCTGCTGATATTTCTTTTCAGCAGGACCTCAGAGAAGGTTTTGATCTGCACTGAAGTCCACTATGTTCATAGCAGCCATATTTATAATAGCCAGAAGCTGGAAACAACCCAGATGTCCCTCAACAAAGGAATGCGTACAGAAAATGTGGTACATTTACACAATGGAATACTACTTAGCTATTAAAAACAATGACTTCGTGAAATTCACAGACAAATGGATGGAACTTGAAAATATCATCCTGAGCGAGGTAACACAGTCACAAAAGAATGAACATGGTATGTACTCACTGTTAAGTAGTTATTAGCCCAAAAGTTCGAAATACCCAAGAGTCACTTTGCAGCAACAGTAGGGCTGAATGTGAGGTCCCAGATGGAGGACTTAGAGAAGGGACTGAAGGAGCTGAGAGACTTTGCATCCGCAGGGAGGCAGCAACAGTGGTAACTGGCCTGATACCCCCCCAACCCCCCCCCAGACTGATCCACCAACCAAAGAATACACATGGAGGGACCCATGGTGCCGGCCACACATGCGGCAGAGGAGGGTCTTGTTAGCCATCAGGGGGAGGAGAGGCCCTTGGGCCTGAGAGTGTTAGATCCCTCAGTAGAGGAGAATGCCAAGGAGGGAAGATGAGAGTGGGTGGGTGGGTGGGTAGAAGAATACCCCCATAGTGGCACAGGGAGGGGGAGGAAATGGGGAGGTTCCAAAGGGGAGATCTGGAAAGGGGGAAACATTTGAAATGTAAATAAAGTATGAAAATTTTTTAAAAAAAATGTTTTATTCCTGGTGGAGAATCATCAGCTCCTGAGGGTTCTTCTGTCTTCAGTTTAGTTTGCAATTCTCCACGTTTCTGACTGGCTCTTTCAAGAAGAATTTCTTCCAATGTCTTCACGTGGATCTCACCAGCTTTATGAACATTCTTTTTCTTTGGTGCTTTATCAATGTTAGTTTCCGGTGCTTCCACTTTTTCCCCCAGCCTCTGTGCAAGGTTTCACTTTAATGGGGGATCATTGTCACCACCTACTGAAAGTTTTCATTTCCCCAGTCTCTCAGAAAGACTCAGTCTGGCCAAAGGCTCCTCTTGTTTGCTTCATAGACTTACCATCCTCACCACAGTTCAATCATTCTCCTTCCTAGGACCTGGATTGGCTGAGGCTTATGTAAAACCCTGGAAACCTGAGGAGCCTTCACCTTGCTTCTTGGATTTTTCCTTCATTTTCTTTGATTTTATTCCCTCAAGAATTTTTGTTCCAAAATTCAAACATTCACCTTGCTTTAAACTGACTCCAGGTGTGCGGGCAGAAGCCACTCTCAATCCATTATGGGCATCAGGGTTTGGTTGCAGGGCAGGAGTTTTGCTCATCGCCCTCCTCAGAAAACTGATCATCATCTTCTTCATCATCATCTGCAGCATTGATCACAACAGGCAGATGTGTGGGGTTGAGAACATCTTCTGAACTCTCTACTTTCATTACACTCCGCAGCTGAGGGGAGGGGTTAGGCTGAACAATTTGTTCTGTTGAACCGTGAGCTGGCTAGCCTTTACTTCTTCTTCTTGTGACTCAGGCACAGTGGGTAACACAGTTTTGCTTGGAGGTAGGAACTTAACATAGCGACTTCTGGTGTGATGGAAAGTGCAGATTAGTTTCTGATATTCTGATTTTCCCAGTAACAAGAAATTTCACTTTTTTTTTTGGTCAATTTCCATGTGGCAAAATCTGCATACTTGTCGAAAACAATGAGCTTCTTGCCATACTGTGCAAAAAGTTTCATTTCCTAGTGCAGCTCCACAGTGACAGAATGGGCAGCTATCACCTTTGGTGCATGTAGAAATAAAATTAGTAGTCTTCTCCCTGATTAGGCATGCTGGGTAAATTCTCAGGCCAAAAGTGGCTTCCTGGAACAAGCCACTGCTTCCTCAAGGTTAAGACCAGCTCCAAGTACTCTAGAAATGGACTTACTCTTCCAATGACAACTCAATCACAGAAATTGTCTAAACCATAGTCATTAGTTGGTTGCTCTCAACAGGGACATCTGTCTTCACTCAGTTCCAAGCTATTATGCACTTAATACTAGTCAATTTTCCAGGAATATTTTGGGCAGGGAATTATATACAATAAGTAGACAAAAAAAAAAAAAAAAGGCTCAATTCTTTGTAAATCAGGGCTTTGTTGTTGTAAGCCTACTCTGGGACAATACTGCTTATAATCACCAGGCTGCTTGTTTACAGGCTCTCAAAAGGAGCCAGAAGTAGAACACTGAGGCACAGAAGACTCTGAGCATGTGGTACTAAATTCCCTAAGGACAAAGACCACGTCTTGTGTTTCTTTTACATTCTTCATAGAATACTCCTTATTCAAGTATTTTTCTTACAAAAACTCTCCATCCATGTCTTAGTTAGGGTCACACTGCTGTGAACAGACACCATGATCTAGGCAACTCTTCTAAGGACAATACTTAATTGGGGCTGGCTTACAGGTTCAGAGGTTTAGTCCATTATCATCAAGGCAGGAACATGGCAGCATCCAGGCAGGCATGGTGCAGGAGGAGCTGAGAGCTCTACATCTTCATCTGAAGGCTGCTAGCAGAATACTGACTTCCAGGCAGCTAAGATTAGAGTCTTATAGCCACACCCACTGAGACACACCTACTCCAACCTTCTAATAGTGCCACTCCCTGGGCCAAGCATATATAAACCATCACAATCTATAACCCAGAAGAGAGGAATCTCTAGGTAGCAAGTGACTCCAGCCTTTCTTGAAGATTCAACTACAGGTTGACATTGACCCAAATAGACTTACCAGTCTCTCAGTAATTTAGAATTAAGACACAGTAAACAGAATCAATCATAGGTCATGAGACATTAAACCATTTGGGGTGCGGCATGTGTTGGCACCATGGTAAAGTGTATAGAAGCAGAAGTTACAGGGGAGTGAAATTAGAACCATGTGCTGAAATGAGAGAAAAACAAAGAAGCAAGGTGGTCGACAGCACAGATGAACAAATGGATAAGGAAGAGGAAATGAAGAGGGAGCTTAGCTGGGAGGATGAGAGAGGGAGAGACAGAGAGACAGAGACAAACAGAGAGAGTTTTGTTTAAAACCCTAAAATGGTTGTGTTTATCTAAGCTCTTCTTCAACTTCTGCAGAAAGGAAACAAAGAATTCTGATCGTCACCTTAAAAATCAAAAGCTAGTGCTTGCTTCAGCAGCACATATACTAAAATTGGAACTGTATTATACAGAGAAGATTAGCATAGCCCCTGCTCAAGGATGACACACAAATTCATAAAACGTTCCATATTTTTTTATTCTTTGTATTATGTTTAATAAGGGGCTTATTAATGCTTTTATCTTTTTTTTCTTTCAGTAATTTTCAGTTTAGCTTTTTTCCCAAGATCTTAGGTATATATTTAGGCTGTCTATTTTAGAGCTCTCCTTTTATGTATGCATTTATTGCTATAAATGTTCCTCTCCCTGATTTTTAAAAAATTGTTGTTATATACCACAGATTTTGTGCTGTAATTTTCATTTCTTTCTAGGGTATTTTAAAGTTTTGTTTTAATTTGACTCACTGGTCACTTTGGAGTAGTCCATTCTATCTTCTATCTGCTTTATACTCTTTTAGTTGACTTCTTGCTTTATCCAACTATAAGGATTCATTATATAATTTAATTTTAAAAATTACTTCTATTTTTGAGATTATATGGATTAAAATTAAATATATATATATTTGAGAGAATACTGGAGAGTACTCTATGTGTTGATAAAAACATTATTTTGATGATGTTGAATAAAATATGTGAACATTAACAAAAAACAAAAGCTGCCTGGTCTTTAATAATTCTATAGGAAAACAAAACAAAACCCTGCACTTAGTTTGTGAAATTTCACGGAGGACAAAGCTTGTAGACCTCCCTTTAAGCTCGGGTACCTCAAGACATGAGTTAGTTAATTATGTTAAGCATATTTCACAACACTTGGCAAGCATATGGGTTTACATTCACACTAAGCCATTTGGCAGTTTGACAGCATAAGAGTCTTAATCTTTTTCATGTTAAATGGAAGGAAAGTAAGCAGAGAAATAGCAGGTAAGTGATGGTCAGGTTTTATATTCTAGGAACATTATCTTTGAATTAGCTAGTAAATACAGCTTTCTCCATACAGATAGCTCCTAAATCTATAGTGCTCCTAGATCCTATTATCAGTCACCCCCAAAAGAATTACAACATAGTGCCTGAATAAAAAAATTTTTTATTAAGAATTGGAAAGATGTCTCAGTAATTAAGAGTGCTTGCTGGTGGTCTTGGTTTTAAAAGATTTATTTCTACTTTTCCTGAATTTATATGTACACAGTATCCATGCCAAATATCTATAGAGGTCAGAAGAGGGAGTCAGAATCTCGGAAACTGGAGTTACAGATGGTTGTGGGCCACCATGTGGGTGCTGGAAACTAAGTCTGGGTCCCATGAAGAGCAGTTTGGGCTCTTAACCATTGAGCAGAGTCAGTGCTAGAGAACCACCTCTCCAGCCTCAGGAGTGCCTGCTATTTTTAAAGAGGACTAGTGTTCAATTTCTATGCAAGCATGGGAACTTGAGTTCAAATCCCTGGCACTAATGTAGAAACCCAGGTGTGGCCATGTGTGCTTGTGAACCCACTATATAGTAGAGCAAGTGAATCTTAAGACCTCATCTGCTACCCAGTCTAGGCAAAATGGTGAGCTTCTGAGATACTATGTCTCAAAGTAATATAAAAAATGAGTGATAGAAGACAGTAGATATCCTCCTCTGGCCTCTATATGCACATTTGTACACACACCCACATTACCATGTGTGTACTACACACACGACACACAACACACACACCAAAACAAATAGTATCTTCACAAGTACTTCTTTAAAAAAAAATGTCTATTACTCTCATTATGCATGTGCAGAGATAATACTTCTAATGATATTCATCTAACTACCTTAAAATCTTTAATGAAATCAGGAGAAAAATACAAATTTTTAAAAACAGGGTTAGTGTATTAGGGTTCTCTAGAGTCAAAGAACTTATGGAATGTCTCTGTATATTAAAAAAAAATTATTGTGATGACTTACAGTCTGCATTCCAACTGACCCAACAATGGGTAGCTGTGAATGGGAACTCCTAGAATCTAGTCATTGCTCAGTCCCACGAGGCTAGGTGTTTCATCTGGTCTTCTGTATAAGCTGGAATCCTGAAGAAGTAGGTTCCAACATATGTGCTGGCAAGTAAGTGCAAGAAGGTGAAGAAGAGTGAATCTTCCTTCTTCCAATGTCCTTATGTAGACCTCCATCAGAAGGTATGGCTCAGATTAAAAGTGTGTATCACCATGACTGGATTTGGAACTTGATTTGTCCCATGCTGACCTTGAACTCAGAGATTTGCTTGCCTCAATCTCCTGGGATTAAAGGTGTCTACTATCTTGCCTGGGCCTAAACTTTTCATGGCCACTATACCTCAAGATCTCCATGTCAATATCCCAGTTAGAAGCCTGTGTCTTCCAGCCTTTATTTCTCGATTGTAGTTCATTTCAGATGTAGTTAAGTTGGCAACCAGGAATAGCCATTCCCAATAGTTGGGGAAATGGCTCAGTGGCTAAGAGTGTTGCTCTACAAGCATGAAGACCTGAGTTTGGATCCCCAGCACCCACATAAAAAACCAAACGTGGTTATGCATGCCTGTAACCCCAGCACTGTGAGGCAGACACAAGAGGATCTCAGTGGCTCACTGACCAACTAGCATAGCTAAAATTGTCAGCTTCCAGTTCAGTGAGAGACCCTGTATTGAAGGAATAAGGTTAAAAATAGATAGATGTAGGTGACTTTCTACATGCACTGTACCCCAACACACACACACACACACACACACACACACACACACACACACACTAACCAAAAAGGTGAAAGACCTCAACAATGAAAATTATTGAACAGAAAATATTGAAGACACTAAAAACTGGAAAGATAGCCCATGTTCATGGATCAAGAAAGTTAACATAGTTAAAAAATGTCGTATTACTGAAAGTGGTTGGCAGATTGGAGGTAATCACCAAAATACCAATGGTATTTTCGCAGAAATAGAAAAAATATTCTGAAATTCACATGGATGCACCAGAAAGTAATATTGGGGATATCACAAATTATACTACTGAGTCATAGTAACAAAAACACCATGAAATTGGCACAAAACTAGATATGGGCACAGTGGAATAAAATAGAACAACATCAACATAAGTCCACACACCTACAGTCAACTGCTTCTCAGCAAAAGTACCGAATACAGGTGTTTGAGGAAAAAATAGCCTTTCCCCACTTCATATATGGATGCATTTTATTTTGATTAAATTTACCTTTCATCCTCTGCCTCCAACTTCTCCTGGGTGTTCTTCCCTATTTAAATCTCCCAACTTTATCGTCCTGAATATTCCACATGTAGGAGAATAAAGACAGAGCCTTTGCTTGCTGCAGAAAATCATTTCAAAATAGACCAAGGACCTCAATGTAAGATGGAACCTTAAATTGCCAGACAAGAGTGTAAGCAAGCTACCAACATAGGCAAGGACTTCCTCAAAATGACAATACTAGCTCAGGGTATAGCAAGAGTTGACAAACAGGATCACATGAAGTTAAAAACTTCTACCTAGAAAAGGCAATAGTTAACAATGAAAATAGCCTGTGGAATGGAGGAAAAAACATTTTCCAACTATTTCTTGACAGAGGATTAAATATGTAAAGAACTCAAACAGTTAAACAACAAAAGAACAAACTGTCCAATCAATGAAGCGTGAAATGAACACACAGTTCTTAAATGGGAAAGTACAAGCAGACAATAAATACATGAGACTGGGCTTGGTGACCTCATGCCTGTCATCCCAGCATTCAGGAGGAGCAAAGAGGAAGATGTCTAATGCAACGCCAACTTACACAGCAAGACCCTGTCCCAAACATTAACTCTACTGATCATCAATTCATTCATAAAAACATATACATCTATGTTCAGGAGAGATGGTGCAACCTCATTGTGTCTTTTTCTGGACTTGTTCTGGACTGCTAATTGGGGTGAGGGACTTTACCTGCTCTTCTGTGTCAAAGACCAGCTTTGACACCCAGGTAAACTGAGGTGGGATGTAGAGTCAATGGAAATGTCTAAACCAAATGCCTTCTGGCATTTAACTCTCATTTACTATTCTGGGGCCAGAGCTGATGGCTTCCTTCTGGCAATTGACTCCTGCTGATAGAGCTCTTTACTCTTTAACTCAGGGGCCACTAGCCACCAGAGGATTAGAGCTCATTCACTCCTCATGAGTTGGAGATAAAGAAAAAGGAAGAAAGTCAGGTGCACATGCACACATACACACACTGGATGAAGCAAAAAAGAGCTGCACCAAGCTTTTATTTTCGCTTTCAGCTTTTTATAGCTTTTTAGACAAAAGTTCTCTATGTAAGAAAAAAATTACCTCATAGATAAAATGTTACACAATAGAGAGTTACAGCAGGATGTTAATTATAAGTTCAAAGCAGTGGTTCATTCTATAAGCTCATTATAAGTTCAAAGCAATAGTTTTACATGGCCTTGCTTTATCATAGTGCACATCTCTGGCCTCATCCTTGGACCAGACTTAGAATGAATGTTTTTCTTTGATCATCCATTTGTTCCAAGCCTATTCTTCTTCCTAGTACAATTTATGTGCTTGTAGTGCATGAAAGGTCACTCACTGCACTTCTTCTCATGTAGCCTTTACTTACTATTCTATGAGAAAGGAGTATATTCTATTCTTGACTCTATCTTTTTAACATCTTTCTGCCAAAACAACTAAAATCATCTATCTAAACTTTCTCTCAATTATTCTAACTTTCTAAAATTATTTTAATCAAATCAGGAATTCTATAAAATAATTAATACATTTAAACAGCATTAATTCTATGAAAGTTCATCTTCATGTTGATCTGAAGGAAATTTGCCCAATAGTGTGGGCTAATTAATGCCCAGAAGTCAATCATAACAGACTATACACAGAAAGGATCTATCTTGGCCCAATCACACCATGTCGGAAAAATGAGGAAAACAGCAATAACAAACATGAGAAAGCACATCAGCAGCAAGAAGCCATCCTGGGCCAAAGCTCCTTGGGCCATGCCTTCCCATGATTCACCTATCACAGCCATGCAAAATGGTGGGGCATCTTCAGGAAGCTTACTTGCTTTCCATAGCCTTCGCTGTATGGCTTCCTCCACTTCTGTTTTTTTGTTGTTGTTGTTGTTGTTTGTTTTTGTTTTTGTTTTTGTTTTTAAGAGATTGCAGAAGGCTGTTAACTCCCTCTCAAAGATTTAGCAGAATTCTTCAGTAAGACCTTCAGGCCTGGAGATTTTGAAGAGTGTTTCGATAAAACTTTAGTCTCCCTAGTGGTAAAAGGACTGTTTGGTTTATAGATTTCATCTTGGTAGACACAGTTCTCAAGGCATTGGTGCATTTCTTCTAAGTTGTCAAATTTAGAATTATATATGGGATACTCTTATTAGCTTCCATCTATCTGTCTGTCTATCTATCTATCATGGGTGTGTGTGTGTGTATGTGTGTGTGTGTGTAGTGTTTATGCATGCTTATCAATGCCCTCTCTTTCCCCCACCTGTGTGTGTGTGTGTGCTATCAATGCATGCTTATTGAGTCTTCCATAGCTGGACTTAGAAGCTTGATGTGGGCTCTGGGAACCAAACCCGGGTCTTGTGGAAGAATAGAAAATTCTCTTAACTGCAGAGACATCTCTCCCAGCCCCTATAATTTCCTTCTAAAAAAAAAAAAAAAACCTTTGAGGTTTTTTTCTACCTTCCTATTTGTTTCTAGAGAATTTGTAATTGATTTTTATAGTGTTTTGACAATGTTTGCTTTGAAATCCTTTTCAGACAATTCCAACATCTGGCTCACCTCATGGCTGCCACCAATTGGTTTCTTTTTGTGTTCATTTTGTCATTTTTTTTTGGCTTTGGTTTATATTTTGGGTATTTCATCTGAGGCTCTGGATAATATCTTATAGAGTTACCCTGTTCTCTTTCCTATACAAGTCTTTGCCTATTATCCGGCAGCTCTTTCAAAGCTCTTATAGAGTCATTTTGGTTTATCTCTTCTGCTTTGTCTCTAACTGGCATCAGCTGGTGCTTTCTGGGAGGGAAGGGGGCTGGAAGGGTTTTCTCTGGCTAGGTGTTGCATATCTCTTAAGCAAGAATGATGTGAGACCATGTTCTTGATTGTGTCCACAGCTGCCTTGATTTCTCTGGGCCAGTGAATGGGGAGAGAATCTTGGTTTCTGTAGATGGCTTCTAGGACCAAGCCAGTAGGTCAGTTTTCCTGCTTATACCCAATAGCCTCAGTGTCTCTGGGCAGGGCAAGAGTCTTCAACTTGCAGGGACAGAGAGGCTTTTCTGACTTGTCTAATAGCTCTCTTCAGAAAAGGGGGAGGACGGAAGCAGAGGTCCTCTCCTTGGCTGCTTTTCTTCAGCATAATTCCCCACTGGTCCTGTTGTTTGAGGTTGTCAGAGTAACTCTACCAGGCCCAGGATGAAGAATCAATGATTTGACTACCTTCTGTTGACTGGGAGATGAAGATGCCCTGACTCTATGCTAGTCTTCCAGGCCTCAGTTCTCAGACCTGCTCTCCACTCTTCAGAATTTGGTCTTATGACATTTCCAAGATTTATAAAATTTGAAAATCAGGGATGATGATACCTCCAACAGTTCTTTTATTGTTCAGGATTGTTTTAGCTATCCTGGGTCTTTTGGTTTTCCATATTGAAGTTGAGAACTGTACTTTCGAGGTCTATAAAGAATTGTTGTAATTTTGATGGGGATTGCATTGAATTTGTAGATTGCTTTGGGTAGGATGGCCATTTTATTGTTAATTCTACTGATCCATAATCATGGAAGATCTTTCCATCTTCTGATATCTTCTTCAATTTCTCTCTTCAAAAGAATTTCTTGTCAGATAGGTCTTTCACTTGTTTGGTTAGAGTTGCAGTAAGCTATTTTATATCATTTGAGACTTTTGTGAAAGATGTTGCTTCCCTGATTTCTTTCTCAGCCTGTTTATTGTTTGTATATATGAAGGATACTGATTTCTTTTTCAGTTAATTTTATAACCAGCCACATCACTGAAGGTATTTATCAGCTGCAGGGTCACTTACACATACTTTGACTTCTTCCTTTCCAATTTGTATCTCCTTGATCTCTTTCATTGTCATATTGTTTTAGCTAAAACTTCCATTACAATATTGAATAGATATGTAAGGAGCAGACAGCCTCGTCTTGTTCCTGATTTCAGTGGAATGGCATTGAGTTTCTCTCTGTGTAATTTGATGTTGGCTACAGGCTGCTGTAAACTGCCTTTACTATGTTTAGGTACACCCCTTGTATTTTCTCTTTCTCCAGGATGTTTATCATGAGGGGATGTTGGATTTTGTCTGAATCTAGGCTTTTTCTGCATCTAGTAGGATGATCATGTAGGTTTTCTTCTTTCAGTGTGTTTATGGGGTGGATTACATTTACCAATTTTCATATATTGAACCATCTCTGTATCCCTGGGATGAAATCTACTGGATAATGGTGGAAATTTGCAGGCAAATGGATAGAACTAGAAAAAAATTACTCCAAGTGAAGTAACCCAGAAAGACAAATATGGTATTTATTTACTTGTAAGTGGCCATTAGCCATTAAGTAAATGATAACCAAGCTTTAATCTGTAGACCCAAAGAGGGTAGGTAAAGAACAGGGTCTGGGGGGCTGGGGGGGAACACATGTATCTCCCTGGAAAAGGGAAATAGATTTTATGGGCATAGTGGAGGTT
Source organism: Rhynchomys soricoides (assembly GCA_019843965.1). Taxonomy (NCBI): domain Eukaryota; kingdom Metazoa; phylum Chordata; class Mammalia; order Rodentia; family Muridae; genus Rhynchomys; species Rhynchomys soricoides. The sequence continues at coordinate 284,347 of JADRCH010000149.1, read as the reverse complement.
GACAGGGACAGGAGCAAGAGGGATCTGGTGGGGGATGAGGAATGGAGGGAGAGAATTCGGGGAGAGATGGCTAAAATTGGGGATGGATGGGAATAGTATGGAAACCTAGAACAGTGGAAACTTCCTGGAATTTATGAGGATGAGCCTAGAGAACTCCTAGTAATGGGGATACAGAGTCTGAACTGGCCATCTCTGATAGGTAGGCAAGGCTTCTAGTGGTGGGACTGGTTGAATTCAATTGAGTTGTTGGCCATGGGAGTCCCATGGAGAGACCCTATTTGACTCAGGCTAATGCTAGGAAAGAGGATTGTTCTTCAAAAACTGACAGGATGGTGTGTGTGTGTATGTGTGTGTGTGTGTGTGTGTGTGTGTGTGTGTGTGGTGGTCTGTATATGCTCAGCCCATGGAGTGGCACTATTAGGAGGTGTGGCCTTGTTGGAGTAGGTGTGTCACCGTGAGTGTGGGCTTAAAGACCCTTACCCTCTTCCACTAGCAGTCTTTAGATGAAGATGTAGAACACTCAGTTCCTCCTGCACCGTGCATACCTGGTACTGTTATGCTCCCACCTTGATGATACTGGACTCAATCTCTAAACCTGTAAGCCAGCCCCAACTAAATGTTGTTTTTATAAGAGTAGCCTTGGTCATGGTGTCTGTTCACAGCACGAAAACCCTAACTAATATGGGGGTGGAGGGGATTGCCAAAGACAATATCCACACAGCTCACTAAAGATGGAGAGGTGGAGCTGGTGCCTACATGCAGCCTTCACCCTTGCCTTCCAATCTCTTTGGCTTGAGAAGGTTCTCTGCAGGCTATGGAAAGAGAACCCTGGGTACCAACCCAGCCACAGAATCATTGACTAACACTCTTGTCTTGCCACAAAGATACACTGGGACAATGATAGCACAGAACTTGTGGGGGTGGCCAACCAATGCCTGATTTAACCTGAGACCCACTCAGAGGGAGCCCAGGTCTAACACCGTTTGGATGTCCAGAAACTGAAGACTTGTTAGCCTAGAGACCTAAGGTAGAACCAAACATGACTGGTCAAAAAAAAAATCAACGAAATGATTCCTAATGATATTCTGATATACTCATAGATCAATGCATGGTTCAGTTGTCATTAAACAGGCTTCCTCTGCATCATATGGGAGCAAGCTCACAGCCAGACATTATGTGGAGAAAGTACAATAGGAGGTCTCCACTGAGTCCCTCCCCTCAGAGCTCAGGTAATTCTGTAGAAGAGGGGGCTGATGGATTTTAGAAGTCAGAGGGGATGGAAGACCCCAGGAGGACATGGCCCACTGAAACAACTAAGCAGGGATCATGAGCTCACAGAGACTGGAGTGGCAAGCATGTGACCTGTATGGGTCTCCACCAGGCTCTTTGTGTATATGTTGAGCTTATTAGCTTGGTGTTTTCTTGGGACTCCTGTGGGAGCAGGTGTGTTTCTGACTCTTGCCTACTCTTAGGACTCTTTTCTTCCTGTTAGGTTTCCTCGTCCAGCTTCAGTGTGGGGGCTTTTGCCTTGCCTTGTATTTTGTTTTGTCCTGTGTGGTTGTTATCTTTTGAAGGCCTACTTTATTTCTGATGGGAAATGGAAGGGGAGTGGACCCCAGGAAGAGGGGAGTGTTGGAGGAAGAGTGGAGGAAGGGAAAATTATGATTGAGATATATTATATAAAAGAAGAATCTAATATATAGATATAGATATATACACACACCTGCATATATATATGTATGTATGTATGTATACACACACACACACACACACACACACACACACACTTTGCTAAGAGATAATCTGAAAAGTGGGCCTATGTTGTATGGTATGGTATTTTCCATACCAGAGTAGCACAAACTACTCATTTTTACATCTACATTAGCTATTTTTTTTTCTGTTTCCTAATTTAAGTTCAGATTTCAAAAATCCTGAAAATAACCTCTGCCAAACACAGGAATTTAGTCTTTTTTTTTCACTTTTAATTATGGAGAAAAATGGATGGGTTGACACAATTAACTCTAAATTGAGGTCATGACCAAACAGACAGAGATATTGTTGATCTCGTAAAATATCAATATTGTTGGAACCATCTCCTTCCAGTCTACTCAGGGTACCTACACATCAATCATAAATATATCTGTGAAGCAGCTATATGGAAAATGGGAAGCAGTGATAGCCCTATTACACACAGGAAAGGTTCAGCTCTTTCCTCCTGGGACTCTGTCCGTGGCAAAACCTACCTAGATGCTAACATTTGGGACATCAAAACCCTGAAATGTTCAGCAGTCCTGGAGAAGGGTAGTTTTTGGAACTACCCAGCCTGGCCTGATTCTTCTCTGAGCTTTACTGGAAGATAAGTTTAAATCAATGAATAGAAGTAGAAACTCAGGGTAGAAAAGCAGATATTTATTTGGAGTGGAATCTCCAGCCCATAACATTAATTGTCTTGTTTATACTGTATGGTACTTGAAAGTACTTAAAGTAATTTTCTCATTATTATATTATTATATATAAGAAAATAAATTAAATGTAGGGGAAAGGAGCAAGAAGAAAGAAAAAAGAAACAAAAATATGGTTGGTGAACAACTGCTTCCCTGTGGTTTTCCCGAGTTGCATTAAACAGCCTGTGAAAGGCACAGAGCTGTAGAATTTTTGTGCTTATTCACTTGCTTGGACTGGAAACTCAGGAACCCTCAGGACCACAGGTGGGGGATGCTTAATGTGGAAAAACCCTCAAGAAGTTCAAGAGAGGACAGGAAGTTCCCATGGGAACTTGCCCATAACATTCCATAGGTTTCCTGTTCCTGGAACATGTTTGATTTCTTCTTAAAGATTCCTGAGTTGTCATGAGAATGCTTTGGTCCCAAGCACCATGACCTACTTGAACACTTTGGGCTACTATGTTCCTGAAGGATTCTTTCCTAGCTAGGATCCCTTAAAAGTCAGAGATCATGTAATAGGCAGAGGTCATGAACAAGGGGGATGCTTTCTATTAATCCCACAAACACCTGTTTTGAAAATTCTTCTAGTTGATTCTTAGAATCTATACCCAAATTGTGAGACACAGATGTATAGTGTTCCTCCCAAGGCAGTTAGAAATCTTGATGATGCTGAGGACAGGTGGGATCCAAGAAGCGGTACGGTGCCTGGAGACTAAATGACCACACTCCGTCCACTATGGGAGCTCTCTCTCTCCTGAGGAACAAGAACACAAAAAAACTACATTCAGCTCAATCTATAGCCCACATATGCAATTCCCAAGGGAAGCTGGTCTAACCCACTAAGTTTCTTTCTTGACCTTTCATGGGGCCTTTCTTTTTCTTCTCAATGGCCTTCCTCCAACACTGTCAATTTCTGAAAGTTTCTAATCTTATTTGCTCTGCTTATCACTGTTGTTTTTGTAATAATGCCAAGTCTTCAGTAGACTGAAGAAAGGGCCCACCTTCTTTCCACTTCCCAGTTCATCTCGACTTACCACGAAGACAGCTGTATTCCTGGTTTCACCCAGAACCATTCCTCTCCACCCCTTTTATTAGCTTCATACTTCAGTATTCCTGTAGAGTTATTTTTCATACTTTTCCCAAACAAACTCAATGGCTTTTCTTCAAAGGATCTCTTGTCATTTGTGGGTCTGTTTAGGTGTTGTTGTTTTCTCATTTGATATGTTTCTTGAGCCTCTCCGTGAATGTCAGGGAGGGGGGTCATTTGATTACATTTCTGAAAATCTACAGCTGGAGTTCAGGAGTGAGACCATCCCTATCACACTTGAGCAGGGAAGGCACCTTTCCTGTAATGAACAGTCCTAAAGATATTGTATAGGTATGTGCATCATATTGCTTCAAAAAAAATTGTTTCTTATTATCAGGAAAGTAAGTTTAGGGGCCAAAGTTTCTAATCGAAATACTCTGGAGTGAATGCCCTCTGCAACAGAAGACAACAATGAGCTGGGACAAAGGGACTCTGTTCAGGAAGACCTGGCATGATCGAGGGATACTCAAAGTAGAAGACTGCAGATCCCAATACAACTTTTATTAATAAAGAATTTAAAGGGAAAAATATAATACCCAGTATTCACTACAGGTTAGCTCAGAAACAAACACCATGGCTTTCTCCTCACTAAATAGATGCATATGGGCCAAGTTTTGAAAATGCCAGAGTGTCTTGGAACTCATTCTATTAGGGCAAGATTGGAAAGAGAGATAGTCTGAAGGAGGTTAGAAACACAGGGACCATTCAGCCTAAAGCCACTGGAGTCATAAGCTTCAAGTTCCTGCTTCAATTTGACTGAGTGAAAGACTTCTAATAAGTGAGAGCTCACCCTAAGTCAGCTGAGCAGGCACCCC
>JADRCH010000149.1:267411-279991 GCA_019843965.1 Rhynchomys soricoides | reverse complement strand
ACCCCACAGACAGTGAGCAGGCACCCCACAGACAGTGAGCAGGCACCTTCACAGACAGTGAGCAGGCACCCTCACAGACAGTGAACAGGCACTCCCACAGACAGTGAGCAGGCACCCCACAGACAGTGAACAGGCACCCCCACAGACAGTGAGCAGGCACCCCCACAGACAGTGAGCAGGCACCCTCACAGACAGTGAACAGGCACCCCACAGACAGTGAGCAGGCACCCCACAGACAGTGAGCAGGCACCCCCACAGACAGTGAACAGGCACTCCCACAGACAGCATAATGTCTGCATTTCTCTGGGCGCTGAGTAGAGAGCACATCTTACCTATTTTAGATCACCAGGCAGTTGTGTGCACAAAAGCATTTGCTTGTGTATATTTATTAAGCATTATTCTTGAGAGAGAAGGCTTCATGTGAGCCTAAAAATATTTAGTTTGTTTCCTATTTCTCTGAGTATTTGATAAATTGTTTTCATGGATTGTTTTATTTAAAAGTTATGGCAAACTTGTCGGATAAAGCCTGATTTAATAGTGACATATTCTTTTAAAGAAAGGACCAGTGAAACCGAAAGAGACACTCAGTCAAAAGTCACCATCTAGTGGCCTAAGTATGAAGTGTTGAAAATGGCAAGCTCCAACGCCTTAAGAAACCTATGCAGGAAGCACTCAGCACCATCACAGAGACTCTTTATAACAGTAAAGTTGTAAGGGCAACAAACTAGACCTTTGAAATGAACTAATGTACAAACTCAAGCTTTGGTCTTGGGGTTATGGGCAGTGTCAGAATATAAAAAGAAAGGTGAATGCAATTTAGTGATATGTCTAGAAACTGGACTCAGACCCAGTCAGCGGGAGATTTTAAAATTATTTTAGACAAAATCTTTGCTTCTCAAAGACTACTCTATAAATGAAAATGGTGGTAGAATTACCTCTTGTGCACATCTTGATGGTTTTTTAAAAAAGTACTGATGCTTGGTAAGATTTAGGAAGGCGTAGTCACTAGACAGTATTATGGAACTCAGTGGTTGCCTTGGAAACAGTGTGGATTACCGAAAAGGCTTGAGAATGCGGGCTTCTTTTTATATTGCTATGTGCTTTGCCCTTGTTATTCAACTTTTCTGAGCCTTGTGAGGACTAAATTAATCAGGACCGGCTCTGTCGTCTAATGCATGTCTTGTACCTTTCCCTCAGATCCTAAGGCTTAGAAGGGCTACATACTTGATCTGGAGGGAAATAAAGAAAAAAGTTACCTTTAAAGGAAGACGGGGCTCAGATGTTAGAGCCAAAAACTTGACAATCATATTAAGAAGAGGCATACTTAGTCACTACATAAGGAAGGTCACCATGTGACAGTGGTTCTAGGCATCCTAACTTTGACAGGCTCTGTGCTTTCTTCTAGGATTCATTCTACTGAGCACCTCACAGAGATGCAACTGTATTATGAGATCACTCCTTAAGCTTCTGCTGAGATAGTCAAAGGGACGTGTGAGGGACCAGACCAGGGCAAAGGGCCATTAGCACACAAATCTTTAACTCAAATGGATCTTACAGTACAGGGCTGTTGTGTACAGTGTAGGACATAGGCAAAATATACACAGCCCCGTACCTCAGGTTGTTCTCACTGCTGCTTGTTGATCTCAGTGTCCACAGGACACTTGTGAGAAAGTGACATAATTGCCACTGATGATTTCATAAGCACCCCTTCCTTCTGGGCCACATTGTCTTCCCTGCGACACTCTTCCATCTCAATTTGCACCCTGCCCCAGGGGCTTGCCTGTTTGCATACATGTGTTTGAGATGCATGCATGCATACATACATACATACATACATACATACATACTGATAATTGTGTCCTTCAAAGCCCAGAAGAGACTGTTGTTCTTAAATGATGCCCTTCCTCTGGGGCTTCCCCTCAGAGCTTCCTGAGGCCTCAGCAGAAGAACATGAGGAAAAGGGTTTGGTCACGGCTTGCCTGTAAAATGCTTCTAAGTAAATAGTTTGTTTACGTTTGAGCAGTAGTGGAATATTTTTATAAAGTTTAAGCTGTTACTTGGGTGAGTTAATTATCAAACGGTTCCTTAAAGTCTTGGTGCTTTTGAGATAGCATCTCATACAGTAGGTCAGGCTGGCCTTGAACTTGTGGCAGTTCTGAGTGCTGGCATTACTAAAGACCACTATACCTGCATTAAAAATCAGAGAGAGAGAGAGAGAGAGAGAGAGAGAGAGAGAGAGAGAGAGAAAGGCCAGAGGTATTGTAGGCATGTATCCTCCTGTGTTCCACCTTTAGAGTGCTAAATAATGACTGGTACCTTCAATGGTCACAGCACTTTACTCCTAAATGGGAAGCCAGGGTCGGTTTTCATCAGTCTGATGAGTCTTCCGGGGGGCACACCAGGAAGACCTCATCCTCACACACAGCACAGTTGCTGCTCACTTAAACATTCACCTCCTTCCTGTTTCTCACCTGGCCTATGAGAAAAAAGGTTGCCAAGTCAAGGTCCAGGGCTGCAGCTGAGACCAGGGGTCCAGCTCCCCACCACGGGGTGCTTAGTCATTGAACCTTAGTTCTTTACCTGTGTACCAGCAGAGCCTACCTGACCTGCCTCCAAGGGCAGAGAAGATGACTGAAGCAACACTGAGGCAGAGAAGACCCTTTGTAAGCTCTAGTCCTCTTCTGCACCCTGCACTGACTCGGCCCTTTCATTCTAAGAAAAGACAATACCCCAGCCTGCCGGGTCAGTTATGCAGAACTAGGAAAACTCTGCTGGGCCTGTGTCAGCTGTGGCGGAGGCCACAAGCAGAGGGGCCTCTCTGATCATGCTCGACCCTCCACAGGATGCCCCAGGCTCACCAAGCGCCTCTCCACATTCCCTTTTTTCGTGTTGTTCTTGCCTGGAGTCACATCCAGTGAACGGTAGCTGGGTGGTTTCTCCTCAGGCCAGTTTGGAGACTGTGAGCGGCGGCGGCGATGGTGACGTCGCTGGGCACCCCAGTTCCTGGGCAGCGACTCCTTCTCCTCTTCAGAGCTCCAAGAACTGGGGCCCGAGGGTAGGGGAGGTGAGTAGCTGTGGTGCCTGCGTCTCCCATGTCTCTGGGCGCCTTCCCGGGTCTCTGGTCGTCTGGGGGGCCAAGGAGCCTCAGTGGATGAGGGACATTCGCTCAGGCTGTCCCAGTCTGACCAGGGCATGGAGGACTCACTGGGCCTAGAGCGGTGGTGTCTCCCACTCCAATGGGGGTCCAGCTCCCCTCTCCCCGGGGCCCAGGGTCTCATTCCCCGGTCCTGGAGGTCTCGTAGGAAATCGGTGTGATGGCGCTGCCTCCTGCCCTCATTCAGATCCCAGTGTCTGGAAGGAACAGGGTTGAGCCGCTGTTGGTGTGAGGAGGTGCTGGTCCTAGAGGGGTCTCTGATCAGGGGGGGCAGGTGGATGACTCTGCGTTCCACAACCTCTGCGGAGCCCAGGGAGGACAGCATGCTGCAAGGGTGGCCAGATTTGGCTCTGAGATCCGGAGGCAGAGGCTGGGCAGGGTTGAGGTTCCGCAATTCTTTCTCCAAATATTCCAGGACACCATTGGCCACCGGAGGGTGAGCAGCCATCTGGGTCATTGGCATCTGTGGAAGGCTGGACGGTAAGGACAGATCTGAATGGAAATAAGGATGGAGCACACTGAACTGCTGGTCCCAAATACCCTGCTAGGAACCAGGGTATCAAAATGTCACGTTAGTAAGCAGGATTCCACTTCCTCCCACCCCCATACCCCCATCGAAAGACACTCCATTAGTGTGCATGCTTCTAGGCAGACCGCACCTCTGTCCTCCCCCTCTGCCCTCCCCTTCCCATGACTTTCTGGCAAAGTTTACCTCGCTGCAGCAGCGGGTTCATTGCATAAGATGAAACTTGGGAGCTCCTGTCCGCCCCCCAGTACAGGGGTTTTTCCATCATCTGAGGACCTAGGGCCTGAACCTGCTTCATGTAGCGGTGGCGGGCCAGGGCTGCAGGGGAAGAAGGAGAAACGCAGACCCTTAGCCAGCGGGAGTCCCACACCTCCTACTTGGTCTGTGCTTCCAGCTTCTCACCTTGGAGCCCGTTCTTACCTATCATGCGTGGGAACGAGTTTAGGGGCTGTGTCTATAGCAAGGGACTGGGAGTGAATTTCTTATATTAAAGACTACATCTCTCATACCCCAGGAAAGTTTACTTTTAAAAATCCAACTTTCTAGCCTCAAAACACGTCCCCATGTTACTTGCTCTCTAGGTCACCCAAAGGGCATAGATGGTCAATCAAACTTTAGGTCCCACAGAAATACCCCACGTAGTAAAGGCTTAGAGGAGGCTATGAACCAGCCTGGCAGCTCTTGAGCCTGCAGGGCAAGCTCGGGGCCATCTGTTCTGAGAGGAAGAACAAGACTGTGGTGTGTTCCTTAAGCATGTTTCTAGCTGGAACACCAGCTAGAAAAAAAATTCAGCATGGGAAAAAAAAAAAATTTCATGGGACGAGGGCCAGGGACACATAAAGCTGAAGTGAGTTGTACGAATCCGTTTTACTCTTCTCCTTTACTGCCGCTGGGGTTTCCCCGAGTTAGGGGCGGGCCAGGCAAATAGAAGGGAAATACTCCCTTCCTGGGGGGACAGTGCAAAAAAGCAGCACGAAGGGTCTATGAGACATCATTTCTGTCCCCTAGGTGCAACTGTTCTGAAGCACACAATCTGCAGCGAGTACAATTAAAATGTTGTTCTTGTTTGTGAGTTTCCGTTTTGAAGTGAGTATGGCTGAGCACATTTGACTCCCAAAGGCTCTGCCTATCCATGCGTGGAGCAGATGCATGCTGCTACACACTGTGACAGGCTTCCACCCCGGCAGTCTCACCGACTTCAGGGTTCGCTGTAAACCAGCAGAAGGCCGGTATTCTGTACAATGTGGGAGGTCTGCTGAGGCCACTGAGACGCCATCTTCTAACACAACAGGAAGTGGTTGCCACAAAGCCCCCAAAGTGTCCGGAGCTCCAGCCCCATTAATGAGTCACAGCCCTGCCAGGAGGAAATCAAATGTGCTCCTAGAGTTGCCACACCTTGATACCAACCCACAGCACTCCAGACTCCAAGGAGACAGGAGCAGGAGCTTATCAGCGCCCTCTACTGGCCACCATCAGCACAGCGGCTATTTTATGTGAGCAAGACAATCCTCTCCTCACCCAGCTCTTGTCTGTGTTTTGAAACAGAATCTTACTCCATAGCCCAGGCTGGCATCAAACTTAATGATCTTCCTGCCTCAGCCCCTGAGAACTAAGATTACAGGCAGGGGCCACCACGCTTGGCCTTGAGATGTCGTTTAATGTGAGAAATAGAAGAAGTTGAGATCACAGAAGTTGCATTCCAACCCAACATCCCATAGCGAGTGAGTGCAGATGCCTTTTCTGTCAGCTTGGAGCAGGCTGCTTGAGGATTCAAGACAATTCTGAGAACTGAGGCCGCCAGGGATAGACTTCTTTAAACAAAGGTCCTGAGGGCCAGGTGGACTTCAACCATCCAGGCTATTCTAGCTGTGTGACTTAGAGTTTTCAGAGTCTCTGGGTTAGGTAGATCTTTTGCAGTGTTGCTGGCGTTAAATGAGGAAAAACCATGAATTGCCCAACAGGTGAGTCAGTAGAGATCCTCATTTTTGTCATAATAAAGTGTTTCTTTCTCCTTAGCTTCAGGAGAAACACACATATATGGAGTCTTTGTCTCTGAGGGAAAAGCCAGAGTACAATGTTTATGGCATCTACTGGGGGCAGAAATAACAATCTTTCATCTGCCTCTGAGACCTACACTTCTCTCCCAGTGTCCCCGGAGACCTTCCAACTTCCCTTGCCCATACTGGTTACCATCCCATACATCCACCTCTCTGCTCCCACAGAAACCGGCCTGATCTTTACCTACCTTTTACCCAATGGCCTCTCTGTCCTTTGCTTTTTCTCACTGGCCAAGTCATATCTCCAACACCTCAGGAGCTTTTGGGAATGCCAAACCCCCTTTGAACTCTTGCTATGCTAGCCTCAGGAAACCACCAGCAGAGGCAGACTTTCTGGCCCTGGCCAAGCAAGGGCACTTCAAATAATCCTCCTCAGGATGGACTTTCTTTGGTGGATCATTCCATCCAACATGCCTTTCCCCCTCCTAGGCTCCCCATTGCACAGGTCCCCTTGAACATCTAGTGGATTACTTCTGCTTTGTTAAGGACAGGAACCAGCCTGCACAGGAAGCCCAAAGGTATGGTTCTAGACCACCAAGGTCTGTGTAACTAGAGGAATCTCTCCAGTCTTCACTCTTTCCTGCTATATATAGAGAGAGATTCTCTGGGGAGGGGAGGCCAGTAACTCAGAGACAAGAGAAGTTTCTCTAGTTCTTGTAGAAAAACAAGAAGCTCAGTTCCAAAAACTTTCATCTTTAATTTCTATGAGGGTTGTTTACCAATACTAGGTGGATTATCTGGCTCTACTACAAGCACCAATTCATTGTTCTCTCTAACCTCCTGTTACTGCTCAGGACGGTGAGAGCTGGCTGGGGACATGGGCTGTGGTGAGAGATGTCCAAGGATTTGTGACATCCTTCCAGATGCTTCCTTCTGCATCTAGCATATTTATTTATTTGTTTATGATACTGCGATTGAACCCAGGGCTCTTACGAAAGCCACGGAGCTATGTCTCTGTACTGTGATTTGCAGAAACCGTGGCAGGCTGTGGGCTCCCTCATACACTGACTGTCCTCCACATATAGTGACCTCTCTCTTCAGAGGTCGGGCTGCCTACACACTCTTGTCTCTTTCCTTTTTAAGGCTAGCTCTTTCTTGGTAGAGACCTAATGCTGCCTCCAAGGGTAAAGACCCTTATCCATGATCACTCAACTTCGTAAGTGGGCCTTACGGTTATTTCCTTTGGTGTTTTGCTTATAAACATTCTTGGGGCTATTTTGGCCAAAACATAAACAAAACACAAACAAACAAAACGACATCAGAATATTTTCCCTGTTTAGAAATCTCTCTGTAATGATTTCCTGTCCCCCACTACAATTCATCTTCTCCCCAAATTTGTCAGGAAAGTTAAAAAGTGAACTTGTCTGATCAAGTCCAAGGACCTTAACTTATGGCCAGCTGCCCTTCATTTTCATCAGTTCTATTAAAAGAGCAAACTGCAGCCACCAAAGAGAAACCAAACCTTTGCTTCTCAGTTCCCTGATGGAATACAACCATCACTCACGCTAGCTTTGCCCTAGTTCTGCCTGTTGTGACTGCCCTGTGTTCTAAGGAATCTTCCGGTGAGAATTTATCTCACATGGGACTACTCCCATGACAGTGGCTTCTCCAGAGAGGCCCCTGAGAGGTGGGAAGCTCCTTAGACTCATGTTGAGTCTTCTACTATTTCCTCCTCTTCACAGAGTTTATATAGCCTCAGCTAGCCCACAGAGGCTGTGGCAGCCCTACATGGCACACACAAGACACAGGTCAGAGGCTTAACACTGTGCAAGTGACAGCTACTTCTGAGCTCTGAGACAGCTCTGACCTGGCCTGTGAAATGGTAATGACATATGCCTTTGGTGGCTGTGGTGAGGATTCAGTGGGGAAGTGGAGACAAAGGACACACATAGAACAGACATGAAATGAAAGTTATTTCTCTTTTCCTATAAACACCAGGCAATCTTTGAGCATAGGCCTGAAACCATACTCAGACCACTGACCTTGACATCATAGATTAAGTTGAGTGTCTATCATCATGAGTAATAGTCATGTTTTTCTTTCAAACTTTCTTCCTCCACATGGACCAAGATGACAAGAGTGATTGTCTCTGGGGACTTGGCTTAGTCTACTTTTTTTTTTTTTTTAATTTTTCAGATTTTCTACCACATGATACTTTACATCATTGGGAAAAGGAAATGTTACTTAAAACAAATACACTAAAAAAAAAAAAAAAAAAAAAAAGAAAATACTTCCAGTTGCACAGTTGATTTGATTCTCATCTATTTACTAAGGAAAGAACTTTATAGAATACTCTTTCAATTCCTTTGCTTTTATCATCTATTCTGCAGCTTTAAATTTTAGGGTATATTATCATCTTATTACATTTTTATTCTTGAATGTGTGTGTGTGTGTGTGTGTGTGTATGCACGTGCGCACACACACATACATACATATACACATGCCCAGGCACACATGTGAAGGTCAAAAACACACCTACGGAGATAGCTCTTTTTCTACCATGTGAGTTTCAGAGATAGAGCTCAGATTGTCAAGCCTAATGGCAAGTACCTTACCCATTAAGCCATTTTGCTGGCCCAGAGTTTCTATTAAAGGATGAAATTTCAGTTCAAAGAAAGCTCCCACTAAGAGCGAGATCTTTTGCCCCTTCTCCTCTTCTCTAGCACTAGATTCATAGTACCTGGGAGTGTCTAAGAAAGGCACATTCTTAGGCCTTACTCCCCAAGACACATTGGCTGAGAAGCTGGGGAGGGGACAGTAGTTAGTTTTGGCCAAGTCCTCCACATGATTCCAGTGTGAGCGTCAGTTTGAGAGCTAATGCTTCAATACCTCTCATATTGCCCTGTTCTTCTCATCCCATCTCTAAATCGTGTTGTGAAATTATAACAGAATAAGATCCATATTCTGGCTCTGTCCCTGGTCTCTGAAACACAACTCCTAAAATCCTTGGGCCCTCAAAAATGATGAGCATGAACTAATATGACTGGTGGCTGGGGTCTCTAGAGAGCTTTGGAATGGAGACAGGTTGCCCAAAAGACCAAGGCATGGCTAGAGTTCTGGAACTTTCTATTCCACTTCTGACCTGGGAGAGAAGAATTGAGTTGTTCAAATACACCAAAAGGAAAACTTTCATTTAAAACAGATGATCCAACTCTGCTTACTAAATAAAGAACTTTATAGGTAGAAACTCTATTATTGGCCATCTTCCTTGTGGCTTTAGACAATTCTTGGGGCATCCTTTACAGTTAAAGCTCTTGTCTTGTGAGCCTATAAAGAAAGAAGGCATGAGGGAGATCCCAGAGGAGCCAGGAACTCTGACCTGAGATCCTTGGGGCAAACGGCATGTGTACCATCAGGACCCACCCACTGCCACTCTGTTCTCTCACCTTCCTCAGGGCAGCAACAGCGTGTAGGACAGCAGGGGCAGCGGATGTAGCAGCAGCAATACTGAGGACAACACTGGCACCAGCACACGCCAATCAGCAGCAGGAGAAGGAGGGCTCCAAGGATGATGAAGATCACTGTCAGCCAATCTACCGTGGAGAGAAGCCAAAAATCATCATGAACTAAATCATCAGAGGGATGTCTTTACTCCAACATTCTAGAGCAGTGGTTCTCAACCTTCCTAAGCTGTGACCCTTTTATACAGTTTCTCATAGTGTGCCGACCCCAACCATAAAATTATTTTCATTGCTGCTTCATAACTGTAATTTTACTACTGTTATGAATAGTAATGTAAATATCTGTGTTCTCCAAAGGTCCTGGGTGATCCCTGTGAAAGAGTCGTTTGATTCACAGGTTGAGAACCAGTATCTTAGACACTAGTAAATACAGTCATTGACCTAGATGTTAAGTTCAAGTGACATACTGGGAAAAAAAAAAAAAGGTTTAGCTCTAGAAAGAGACCATCAGAGGCTCCCAGTCCAATGACAGTAACACAGATCTGTTTGTTTCTTGCTTTGCTGCTATTGATGGGTACTTTTGCATGCAATATATATTGATGGCTAGCCCAGGAAAGCTGCAACCGCACTTACGCAGGACAATGAGCTTCACCTCCTTATCTGGGTCTCCTGATGTGTCTCCTGGAGCCTCGATGGTGCAATAGTACACTCCATGATCCCACCACATCACTTCATTAATCACAAGATCTGCTCCTGTGTAGGACAGAAGGGGAAAGTGCCAGTTATCAGGGCCTGGTATCTTCAGGACCTCAGAATTCTCCTTCCTATGAAGGCCTGTGGTAGATGAGAAAGGGGTCCGAAATCCTTCCTCACACCTTCCCTTGTTCTTAAAGATGGAGATGATAAAAGAACTCCCCATTGAACCCCACTATTAGTTTATAAGGCTCTGGATACATGGTCTTATTTAATCCCCACTATGCATCCCTATATGTAGGTGAGCAGCAAAGCCAGATTCCCAGTTGTCTCACTGGTATTGTTCCCTTCTCCCGGATCATAGAATTATTGGCTATGCATACAGCTGTTAAGCCTTAAGTAAATGAAGGCTTGTTCCCTTTAAAACTCATTCTAAAAATTGTGATTTTATCAGTATTAAGGGATTAGAACCTTGATGGACTGTGTCCTGGAAGTTAAATCAAACAATCAAACACTTTCTCTCTCAATCTCTCTCTCTCTCTCTCTCTCTCTCTCTCTCTCTCTCTCTCTCCCTCCCTCCCTTCCTCTCTCCCTCTCTCTCTCTCTCTCTCTCTCCCCCTCCCTCTCTCTTTCTCTCTCTCTCTCTCTCTCTCTCTCTCTCTCTCTGTCAGATGGGGGGAGGGAGGGAGAGAAAGAGAGAGGGAGAGAGAGAGAGAGAGATTAAAAATTGTATATATCTGGGAGTAGTGGTTCACACCTTTAATCTCAGTACTTGGGAGGCAGAGGCAGGGGAATCTCTGTGAATTCCACACCAGCCTTGTCTACCCATGTGCATAGCAAGTTCCAAGACAGCCAGAGCTACATAGTGAGACCTTATCTTGATAAAACAAGCAGAAACAAACAAATAAACAAACAAACAAACAGAAAGCGATAGGTGTGGCCCCCTCTTGTGTTCTCTTCTATTGCTATGTGATGGTATAGCCATAAGACCCTCACCAGACTTCTAGAAACATAAGCTAGTGCATTTCTAGTGATTATAATGACCTGGTCTCAGGAGCTCCGTTATAACAGAGCATCAAACAGACTAAGAAAGAGGCCACGTGGAATAAAGTCAGTTATTTCCCATCCTCTCTTCCACATGACTCAGCTCCAATTAAGAGAATGTAAGCAAGAGAGCTGCAGGGAGCATCTTAAAAACGGTGTGTGTACAGTTTGTGTGTGTGTTTCATGTATAGGAAGTGTAGTCCTCAGTGTGGTCTCTGAAGGGACTCTAGCCAGCTTGCAAATATGACCGACAGGCCTTGCCGTTCTCCATTATTCCCTCTGCCTCACTAAAAACCATTAGCTTGCATTCCTAAAGCTAGCTACCAAGATTCACTCCCTTATTTGGTTACTTCCTCATCCTGAGGCTGACTACCAAGGTCCTTCAAGTATTGAAGTCCACCAATCAAAAGCCTCCTTTGGGCTGGAGAGATGATTCATTGGTTAAGAGCCCTGACTGCCCTTCTAGAAGACTGGAATTCAATTCCCGGCAACCACATGGTGTCTCACAACCATCCATAATGAAATCTGAGGCCCTCTTCTGGTGTGTCTGAAGACAGCAACAGTGTACTCACATACATAAAAATAAATAACTCTTCAAAAAAAAAAAAAAATTAGGTCACTTGGTTGTGCTACCCTGAGAAGAGATTAAAGTCATTCTTACAGCACACACACACACACACACACACACACACACACACACACCAGTAAGTTCACAACAGAAAAAAAAATGGGTTGTAACTGAAGAACAAGAATGACCCTTTTTGCTCTTTTGTCTCCTATAATTCCCATGTGAGCTCTGCTTCTTGTAAGCACTTTTATGATTATGTTCTCATGGTAGTGACCCAGCCATGAGCCTTCATGAAGCCAATGGCACTTTTAGACTTTCAGCAACCAAAATGATGAGATAAATAAGCCTCTTTTCTTTGCAAATTTCTTTTCTACATAAACCTCTTTTCTTTGCAAATTACCCAGAGGCATTTTATTTTAGAAGAAGAAGAAAAAGAAGAAGAAGAAGAAGAAGAGGAGGAGGAGGAGGAGGAGGAGGAGGAGGAGGAGGAGGAGGAGGAAGAAGAAGAAGAAGAAGAGGAAGAAAAGAACCAAGACATCTAGAAAGAAGATGACAGTCTGGGTGAACTGAAATGAACTTGGCCCCCGAGGATTTAATGGAATGTAGCCATCAACCTAGGTCTGGACTTTATGTTTCTGATTTATACATGGGATCAAAACAAACCACTAATAATTCTGGTTTCTGTTTATTTGCAATCAAATGTAATACCCATCAAGAAGAGTATATGATTACTTAGTTATATTTCAGATAAGAAAAATGAAGACAGAGAGGCTAAGGGAGTGTATCACCAACATGCAGACAGAGCTCAGCACAGGTGGATTCCCTCCCATGACCATGCCACAGATTGATGCTCTTCAACATTGAACCCTGCCATCTTCTCCAAAATGGCTGGAAAACTCTACAGCCTGGACCCCTTGCCATTCCAAGATGAACAAGTTGCTCTGGTATTCTAAGGGGCAGCTTTGAACTTGAATGAGCACAGGAAATCTGCCCAGTATTTTCAGTGTTGCCCAGGAAACGAATCAACATTCCCATGAGTACGTACTGCCTGATTAAGATCAACCAACATTTATCATATATTTTCTTTCTTTCTCTCTCTCTCTCTCTCTCTCTCTCTCTCTCTCTCTCTCTCTCTCT
>JADRCH010000149.1:238694-267401 GCA_019843965.1 Rhynchomys soricoides | reverse complement strand
TCTCTCTCTCTCTCTCTCTCTCTCTCTCTCTCTCTCTCTCTCTCTCTCTTTGGTTTTCCGAGACAGGGTTTCTCTGTGTAGCCCTGGCAGTCCTGGAACTCACTCTGTAGACCAGGCTGGCCTCTAACTCAGAAATCTGCCTTCCTCTGCCTCCCAAGTTCTGGGATTAAAGGTGTGCACCACCACTGCCCAGATTTTTTCTGGAATCTTTTTTTTTATTGGATGTAAACAAATTTGACTAATGTTCACTAGAGCCCAATGGCTCAAATTTTTAAGTTACACTTTGTGGGAGACTTGAAAAGGAGTCAGTCCCTCTCCCAGCAGGCTTAAAAGCCAGTCAGATTCCCCCAAAGAGACAGCTTGCCAGCTTATCTCAGAAACTAAAGATCAGGTCTCAGCATCATGGATTTGCTCTTGCATAGTCGGTGGTCATATCTGCAACTCGTTACTGTCTGTTTGTCAAGAAATATCTACAGAGGAACTGAAACAAAAACGTGAGGTCACGCAAGACTGGAGCAGAGCTTGACTTCTGTTTCCGTCTCCTTTACGTCAGTCCTTGAGACACTCTTCCCCCATACCTTTCTAAACCCACCACTTTTTCCCATGAACAAGCTTAACCCTCCACCAGGTACTATGTTGACAGCTCTCAGGGAGCACTGCCAATCTGATCCGACATTCCCTGGAGTCATAAAGAGCTTCTGAGAAATGTCAGCATGGCAAGGCTATTCAGATATTGTTAGGAATTTAGACAACCCATGACTTTATTTGATAGGATTCTCTTAAACGGTAGAAACTCAGACACAAAGGTGTCAGAAAATAAGGATCCTAGGAGGTCGGGATGAGCCTGGAAGTAGAAATAACACCCATTTCCATTGGTATAGGTGTGAAGACTGGCCGAGGAGACTGCAGGGACCTAGTGTGTGTGTGTTTGGGGGGTGGGGGTCATGAGAACAATTTCTAAATTGCATCAAAGAAGCCAGATCTGTATCTTACTTAGTCTGAATCTCAAGAAACAAAGGAACCAGTGACACCCTGACCTTTAATCAAGGCTGTGGAACATCCTCTCATCCACAGACCAAGTTCCAGGGAAGTGGCTTTAGATGGTGGAACACATTCTAAGAATCTGGCACTTGCTTTAAACAACACAGTGACCAATTCAGTCATCGAGCCCCAGAAGATCAGGGGAATCCCTTGCTGACTCAGCCTGCCCCGGCCAGCGTCTACATCTTCCTCAAACCCTAGTTCCCCTGTCTCCTCCACCAAACTCACGGTTCTGGATGGTGATCTTGCGCTGCCGGTAATCCACCCCCAGCACAGGCTCATTCTGCCCGCGCCGCTGGGCCACGATGCGAACTTCCCTCTGATTGTCACTACAGTCGTTGGAGGGGTCCTGGCCCAGGGACAGAGCAGCCTGGTATGCTGAGAAGAGAACACCAAGTCACTTTGAGCATTCAGATTCTGTCGGTTAGGAGTAGGCTCTGAGCTAAGAGTCCGGGAAGACTCCAAGCCCTTCGACTGCCTGGTTTCCAAAGCCTGCCTGCATTATTTACAAAATGCCCACCCCCAGCTTCTGTTCCAATGGGGGTTCACTCGCCCAACCTTCACAACAGAGAACTCAAAGCTGTTAAATCTAGCAGGTGACCAATACTTCCTGCTTGCTCCCTTATCCCAAGTGTTTAAGAGTAACCCAGAAGAGTCAATGCCTCAATTGGGAAAGATTCCTTTGGTGCCAACATCAGACTAAGTGGGGAGGCTTGGTGAGATTTTGGGGGGTTCTGTCCAGTCCTACTGTAAAGCTTGAGCTGCAGGAGCCACAACCAGGCCTTCCTTCCTTTGCTTCATCTGAGAACGCCCACTTCCTCCCCCCCACCCCCAGCAGGCTGCCTTCTTGTTTGTACCCTCAAACCCTAAATAGGTCTAAGAACCCCAAGCTGACTGTGGGGCTCCAAGTTCCTCTAATGCTGGAAAGAGGCTAGAAATGAGCATCTGGGAAGGAGTGCCTAGTGACAAGGCTTGGGGCAGCCCTCACTGAGAAGCAGGACTTGGCTAAAGTTAAGGAGGCTGTATATCACTATGGTCCAAGATGTCCACAGGCGAATGGGCTGTGTGAAGGCAAGGAGCTCTCCAATATTCAAAGTGTGACAGCGAGCTGGAGTCTTCCAAATAATGGCTGCTGACTTGAGGTCCCACATGGCTCAGAGCTGGTCTGTCTGAGGAATGTACAGGAAGAAGGATACACTAGGTCTTTTATGTCTGAGCTACCTGGAAGAGTTTTAGAACAACATGGGGTAAACAAACTAACATTTACCCCTGAACAACTTGTTGTGCATCCTGGGTTCAGTTTATCTGAAAATTAAAGGAACAGTGACCCAGCAGGTTTGTCTCAGGATGACAGTTAGTGATCTGTAACAACCCCTAGGCCCCGATGATAATCCGCAGATGCCTGGGACCATACGCAGAACAAGAATGGGGTTACTCACAGGCAGAGAAGTAGTCAAAGATGGGGTCCTTGCAGAAGGACTTGAAGCGCCATGTCACAACCACGTCCTGGAGTTGGGCAGAGGTGGTGTAGTCACATTTGAGGGTGACGGAGGCAAACAGAGTAACATAGCGCTCTGTGTGCTGGACTGTGACCAGCAAGGACAGACACCCTGAAGGCAAGAGCAGGAGACAATGCTAAAGGTGACCCACTTTTGTTCCTGAGTAATAAAAGCCATGCAAATGAACAAAAGCTGCACAGCCGCTGCCCTCCTGCCCACCACTGGCTGGGAGCTCAAACACACAGGCTCTTGTGGAGGAGTATAGAGAAGGTAAGGGCCCTACGTACCTGGAGGGGGAGGAGGAAAGGGTGGGGGGTAAGGAAAACTCCCCAGAATTCACAGTCCTTTAACACACCCAACACCAGTCCAACAATAACAACCACACACCCATAGCAATAAAAGAACTGTATTTAAATAAGGCCACAGTTGAAGTAGAGTGATCCAGTTAAAACCAGTTTTCCCCTGTCCCTTCTCTTCCAAAAGTGGTTTCCAGTTTGTGGTCAGGCTCAGGTAGCACTGCCATTTCATCCCAGCATTACAGCTGAGTGGGTCTACGTAATGAGACCTGTCTTAGAAAAGGAAGGAAGAGAGGGAGGGAGGGAGGGAGGGAGGGAGGGAGGAAGGAAAGGGGGGGGAAAAAAAGAAGAAAAGAGAAAAAAATGGTTTCTCATTTTCCTAAAAGTCAGACTATCAATGGCTCCTATTCTGTGGGCCATGACTCCTCGGAATACACTGATATTCATTTACATTAAGATTCATAACAGTAGCCAAGTTACAGTTTGACTAGGAGCTAGGTGGCACACAGGCACCTGATGGAATGGTGGAGTGGTAAGAGATCCATCCATAGCCAGCATCTTGGAATGCTTCATGGGCTGCATTAGAAGGGGGCTTCTTTGGAAGGTGGGGGTAGGGGCTAGTGTGGAGCAACTGTACTCAAGGCTGAGTTACATCACTGTAAGGACTGGGACAGTCCAGAGAGTTTCCATTTCAGCAGGACTTAGGTGAAGCCCAAGAACCTACATTTCAGATTTCCAAGAGAAAAATAAGAAAAGCTATGTCCAGGAGACATGGAAGCTGTTTTGTCAGGGGAATTTTAAGAGTGGTTGGAATAGGCTAGGCATTAAAGGTTAATTCTCCAAGCTATGGGTCCAGACACAAATCATGTTTTGTTACTCACTCGATGGACTTCTTGCTTAGTTTCTCTTTCCTCAGCTACTGAGTGGGGATCATGACAGCATCCTGCATCTGGAAACCCCCAAATCTGAAATGTTCTGAAAGCCTAACTTTGCTTTTCTTTTTGGCCATATATGTGTGTGTGTGTGTGTGTGTGTGTGTGTGTGTGTGTGTACTCCATGTAGAGGCTAGAGGAGGAGTATCTTGTCTATTCCTCTCCACTGTATCACCTTATTTCCTCGACACAGAGTCTCACTATCCCTGGAAATTGACAAACCCCAGCAAATGTCTCCATCTCCCCAGTGCTTGGCTTGCAAGTGCATGGCCACACCTAGTTTTTACATGGATGCTGGCAATCTGAACCCAGATCTTCACGTTTGTACAGTCAGCTCTCTTACCCACTGAACCATCTCCCCAGCACTCCTAAAATTTTCTGAGTGCCAACATGACACCCAAAGCATTTTATCTTTATTTTAGAACATCTCAGAGTCCATATTTTCAGATTAAGGACATTCAGCCAATAAAGACTATACTAATGTTCCCAAATTTGAAATCCCCAATCTGAAACTCTTTTTATCCCAGGCACTTTAGATAAGAGTTACTCAACTTTCACTGACTTTACCATGCATGACCTTACAGAAGTGCAATCAGGGACTCCACTACAAATGCTGCCTTCTCGATTTCTCTAGCAGAGCTTTTCTCCAGCAGAGCCTTCCTGTCTGACTGAGCCAAGCCTGTAGAGGGCAACTAACTGGGCCTATCTTAACATCGCCACCACCACCACCACCACCACCATCACCACCATCTCCACCACCATCACCACCATCTCCACCACCACCACCATCACCACCACCACCACCACCACCACCACCACTACCACCACCACCACCATCACTACCACCATCACTATCATCACTGGGGGAAGCAATGGTGGGATCAGATGAATACTCTGTGGATTTGGTTTTCTCCTTCCACCTTTCTGTGGATTCCTGAGGTTGATCAGTTCATCAGGCTTGCATTGTTAACCTGCAAGCCTGTGCTCACCAAGCCATCCCCTCAGGCTCTTAGATGGTCTTTCTTCTTCTCCTTCTCCTCCTTCTTCTCCTCCTCCTCCTCCTCCTCCTCCTCCTCCCTCCTCCTCCTCCTCCTTCTTCTTCTTCCTCTTCCTCTTTTTCTTTTTCTTCTTCAGTACATCATTGTTTTATTCAATTCTACATTGCACACTAGTTTGCGCAATACAATGGCATCTTACGTATTGTCAGTGGTATTATTATTATTAATATCATGTTTAGAAAACTGAGATATTCTATAATGGTAGCAAACGATGTACAGACTTCTGAGATGCAACTTACTGGCATGTGCAGCAAACACAATGTTCATGTAGAAACTGCAAATTATGAAGGAGAGACTGCTGGGAGTTAGCTCTATAACCTGTCTTTCCACAAAAGACTCAAAGGTCAAGTTCTAGACCTAACAGTGGGCTTTCCGGTGAGTCCGGACCTCTGACCCTGGAAGAACCGGAGACTCTCATAGAGCAGCATGATTCTGTGTTGAACACTTCATCTTTGGCCAAGGGTCTCCTAAGAGCTCCCAGCCTAGTTAATGATGAGTACCTTCTTCTGCATTTCTCACATCTCTGAGGAAAAAGCAGAGCACTGCTCAGGGTAGGCTCTGGCACTCAGAAACGTCCTGGCCAGTCTGTGTCATTATCCTTTGACATTAGCGGTGAAAGATGTGGTTGAAGACTGTAGAAGCAAGAAATGTAAGCCAAACCTAAAGGCTTAGGTAGGTTTTAGACTACATATCAAAAGCAGAGAGAGGGCTGGGGAGGGGGGCTGCTTCTCCAGGAAGGAAGAAAATGAAGGAGCAGAGCTTCTTTTCTGGAAGGCTTGCTGTTTAGAGAGCAGGGGGGAGGGGGGACCAATCCGGCTTTAGCCTATGGAAGGAAGGTAACTGGGCAGGACAGGTGGTGAGTGGGTGATGGGCGTACAGGGTGGAGTCAGGATACATCCATCATCTAGTTCAGGGATGCTCACTGATGGCATCCCAAAAGGACAAGAGTGTTGAGGGAGGAGAAGGGTGTGCTTAGCTGCATTACTCAACTGTGAACGGAAAAAAAGAACATCTTCAGAATAAACCTTTAAGAGTTTGGTAGGAAAGAACCTCGGGCCTTGCCAGCTGCAGGATTCTGAGAACTTGGCCCCCGAAGAATGGAACTGCTATGGCCTTACGTGGAAGACAACACAATGTTCTTCTTACATTTACGTAAAATGAGCCCTGCTCCTCCTTCCTCACAGCTGTGGCTTGAATGTTCTAAACAAACCCTTCGCTTCATGAGCACCTTCTGATGAAGTCTTCTTTCACACAATAAATGTAATCCTGGAAGGAGCACGTGGACAACATGTAGACATGTGGCTTGCCCACGGTCACTCTGAGGGGCACAGGATCAGGATTCTCTCCCCGTGCAGTATTCTTGATGGACTTCCTGAGTCTCCTTTGGTTAGAAGAAGAGGCACTGGCAATCCCTAACTTCTCTATTTGGCTGAAGGGTAATTTGGTAGGTGCAGCTTACTCAAGTTCCAGTTAGTTTTGTGCAAAGATGGAGCACTTGAGAGAGGGGAATCTGTGTTTGCTGAGGGTCAGGAAAGGGAATTTGGTTGCAGCCAGAAGGTACTCTGGGGGAAGCTTTGAAGACTGCTGACTCTAAACCCCTGGAGGGAGAAGAATGGGATCTCAGGTGATGGCCTTGATTACCAAATGCACACCTAGCTCCTCTTACATGAATGCTCTTATTATGGAGCTAGAGTGAGTCACCTTTACCAAGGTCAGTGCTGCCTTTGTTGTCTGGGGACAGAGCCTCTCTGTCACGTCATCCTTTGTGAATCTCAAGCTTAAAACATTTAAGATCTTCACAGGTTCTGAGTGTTAATCTCATTTGCGCTTCCTCTCAGAGATCTACCAGCCCCACAATACCCGAATCGGATCACAGGCCTTCACCTCTGTTCCGAGACACACACACACACACACACACACACACACACACACACACACACACAGACACACACAGACACAGAGAGAGAGAGAGAGAGAGAGAGAGAGAGAGAGAGAGAGAGAGAGGAATGGTAGGGAAGTTTACGGAAAGGAGATACCAGAACACTCTTGTACCTTTCTGTGCTTGGTCCTCAGAATCTACTAGGCACCCAGTGATGGATGGATGGTCTTTGTTTGTAGCACTCGCCTTGACGATAGGGATTAGCTTTGGTCATTCATAGGGATAAAAGTTCAGAGGGTATAAACCAAGACCCATGTGCCTACCAGCATGTATCTAATTTAGTAAATATCAGTGTTGGACTCAAACTCAAAACTACCATGTCTCCTAAACAGGCAAAGCTCCTCTTCCAAAGTGGACGTCAGGCACTAGACCCCTATGAGCAGTAGGAATTTCCAGACTGGGCAAGAGAGAAAGGAAGTAGTAATTAGTTTGTCTCTAAAGTAAGGTTGTCTTGTCTTCCTTTTTCTTTAGCTTCTGACTTTTACTCTGCATGACAAACCACACTGGGCATCCACGGAGATCAACGTGAGTTTTTTTAGGGTGAGACTTGAAGAACCAGCAGAATCTGGATTGGAAAAGTTTACATTCAAATGAGAAATGCTCTGATTATGGATGACCTGGTTACCTGTTTTTTCGTTCAAATTTAGCACTGAAACTTTTCAAAGCTTTGTTTGTTTGTTTGTTTGTTTTTTTGAGACAAGGTTTCTCTGTATGATAGCCATGACTATCCTAGAACTTGCTTCATAGACCAAGGCCTCAAATTCACAGAGATTTACCTGCCTCTGCCTCCTAAGAGCTGAGATTAAAGGCATGTGCTACCACACCCAGCTAAGTTTTCAAATTCTTGACTTCCCTTCATCTTGAGATCCTTCCTATGCCCAGTCTATCACCCAACGCCCAATTGTTTCTGTCATTTTCTCTTGAAAACTTTAAAGCCTAGGGCCTCATTGCCTTCATTCTGAAACTAACACACTCTCTCCCCATTCTAGAGATCTGATGTGTTATTTCTACGCTATGGGAAATCAGACAATGGCATTATCTGTCTCAGAATGGAATGATAAATGTCCCCAATAAGCAAAGAGCTTGGCACATTATAGACGTTCAATGAACATTAGCCATCAGCTGGATCCTTTGGATTTATTTCATCTGAATCAAGGTTTAATGTAAACTAAGACCAGAATGTTAAAGGAAATCCTTTAGAATGAATTAGAAATTATACAAATGTAAACTATCATGATAGTCCCTGCCTTTGCAAAAGTGGTCAGTGGACTGAGTGCTTTACAGCTCCATACATCAGCAAACCCATTCATAGTTTGCCTCTTCTGTGAAAGAGGAAGGAGCAGAGAGACCTGTCATTTAAGGGTAGAATGGAAACTTCAGATGAGCATGGGAAGGAGGGAAGGGGACGGGGTTCTTTGTTTCCCACCACCAGGTACTTTCCGAGACCATTTTGCTGTGCCAAGTGGGGACTGCCGTCCACCCTAAAGTACAAGGAAAGCAGACCAATGTACATGGTATCTCACCAGCCAAATGCCATATATTCCCAAGTGTACACAGAACGTACTATATTTCTTAATTCAGTGTGGTACCAGATGAGAAAAGAGGTTACAGTTTCTAAATGATGTCATCCATATAGAATTAAAGATGCCATTTTTTTTTTCTTTGAATCAAGACTTCAAAGTCTTGGGGATCGGGGGACTAGATGGTATTTTTCCCTTCCACCCCATATAAAGTTCTTCTTGAAGGACATAAGCTATTTTACTTGGGATGTCTCAAAGGGCCCATGTGTTAAAGGCTGACTCCTGAGATGGTGAAAACTCTGAGGAGGGGAAGTAAAGAAGGTTTCCACCACTTGGCCACACTATCAAAGAGGACAGACTAAGGAATGCTGGCCTTCCTCTCCTCAGACCGCATCACTGCCATCAGGTGAGGTACTTGCTTCCATCACAGTTGCACCTCAATCCCTAAAGCAACCCTGAGCTGAAGCCTCCAAGACTGTGAGCCAAACTGTTTCCCTTCCCAAGCTGAGTTCTTTTGTTACAGCAATGCAAAGTTGACCCACACAAGGTGGTAAATAGGGACACAGAGCCCAGATGAGGAATGTAAGGCCTGGTGCTCCACTGATGGGAATCTGGTTGGTTAACTGTTTGCAAATGCACAGGCACCTCAGCTCCACTCAGCAGGTTAACAAAAAGCACACAGGCTCAATCTTATCAGAGTTTATGTCCGAGCAAGCAATCGCCGTAAGTGTATTTGCTGTCAGTACTCACTACATTCCCTTAGATAACAGAGCAAATATGATAGAAGTTGAAAGGAAAGGGACCAGCAATGAGCAATGGACTGGAAGGGACAGGGGACAGTGAGAGAGAAGTGTGAGTGAAGAACAGTGAGTGGAGGATAAATTAGGTCTACGCATGCAGAGCTGGGCTCAGAGAGGGGAGCTAAGCACCAGGCTTCACTGAGGACACCGAAGGAGACTGAACAGCTCCTGCACTGTCAAACTCGGTACTGGGAGCTTTATTATCACACAATATCTCCTTCTACCTCTGAAGGAAAAAAAAAAGACAATTAGAAGTTTGTTTTTATTTTTCTCAAGTTTATCAGTGTCAATCCTCAAAGGTCTGGCCTATATGTACGGCACATAGTTGGTAAAGCACAAAGGTACATTTTACCTGAACCCCCCTAAAATCCTAAGCTCTGTACTGCTCTTATTATACCACCCTGGTTTCCAGATACATTTTCAAAAATGCTTGAGATGTAACCTTTTGAGGAATATTCTCAGGGCTAGAGAGATGGGTCGGTGGATAAGAGTACTTGCTGCTTGCCCAGAGTCTAGTTCCCAGCATCCACTTTGGGTGAATCATAACACCTGTAACTCTAGCTCCGGGGGATATGATACCCTCTTCTGGCTTCCACTGGTGCCCAGACACATGGGAGCATACATATACAGACACACAAATAAAAATTAATTGTTAAAGAAAAAAATAATTCTCAAATTTAACCGGCATTCACAAACTTATTCTGAACATTGCACATAGAATTTCTGTTTCTTTTTTTGTTTGTTTGTTTATTAATGTAAAATAAACAAGAAGCTTCAAGCAACACAAAAGGTCAAAGTAAAAATGTCCCTCCCTGCTTGCCACTAATTCCACTGTGTGGAGGTGTCACCATTGATAGTCTGGTGCACATCCTTCCATGTCTTTCTCTCACTATTTAATAAGCACATTGATTATCAACTTGGTCTAATCTTCAAATGGCTGACATATTCTACGTAAGTATCTACAGATCTATGTGTTTCCAGTGACAGCATGAAAATTACTCTGTGAAGTATAACTTATTGCAAATTTTCCTAACAATAGGAGTTTGGGTTGCTTTTAATTTTTCACTATTAGAAACAAGGATGCTGTAAATTGCTGCAATTAATATTTTAATGTAATTATCTGTTTATCTGCACTTTTTTTATTTCATAGCTTTTGCCCAGTCAGAGGGAATATGCTTTTTATGTTTTAATAGCTACTTCAGAAATTAAATTTATAGTCCCATAAATAGTAAATGACAATATTGTGCTTTACCATAACCTCTCCA
The DNA here is from genome assembly GCA_019843965.1 of Rhynchomys soricoides. Classification (NCBI taxonomy): domain Eukaryota; kingdom Metazoa; phylum Chordata; class Mammalia; order Rodentia; family Muridae; genus Rhynchomys; species Rhynchomys soricoides. The sequence continues at coordinate 257,051 of JADRCH010000149.1, read as the reverse complement.
AAAGGGGAAACTTACAATCTTAAAGAACGTAATAATAATAGGGGAAAATTTTTTAAAAGGTACCCACTCAGGTAACTTAAACTTGACATCCCATTGGCTACCGGTGGGAAAGGACAAGACTTATTTGATGGGCAAATGCTTGGAGTTTCCCAAAGTCATCTGCCCAGGTTGGTGATTCATGCCCCCACACACTAATCTCAGAGCATATGCAAATTTGGGTCCCCACCAGAATGCACACATGCATTTATTTTTGAGTGCTTACTCTGAGACACTGTTCCAGAACACATGGTCTGTGCTCTTGGAACTCACCCTCTTGGTGGAGACTCAGTAATGAGCAATAAAACACACAAACAAAATATCTGCCACGAGCAAGTCTGAAGGGTTTTCAGAAACCACCAGAGCTTAGAGGCCAAGTCCTACTGCTGTATACCAAGGGATTGGCAGATCCATGTACCAAATGCTCCTGATGGCTCTTCTTTGATGCTTCTAATTTTAAATCAAGCCCAAGTCCTAAATCAAGATCCTCTGTATAAACTTGGGTCTCTTTCATGGTCCCATTTAGTGGATGACCAAACCCCAAACTCAGGAACCCCCCTTAGCATCTCTTTCTCCTTTGTTGTTCATGCTTCACCACACTGGGTTTATGTCTTAAGCACCCCTGGAATCTCTGTTCTTCTTCACAGCCATCTCAGTACATCTCAGCCATCGCCTCCAGCCTGTATATTGCCTTAGCTTAGCTGTTACAGTAAGTCTCAGTGGTTCCCCCAGTGTATGGATTCCATATGCTGTTCATCTCCAAACTCAAACTCCTTAAGATCCATTGCTCTTAACAGCAACAACAACAATGACAATAACAACAACGACAACACATGCACACGCATGTGCACTTGAGCACACACTCCTTCCCACCATGACCCATGAAGCCTTTCACATCCGGTCCTTCCCCGTGTTTGTCCTCACCACACTGCAGCTTTCTCTGCTCAAACTCACTGGCACTTTTTCCCCCAGCCTCACACTTACTGAGCTTCTATCTGATGATCTAGCCCATGCTGTTCCTTTGATTTCAGATGATCATTCCTTAACTCAAACATGTCTTTGGAGAGGGCCTCCTGGTTAGAAAAAAAATCCAGTCATTACGCACTCTCCTGGAACAGTAACTGTAGCCTTAGTCTCAGCTCTGTATCTGCATCAGTGTGTACTCTCTTTAGAGCATAGGAATCTTGGGAATCAGGATCATGACTGTTTTTGTTTGCCAGCACAGGAGCCTCATATGAAATGAGGCATTATGTGTACACTGGTTAAAAGAAAAAGAATTAACTCAACGAATGTTGGGTACTGGCATATATACTCAGCCAGATTCCTATCAGGGGAGAGAGAAGGCTGCCTGCCTGTTAGTGAGCCCTGACATTAGAGGGTCTTGAATTTCATGGAGTTTATAAGCTATAGGAAGCTTCTTGAATGGAGGGTTAAAGTGAATGAGAAAAAGATAGGTGTGGCAGGCTGCCTGTCACTCTGTGCGTGGAGGATGGCTGACAGGACAGAGAGAGTGGTCTGCAAGCAAGGAGCTGTGCTGACAGTGGGCTAGGGTGGCTATTGGCACCCAGAACTAAAAAAGAAGAAGAAGCAGCCACGCCTGGAACTAAGCAACAGAACCTGGTGCTTAAAATTGAGAAACAAAGTATCAAAACTACCTGTTGCTTGACCCTGCCTTACCCACCAACATTTGGAAACTGAACAGACTGCAAGTAGAGATGGGTTAAACTTTGTAGTTCTGAAAATGCACAATTTCATTTTTCCTAAGGACTTCTGAAAAAAATAAATTTTTGTGCTGAAATAAATTCAGGTAGAAGGTACATTTCACCCTGTTCCTTTGCATTTGGGGCTAGAAGCTTAATTGGCATCTATTCAGACACTGAGAGCTAGTCTCCTGCTCTAGTGTGCCTCAGGTTTCAACTCCACCAAACCAACCTGCTCCACTGTGTGAAATGGGGAAGGAGCACAGTGCCAGCTCTCTTGTGTGGTGTCTCACTGTAACACACAGGGCTTCCCTGGATCCAGAGTCTCCATTTGTAACACACAGGGCTTCCCTAGATCCAGAGTCTCCATCTGTAACACACAGGGCTTCCCTGGATCCAGAGTCTCCATCTGTAACACACAGGGCTTCCCTGGATCCAGAGTCTCCATCTGTAACACACAGGGCTTCCCTGGATCCAGAGTCTCCATCTGTACTAACAGCTGGAGGGGGAGTGAGGTAAGAGAAGGTGAATGGTTTCTCCTTGTGTGTAACAGGGCATGGGAGTTCTGACAGGGATTTCAGGAGCCCTCCAGGGGACAGGGTGGTTCCAAGAAGACACTTTCCCAGCACACATAATCTTTTCACCCTGAGAGGCTCCACGTTGCTATCCACCATATTGGGGATTCTGTAAGATTTCACTAGTTCTAAGTATGATCCACCCCTCCACCGACACCTATGGGAAATCACTGATGTTTTGTCTAAAGATCTTGTCCCCTGTGTGTCAGCTGCAGGATTTCCCAAATTGAAAGAATATGGCTGGCCGCTGATGGTTCTGTAAAGTAATAAAGTCTTCTACAAGAGGGGCATAGGGGCAGTTGCCTTTAATCCCAGCACTCTGGAGGCAGAGGCAGGTGGATTTCTTTGAGGACAGCCTGGTCTACAGAGTGAGTTTCAAGATAGCCAGGGCTATACAGAGAGACCTTGTCTTAACAAAGCAAACAAACAAAAACAAAACAAAACAAACTAAAAAAAAATCAGAACAAAAACCCATTTACAAAAGCACAAATGAGAGGAACCCTTTTAGAATCGGAGGGAAGCTAAACCTGACTCTAAACATGAACTTGGAGAATGGACAAAAGCAAAAGAAGCTATGAGCCAATAATGCCAAACGGCCTACGTGCTTAATTTAGCCTTGCTTAATATTTTACTTTAAGGAACAAGAATTGAGATATCATTTATGTGATTAAAAAAAAATTCTTCCTAAAAATGACTTCTAAGAATAGCAAAAGAACACACAACTGGCAAGTGATCTTTACAGAGCTCAGGGCCCAGTGATGGGAACTTCACAAGACTCCCTGACCTCAGCACCTTCCTCTGGAACTTCACAATTCTATCGATGGCCTGCACTGCACAAATGTGGAAACTCAGATGCTAATCAGGGGGTTGGCTTGACGATTCTCAACAAGCAAAATGGAACAAGTTGCTAGACCACAAAGGAACTCACTTAAGTACAGGGTTTTCCAAAAAATGCATTGCGACTGGAATAGGTCAGAAAACTGACTTAATGGTTTCCTATTCAACAGGTTTTGTGTGGAGATTATTGTCTCTGAGTTTTAACATAAAAAATACTTTGTGCTAATTATCATTTTGTCTGATACAGTAACAGAATTTTGTGAATCTTTTATTTCTATATTATAACCCTTGCATGTGTACACATGCTACCGTTCTGTTACTGCATATGTAACACACATATGTCCAGTTACTGCAAGTTGTGGAAGAGTTTTTGATAAGCTTTGTTTTGTGAGATAATGCAAACAAGCAGTGTCTCTACAGTTTTATCTGAAGAGGTATTTTGTGGTGTTTGGTTTAAAATTAAGAAAAAAAGGTAAAGGCTGGGGGAATAGAATGGGCTCATTCCTAGGACTGCTTGAGGGAGTGCCATGCCACAGCTACTGTGCTTGAATGGAAGCCACCCAGAAAGAGATGGACTGGCTGAGTGTACGGGCAGCAGTGGTGGGAAGGACTTAATTCACCTATCTTCTCGATGAAAAGAGTTGAAGCAACTCACCCAAAGTTATGCATATTAAGAGGCAGAGTCTGAATTCTAACTTCATAGCATTGCTACAGACTGGGCTTAGAGTATTTTCCAAAGGCCCAACTGTTAAAGATTTGGTCCCAGTTTAGCACCATTGGGAGGTGCTCAAACCTTTAATAGGTGAGGTCTTCAGGAAGGTAATTGGAAAAATGCCCTTGAGGGACATATTGGGACCCTGACCCTATCCTGTTGCTCTGTCTCTATTCCTAGCCACCTTGAGGAGGGCAGCCTCTTCTACCATGTGACCCTATGTGAATGCACTGCCTGATCACAGCCCCAAGAGCAATGAGGCCAACCAACCATGGACTGAGAACTCTAAGACTGTGAGCCAAAATAAACCTTTCCTCTCTTAACTTGATTGTCTCAGTTATTTTGTTACAGTAACAGGCATCTCACTGTTCCCTCAGTTTCCTAGCCACAAGGGAAAGACAAGTTAGTTTCTTTAAGCATAGCTTTAAACAGTCTTACTTGGGTCCAAATTATAGCTAGCATTATCATCATGGTTAATATCTGCTAAGCCCTGTTTCATTTTGTACAAGCAGTATATAAAGTACTTTAAAGCCTTCATTTTAATTAATCCTTACAAAAACTTTATGAGATGTGTCAGAAGCCAAACCCCTGAGATGCCAAGAGCCAAACCCATGAAATTACCGGATGTTCTGTGAAGCTTAGTCAGTTAAGGTGCAAGGTTAGAAAGGACAGGGTGTCTTTAGTCTCGGGTCCCAGAAATTGAAAAAACGTCTGGTATTTCCTGAAAACTGGTTATGGTAGTGAGTTGGCCTTGGGCCATGTGTAACCTTCCTGCCTGCCTGTCTTTTTAAGCTGCTGTCCTGAAATAAACCTCGAGAGCTTGATCAGAATATAGACTTGCTCTCCTTCTTCTCGTCTCCTGTCCCCCATTTCTTCACCCCCTCCCCAGGTTCCCGATGAACCCCCGCAGGTCGGGGCAATTGGTGCCCAGAAGTGGGGCCGGGGTACACGGGTTCGACTAAATGTTGCTCACCCAGGGACATCCCCCCACCCATAGGATCCCCCCACCCATAGGATCACGGAAGGAGATCCGCACATTGTGATCTCCGAAGATCGCCCGTCTGTGAGTCTGATCCACTGAGGTAAGATAGAGCAACGAAAATATGGGACATGAATTGAGTAAGCATGTCTTATCTTACAGGGTCTCAAGGAGTCCCTCAAGGCACAAGGAACTCGAGTAAAGAAAACAGGATCTTATTAAGTTTTTTGAATTTGTTCATTGATATCTGTCCTTGGTTTCCTCAAGAAGGAACCATTGAAAAAAGACGAGCCAGTGGTGAATAAACCTTGTAGAAGGACAACAGTAATGGTAAAATGTGTTTAGAGTTATGCTAAAATCTAGAGAAGCGAAGGTAATTCTCATAGGTGCTTTTAGTCTTTGGACCCTGACTAGAGATAGTTTACACCCTAGACATGAGAGAATGGGTTTGAGAAAAGCAGTCCTCCCCGACTATCCGGGGAAGGAAAGTGAATGTAAGCTGTTTCAGAGCTCTCCTGGGGACAGGAGGTCAGGAGAGGTCCTGCCTCCTCTCTGGCCCCTCCAGGAGAAATGCTTAGTTCTGGTTCTGGGTCTCTTAGGTAGGATATCTGAGTCCCTTTGGGACATCTAATTCTCTTTCCTCTCTGTGTATTGTATGTTCTTGGTGCACCAATCTGTCCGTGTCTGTCAGTTTATGTTTGCATTTTTGCTTGAATGTTGCCCTGTGTTTCATGTTGAAAAAAAGCAAAGGAAAAGAAGAGAAAACAGCAGTCTCATTGGCCTTTGGAGCCCTGCACCTGGAGCTAGGAGTCAAGCACAGCGGGAGAAGTCCTGCCAGGGGCTGACTGTCTGCTAAGGTGCTCTTAAAGGGGCCAGCAGCTTCTCAGCTTCTATGGTCAGGGAGCTGATGGCTGTTTCTCCTAGGAAACTCTCTGTGACCGTGATTCTTGGGTTCAGGAGGTGACAAGGTGCTCCTCTCTTGGAATTACAACAAGAAAAAGTAAAATTTTGTCTGGTCTAAATAAGTAAATGTGTAGCTACTTCATTTTTGTTTCTGACTGGTTTTAAAAGTATAAATATGTTCTGCATGTCTTGGTTATAGATTATTGGCTTATAAGTTATTGGATATGATTAAAAATTTGTAACTTTGGTAACAGAAAGTTGGCTTAAAACTGGTAACTCAGGGTTGGAGTCCTTCTAAAGATATGTTTAAGTTGGGTAATAGTTTATGTAATTTTGTTTTGTTTTGTTTTGTTTTTTTTCAAGACAGGGTCTCTCTGTGTAGCCCTGGCTGTCCTGGAACTCATGCTGTAGACCAGGCTGGCCTCGAACTCAGAAATCTGCCTGCCTCTGCCTCCCGAGTGCTGGGATTAAAGGTGTGCGCCACCACTGCCCAGCTATGTAATTCTTATCGTAGAGACCAGACTTATAAAAGACAGGATTTAGGGCAGTGTCTCTTTGGTGAGGTATTAGAGGCTGCACCGTCATGCATTCGTGTGCATGAATTGGCAGCCAAAACTTTGTAGCATGGGGGTGAATCACACTTTGGAGAGACTGGATTGTTTGTTGAAGGTTGAGTTTTGCTTTCCAAAGTTATGGTTGTGCTCTGGTGTTGCAAGGGAAACTTGAAGATTATAGTTAAACTGCCAGTGTTCCATTGGCTGCAGTTTGCAGTTCAATCACAGGCTCAGGATTCTAACTCACACATATTTGTAATTAAGAAAAAATCTGGCAGGTGGAGATTGTTGTTGATAGGCTATAGAACTTGAAGAGACATTACAGCCTGGCTGCCTACTCTAGCTGCCACTCCAGGAAATGCTTACAGAATTATTATGGATTTAGAGAATTGTTTTTATACTGTTTCTTTGCATCCTGGTGACTGTGGGAGGTTTGCATGTAGTAGGCTTGCTTGTAATTTTAAAGAACCCATGAAGCAATATCATTGGAAAGTTTTGCCTCAAGGAATGGCTAATAGTCCTACCTTGTGTCAAAAATTTGTTGCTCCTTCAATACAAGAGGTTAGGACCTTGTATCCTTCTGTGTATATTAGTCATTTTATGGATGATATCTTATTAGCTGAACCCTCTGAGGGGGTTTTACTACAAGATTTTGCTCTTATACAACAAGCTTTAAAATATTGGGGAGCGGTTGTTGCTCTAGAAAAGATTCAGGGGCAATATCTTTTTCAATATTTGGGACATTGATTATATCCTAGACAAATTGTGGCACAGAAAATTCAAGTAAAAAGATAATTTACTTCCTTTAAATGATTTTCAAAAGTTGTTAGGAGATATTAATTGGCTAAGACTTCATCTTAAGCTTACCACAGGAGAACTTAAACTTCTGTTTGATATTCTCAAGGGAATTGCAAATCTTAATTCCCCTCAACAATTAACTGATGTGGGACTAATAGTTTTACAGAAAGTAGAGGGAGCTATTAGCCAACAACAGACACATTGCATAGCCTGCGATCATTTGTTGGCTGTTCGCATCCTTGCTACAGCTCACTTGCCCACAGCAGTTCTTTCGCAAAAGAGACCATTAACATAGATTCATCCTTCTTCATCTCCAAGTAAAGTTTTAACACCCTATTATGAAGCTGTTGCTGTGTTAATACAGAATTATAGAATAGAATCAAGAAAATATTTGGGGAAAGAACCTGATGAAATATTTATCCTTATTCAAAACAACAATTAAATTGGTTGTTGCAAACTACTGATATTTGGCCTATTCATGTGCAAACTTTTCAGGGGAAATTTATAATCATTATCCAAAGAATAAGTTGCTGCATTTTGCCTCTATGCATGCTTTTGTATTTCCTGTAAATTTACGAATGCAGCCCATAGAAAATGCGCTTACTGTATTTATGGATGGCTCATCTAATGGGAAGGCAGCATATGTGATTGGATCACATGTTCATTCTCTTGAGTTTCCCCCTGCTTCAGCACAAGTAATTGAACTACACACTGTAGCTGCTGTTTTTGAAGTGCTAAAAAATCAAACTTTTAATTTGTATACCAATATATACAAATAGCTACAATATATAGCTCGTGGTTTACAATTACTTGAAACTGTTCCTTTTTTAGATGCTGCTAATTCTCAAATTTTGCAATTGTTTATGCAAATACAACTCAATTTAAAAGAACGTACAGTTCTTATTTTGTAGGACATTTAAGAGCTCATACTGGGTTGCCCGGACCCCTTAGTGAGGGCAATGTCACAGCAGATTTGTATACCAAGAAGGTTATAAACCTTACACAAGAACAAAGGGCCAAACAATCTCCTTCTTTACATCATCAAAATAGTAATAGCCTGAGAAAATAATTTGGTATTTCTAGAAAATGTGCATGTCAAATTGTAAAGACTTGTCCCAAATGTCCTCAGTTTCTACCTGTACCACATAATGGTGTTAATCCTCATAATTTACCAATTATGGCAAATGGATGTTACTCATATTTCTGATTCTAGAAAATTAAAATATGTACATGTGACTATTGACACCTTTTCAGGCTTTCTAGTTGCAACTGCTTTAACAGGAAAAGCAACTAAAAATATAATTAGTCATTGCCTGCATTGTTTTTCTATGCTTGGTGTTCCCAATCAGATTAAAACAGATAATGGAACTGGCTATTACAGTCATGCATTTGAGACTTTCTCTACAATTTAATATTTCCATTATGTTTGGATTCCTTGTAATTCTCAAGGACAAGGTATTGTGGAACTTAAAAATAATATCTTCATAAAATAAAAAAGAGGGAGTTATATTCCTGTATAACACATAATTATTTAAATCATGCTTTTTATTTTAAAATTTTAAAATTTGGATGCCAAGGAACTCTCTGCTGAGTGTCTATGGCACCCTACAGCTAGGCATATTTATGCCTAGGTGAAATGGAAGGATCCACTTACAGGCATATGGCATGGTACCGATCAGGTATTTAATATGGGGAAGAGGGCATGTTTGTGTTTTTTCTACAGGATGCTAAAGGAGCAATCCAGCTGCCAGAGAGATTGGTGAGACATGCTGATGCTGGGACAAAGAATGATACTGACCTGTGAGCTTGCTGAGTGCCCTGACAATGGTGACAGGAAAGCTGTATTGGACATCTGTTCCTGACCTATATCCCAGATTGGACAAGATCTCTTGCCTCAAGCTTTTAGACCTTGTGGGACAGAGAACATGGAGACTGTGGAAACTGCCTTCAAAAAATTAATTAATAGAGAAGTCCTTATAATGAGACCAGTTATTCTGACTCAATCATGGACTGGCATAGAAATCAATCCAATATTGGAAATGACAGTCTTCATTGGGAAGGCTGGTTCTAGACATTTTCAAAGACATATTTGGAAGTTAGCTGCAGTTCTCTATGATGTTTTGTTAGCAAGAGATAAAGTTGGGACAGAATCTGGACTTTGAACAAGTGTTAGTGCATGTGTTAAGGCTCCTAATCTTTTATCAATTTGTCATGTTAAAATTTTCTTTCTTCTACAGTATTTAATGTAAGTTGTATTGATTGTACACTTTCTAATTGTGTCAAAAGTGTTGAAATCTGGCATGTCTGTTATGGTGGTCTATCAACTAGCTTTTGTTTTATTGCCTGTGAGTATTACAGGACCTTGGTATTCTGAAAAAGGCTTGCAAGTACTGGAAGAAGTGAGTCATACTTTAAGCAGAGGCTAGAGGGTAGTGGGCTTGATTATCACTGATATAGCAGCTTTAATTACATTAATAGCTAGCACCACTGCTTCTACAATTGCTTTGACAGCTACTTTTGTTAATCATTTAGCAGAAAATGTTACTAATGTTCTGAGTATTCAAGAGGATTTAGATTGGCATTTAGAACAACAGATTGACTCCCTGGCATCCAAACCTCTACAAGTCCATTATCATAGACTTGATTTGGCTGATAGAGGCCTGGCTGAACCCTACAATGACGTGTCTCCTTTGGGAGCTGCATAAAACTCAGATTTATACCTGCCTGCCTGCCTTGGTGTGGGCACCTGCAAGGGGTTTGAGACTAAGTACCGAAGGGGGAGGACCCAAATGTCCATTTCTGAGTCCCCCGTGAAGCAAACCTGATTGCATAAAGGTTGGTGTCTGCCCTTCCTTTGATCATACTCTGGAAATACCTACAGAACTTGACAAAGGCTAACCTCTCCTCCCCAAAAGACACTGATGACACATAAAATGCTCAGAGGATCAGGTCAATACTTCCCCCCTCTGGTTAATGCTTATTCATCTTCATAGTGCGATCATCCCTAACTACCCAATGGCCTCATAAAAATTGGAAAAAGGGAGAGATGTATACTATTATCCATGTTTACTGCATGCTTTAAACAGTTCAGTAAATTACCAGAGTCACACAGACATCAACTATACAAACTCAAAAAACATCCTCTAGACCAGCAGTTCTCAACCTTCCTAATGCTGTGACCCTTTAATATAGTTTCTCATGCTGTAGTGACCCCTAAACATAACATTATTTTGTTGCTACTTCATAACTATAATTTTGCTACTGTTATGGATCATAATATAAATATCAGTGTTTTTGTTTGTTTGTTTTTGTTTTTTATTTTTGATGGTCTTAGGCAACCCTGCGAAAGGGTCATTCGATCTCCAAGAGAGTCTCAACCCCACAGGTTGAAAACCACTGGTTCATATAGCAGATACAGTATTACTGATAGCACCCAACATATTTAGGGACTATATCTGTCAGAGTCACTATTTCCCCTCAGAGTGCTAGGGTCTCAGTTTCTCATTCATGAAATGAAAGTGAACCTGGATAATCACTGTAGACTTCACTTTCCACACTTTTGTAAAACACCGGCCAACTTCCACTTAGGGAAGACCAGGCTAGCACCACATCCTGTAATATTGTTGTGACTCAGGGTCCTAGCTACTAACATTGCGTGGCTGGCTCAAAGACTTGGGGCCATGCTTTTTACAGTTAGCATGTTGTATACTCTAGTATATTTGGCTATAGTGGCTGTATTTTTTAAATGCCCATTGACAATGCTCTTCATTAAACAAACAAACAAAAAACTGGACAGTTTAAAATATTTAAGGCACCAGGGAGTATATAGCCTGACAGGTTCTTCATCTGCAGGTATTCTTGTTCTGTCTAGAAGACTGCTACATCAGAAGTCCTGGGCTGGGAAACAGAATGTCAGGGACTGTTGGAAGCAGACCTCTATTTTCCTACAGCAGCTCAAACAGGACTTTTTTTTCCCCCAGCTGCCATGGACTTGGAGAAGAAAAACTGAATACACTAGAGAAAAGACTGTAGAAAACTCCAGAATTCTTATAAATTTGCATTTTAGGGTCTAAGCTGGTTAACTATTCTGGTGGAATTTGGAGTACCTAAACCCATGTGAGGCTTCATATGCTTCTTGTCCACTGTGTACGTTCAGCAACTAGTCTTGTTAGCTTTAGACAATTTATAAAACCTCCGTCTGGCAGAACAAGTTGAAAGCCAGTCTGCCTGAGGAATGCTGGCTTCTCTCGGTTCCCTACCCTTCTGCAGTCGTCCCTCCTCTTATTCCCAACATTAAGCTCTGGTACACTCTAGTTTCCGCGAGATCTGATTACATCTGAGCAACTCTCTAGCTCATAGAAAGGAAATTCTGCCTCCATTTTCATGTTTCAGCTGCCTGAATGAACCATACAAGCTTCCAATTGGTCTGTGAGCAAACTGATATTTCCAAAGGGGAGAAAGTGGGAAGTGAGCCGATATAAAACTGGGTGGACCGTCCAAAGGAAATTAGAATTCTTGTTTGCAGAGTCACAGCTACGTGCTAATGTGAACAGAGCCCAGAGAGCCTTCCCTTCTCTCTCCTCTCCTATTCTGCCTCACTCACAGACAAGACCTCTGCCCTGTTTCCCAGAGATACCTTTAAGACACGCAAATTCCAAGTGAGACCCTTAGTGTGGAGGTGAAAGAAAAGGTGCAGGGACAGCGGGTCACTAGGCAACCGGAGGGGCTGATAAGGAGGGGAAAGGTGGCCACAAAAAGTAGAAAAATGACAAATGACAGGTGCTAGCGGATGGCCTGACAAAGAGACTCGAAATTACGCCCAACACTCCTTCATACACTACCGATGCAATCTAACTTGTCAGGAAAAAACAAATGCACTCTGGGCCAATATGGTTGTCGTCGTCGCAGAGTAGGACACCGGGTAGGGAATGGGGGAAGGGATATTAAGAAGGTGAAGAATAGTGATTTCGCCTCTGTCGATTCAGTTCTAGACATCAAGCATCTAACACCTGTTGGAGAGTAAACCCAAAGGCTGAAGTTTCTTTTCAGTTGCATCTGTTTCCGAAGGTCCTGGGCTAATAAAGGAAGAAAACAACAGGTTCCCACTGGCGGACACTCGATCCGGCCCCTGCACCTCCTAGTGCCAAGAGCTACCAGAGTGCACAGCCCAGCGGGTGGCAGGCTCTGCAGGGCCAGGCAAATGGATTCCTGTCTCGCGTGGCCCCGAATGGGAACCCCCCTTTTTTTCAGGGCTCACCTGCTGGGAGCCAGGTGAAGAGGAGCAGGGCAGCAGCGAGTAGCCCGCAGCCCATGCTGGCCCCCTCTCAGGCTACAGAGGCTCAAGGGCCCAGGGAAGGCGCGTCTTTCTTCATCAGCCGCTGGCGGGGGACACGCATCATCTCCGGGGAGCCCGCAGGTCCAACGCGACGGAAGCGTCCCCTCTGGTCCCCACAGGTACGGCCCAGCCCACCCGCACCTGAGGCTCTCCGAGCTCCGCCCCAGCCCTGGGCCTTCGTGGTTTCCTGCTCCGCCCCGGCTTGGGGACCGCAAGCCTCCGCCCTACCTGTCACTGGCGGCCAGGTGACCCATCTCCGCAGGAAACAGAGTCTCTAGCCACCGGCCCCGCCTGTGCCCCCACCCCTTGCAATTCTTCCTCTCTGGTTCTAGAATTATGTGTCTGCAACTTCTTGGGGAGTAGTATTTCTCGCAGTGCATCTCTCTCTCTCTCTCTCTCTCTCTCTCTCTCTCTCTCTCACACACACACACACACACACACACACACACGCACACACACTGAAAATACACTTCTGATGTTTATACATAATGTCTTCTTGTCTTTATTCAAACTGAAGATTCTAAAAGTAGAGTGGGAACCAGACCACAAATTTATTTTTCCACACTTATAAAATTAACACATGCTCACAGGAAAACAGGAAAAATGTAATGGAAAAAGGAAGACCCTCTCTCACTGTACATAGATGGGGTTAATGTCGATGTATTTTTCCTTAGGTTTTCCACTCATCTTTCCTTGTAGCTCAGCAACCATGCACAGATCGCAGGTAGCTCAAGACCAAGGTTTAGACCCTGGACCTAGTGGGAACACTAGTTCTCTTGGCCCCCATACCCAGGTTATAATCCCAGTCTCTAGTGTTCCTTAGCAGGAAGTGAGTGGGGCCATGGGAACTGTAACTACTAAAAGAAAGGGGAGAAAGGCAAACTGGCCTTATCAAACCAAACAAGACATTAACTTGGAAAGTCACATACAATGTAAATAACTAGCAAGGCAGTTTATAAACCTTTCCCGTATAGAGATTTTCATTGTCTGCTATATTCTCCTATAAGAAGATTGCCCTTCCTTCCACCCCTCCCACCTCCAGCCTCCCCTGCTCATCACCCTCTTCAAGGATAGTGCTATAAAGTGCCGTTAAACAGTGCTCAGGTGGCCCCCACCCTGATTACTGAACAGGATGCAACTATTATTCCTCACGAGCACCTCTCTTGTCTTGCTTTGCTTTCAAGGACATTCTCTTCACTGTCGCTGCTAGTGTTCTCTATCTCATTCCTGCCCACAGAAACATGTTTGACCTGAATCTGTCTAAACACACCCTCACCACAAACATACACACACTCCTAGGTTAGTCCTCCGGTCCCCTCAATGGGTCTTAAATGTTTTTCCTGTAGTCTCTTCCAGAAAATAGGAAGTAAATTCAGGAAGTATGCGGCCTAAGACAGGTTATGAAGAGTGTGTAGGAGCCACGTTGCCTCTTTCAGGGTAGCAGGAGGAGGCATTGCATTGTGGGGGAGGCAGGGGGTCTCCAGAGAGCCTCCATATGTTCCTAGAAACACTGGTCATGTCAGATGTCTGTGACAGGGAGGGATTTAGGCATTTGTGTGGTTTCTGGATTTTGGCACTGTCCTCAGCAATTTTCAACCCCGGTCTAAAGTAATGGGAGCTCCCATCTTCTCCCACCTACCTCCTAAACCTCTCAATCCCTACTTTGGTAGAAGGACATTTCAGTGCTCATCTAAGCAAGCATTTCTTCATGTTTGTTCTACAGGATTTTAGCAGATAATAATCATCGGGAGTAGGGCTGACTGAGCCATGGCCTCACTACAGAGGTCTGAGCTGTGAGCTCATCATTTATAATCACCTTCTTGAAACTTTTTCCATAAAGCATTCTGAAATCTGTGTGTTTCCTGAACACTGTGCATATACTTCCATATTTAACACTGCAGCATTTATTTTTAAATGTATTTATTAAGAATGAAAATTGTCTGATCCACATTTATAAACAGAATCATGTAAGTAAAATCATGTACCGAATGCTTAGGGCTAACGTAGTTAATCAATACTAGCATATAAACTGTGCCTTCTGCAATATTTTTTTGTATAGCTAGACCTAGCATAATATCTGCAGAAAGATAGTGCTTAACAAATATTTGCTTAGTTCTCTCTGTAGGTTCTAGAGGAAGTGACAGCTGATCTGGGATTAAATGAATAAAACATTACCAGACTCACCAACCAGAGACGCCAGAATGTACAGAATTCATGGCATGAGGAAACAGATGAACTGAGCTACACAGACTTCAGTTTTGCTAGGCTACTGTGTTAGAAAACCAGTCAGATTGCATAAAGGGCTTTGGGCAGCTAAAGAACCACCGCTTTATACAGTAGACAATGAGCATAGTGTTTTAAGTTGGGTGAGGCATGAGCAGGAGAAAATTTTAGAAAGAGAAACTTGGCAGTCACAAGAAGAATGGCAGGTAGGCAGGTGAGAGCCACCACTTACACTAAGGAGACTGGTTAAGAAACTGTTACTGTAGGTAAGATAGGAAACACTGATGGGGACACCGAGACCCCAAACCAACCATTGCTCTTGAAATTGTAGGAGAGGGAATGATTCAGCAAATACAAGAAGGTAAAACTGATAAGATCAATCAGCATAGATACCAAGAAAAGAGTACAGGTTTCTGCCAGGAACTCTGGGTAGATAGTGATTAAAGACTACAGACACACAGAAAGAATAACAAGGTTTAAATTATTCAGATACACTTCCCTGAAAGTCCTTTGGGTTGGACACCTTCATTAAGTGGAATTGTCTGAATGAAGTTGGTTTGAGCTTTGTAAGTAACCAGGAAGGTCTGAGTCAGTAGCAGGTTGAGGCACCTAATTACTGGATGTAACAGAGTCAAAAGGCAGTGTGGTCCAGTAAAGGAAATTTTAGAACAAGCATGTGAACTATTTTCACTCCTATTTAGCATCCTACTGGACAGCAGCACAAAAAGAAATAGTAAAAAACCCTGAAAATGAAGAATGGAAGTGTTAGTTACAGTTTGATGAGTATCCATATGGAAGAACAAAAATGATCAGTGTGTATGCGTATATATGCACATAGATACATACATATGTATACACACACATACATATATGTGTGTATCTATGTGTACATATATTTGTATTTGTTGTTGTTTTTGAGACAGGGCTGTTCTCTGTAGCCCTGACTGTCCTGGAACTTGCTATGTAGACCAGGCTGGCCTCAAACCCAGAGACCTGCCTGCCTCTGCCTCCCAAGTGCTGGGATTAAAGGTGTACACCACCACCACCCGGCAAGAATATTTTATAAAAGCTGACATGAGAGGTTGCTAGAACAAGGTCAATACAGCAATGTTACTGAAGTTTATATATGTCAACAAAATGCATTTGGAAGATACTATTTTATTTACTTATTTATTTATTTATTTATTTATTTATTTATTTAATGTTTTTTCAAGACAGGATTTCTCTGTGTAGCCCTGGCTGTCTTAGAACTCACTCTGTAGACCAGCCTGGCCTCGAACTCAAAATCCACCTGCCTCTGCCTCCTGAGTGCTGGGATTAAAGGTGTGCACCACCACTGCCCGGCGGAAGATACTATTTTAAAATATACATTTATAGTAGAAAACTTACAGTAGAAAACAACCTAAAGGTAACTAGGAATAAAATTAACAAATATGTGGAATATTTTAATTAAAATCTTAAGCACTTAGTGAAAACTTTTTTTACAAAGAAAAACAACTCCAAAAACGTGTTTTGTTCTTAGAGAACACTTAGTATGACCAAAGATGATTACTAAATCAGTAAATTCTTTATTGTTCTAGTAAAATACCTGAAAACAATTTAAAAATTTTTTCAGCTTTTTCCTAAAATTGAATAAAAATTAGAGGTGGTTAATTAGCCAACACATATTTCGAGAAAGAGGAACTAAGGGAATTTTCTGTACCTGACATCAAAGCTAAAAATCTGGCCAATGAAAACAGTGTGGTGTTGGATAAACAGATAAAGGGAACAATAAATATTCTAGAATTATACAACCATGAGAATTGAGAGGATGCTCAGGCATTTGAACCCTTGGTCCCTAGTTGGACTAGAAAGAGTATGGGGAAGGTGCAGCTGGAGCGCTGCTCCTCTTGTCCGCCCGCTGCCACGCCTCCCCACCATAAAGGATTCTTATCCTTCTGGGACCCTAAGCCCAAATATCCTGTCCTTCCACAGGTTACTTTGGTCATGGTATTATTTCCCCTAGCAACAGAAAAGTAACACACACACACACACACACACACACACTATATATATATATATCCAAAGGTGGTATAATTCAGTCAGAACACTATAAATTGGCCAGTAAGTGACACCAAGACAAATAGCTTTTTACGTGTCTAAAGACAAGAAAATGTATCTTCATACAAAATGCAAAATCAATTTTAAGTGACACCAAGACAAATAGCTTTTTACGTGTCTAAAGACAAGAAAATGTATCTTCATATAAAATGCAAAATCAATTTTCAACTGATTGATATCCAAAGGCTAAAATAAAACATTTCCAGTTTTAAAAATAAAATATGAGAGAACATACGTGTGATCCCAAAGGAAAGCATTATGATTAGACTGCCAAGTGTACCCCTAAAAAGCACTTACATTGTAGGGGTAGTTCCCAGGGAAGGGAAGAAGGAAAGAAGGAAGGAAGGAAGGAAGGAAGGAAGAAGGGGGGAAGGGGAAGGGAGGAAGACAGACAGACAGAAAGTGCCAGGAGCTGAGTTGGTGCTATGAACATTCCTGATCACCTTTGGAACTGCTTTCCAGAAGAAACTGTAAACTCTAGGGAAGTAGGCAAGAAAAAGCTTAGACTACAATTGGCAGAGCTTACAGAGTGATTTTGGTGTGAGCACAGAAGACCAAATTGTCAACAGGAATGTAGACAGTAAAGACTGCCATGGGGCTTCAAACAAAATAAATGGCTCCACAGAGAAGTGGAGTAGAGGCCATGGGTGCTACTTTCTGGCAAAGAACCTGTGAACATCTTCTCTATGCCCTGAGATTTGCAAAAGGTGATGGTGTAATATTGAATCTGGCAGAGAATATGTCAAGGCAGTGAAGCATACAGGCTGTAGCATAGGTTTAGTGGCTACTTCTGGTAGATTTGTGGTGAGAGTCAGAAGCAAAAACAGAACAGAAAGTTTTGAAAAACTCAACAATTTTTTCCAGAAAAGACGTGTGCTTAAAGTTGAGGCCAAGGAGGGCATGGGTGTTAAAGAGATTAATACCATTAATTATAGAAACAAAAACAAACCAAAAACCAAGTGTTTTGTACTGGCACAGTAAGAAAGATGCTTTGAGAGATCTTGAAAATTAGCAAAAACACATCTATTCAAGACTCCAGGGTAAAGTTTCTTTACAAGACAGCACCTCTCAGGTACTCTGCTGGTCCAGGAATGTCTAGGAGGTTATAGGTTATTGTCCTGTGATTAATTTCACTTGTTCAGCCATTCAGATAACTCACAACCCACTATGACCATGATCCAAGATGATCTGGCTATTGCTTGAACTGGAATCATCCATGTGATGCTAGTTTTCTAGGAAGGCAGAAAGCAAATACTGTGGTGCCCTCAAGGCTTCCATCTAGATATCTAAGAAAAGTATGGAAAACCAAGCACAGGGTGGCAAGGTCAGTGCGCCTGCAGGATGCCCCTGAAAGGGTGAGTTTGAAACTGTGAGACTGAAACAAAGCTGTAACGGAGACCTCAGGACATCGGAAATGCCTGGAACCTGGGATATCTGACAAAGAAAGGTAAGGGAGCAGATAGAGCCATCCTCAATGAGGAGCTGTTTCCCAAAGGAGATAGAGAGGAAGACCCTTTTTTGTTGTTGTTAGAATTCATTAGTTTATTTTGTTAGTCAACTTCTTCTTCTTCTTCTTCTTCTTCTTCTTCTTCTTCTTCTTCTTCT
>JADRCH010000149.1:191658-238684 GCA_019843965.1 Rhynchomys soricoides | reverse complement strand
CTTCTTCTTCTTCTTCTTCTTCTTCTTCTTCTTCTTCTTCTTCTTCTTCTTCTTTTCTCAAAGGGTAGCTTTATTGAGTTCAGGTGAAAATTATCCATTAAATTTAGCAAAAAACAAAACAAAAACAAAAACAAAATGAACAACCAAACCAAAAAACCCAGAGCAACAACAAAAAAACTGTCAGTGATCTTTGAACTAAATCTCAGCTTATTGTGAGTTTGTTTTCTTCATCTAATTGTCTGAGGTTAGAATATAATCTGTTAAACATAAGATACTTAAATATTTTTGCTTAATGCATTCTAATGATAATTACATTCCTGTTGACAAATTGATAACATTTTACTGGTTGATACTCTCTAGCTAAAGGTTGGTAAACTCTCAGCTGTCTCTGTGAGCACAGAGTATCAATGGGAAGAGTTGAAGTTATGAATAAGGTTGGTAAGCTTATCTATTTTTTTAATTGGGTATAAAATTTTATCTAGTAAACTTATTTCTAGGAATTTAAGTTGACAGAAATATGTATCTACTGTGAGATATCTATCACAGTATTATATACAATAGTGAATTGTGAGAAACATGTCAAAATTAAATACAGAAGTAATAAATTATGAAATTACTTGTAGACATTTCTATAATTAAAATGCTATTTTCTAGGCTAAAACTTTAGAAGCCAATATTATCATCATCTTATACTTTCACATTATAAATATGATTAAAATAAATTAAATCACTTTATAAAAACATTATGCAATTGGAAATTATTTCTGACAGATCAACTCTCACAGTTTTTTAGGCCATTCATTTTTTTCTCTTTTGAAATGACAAAGGAAAGTTGACTTCAGTCAAAATAGCACACATAACCTAATCTCATAAATCACGCATTTAATGTTACTTGTTTTCAGTAGGTTTTGTAAACCTTACTACTGTCACACTCAACTAGAAATCAGTTGACAACTCCTTATTAAATTGAGAGAAAATAAATATTAATCTTCTAAAATATACAGGACTCACCTCCCTAATGTGACCATAAAATTCAAATACCTCCAATGTTCTCCCTTGAAGATATGTTAGCTTCACTCTAAGCAAAGAGCAACATTCCTTTGCGTTTCCCAAGGCCATTACACTGAGATTCATCAGATAACTATAACACTTGCTGAAGTTACCCCTTAAATATTTCTATTTGACCAGTACAAAGTGTCCATCCTTATCTTTTTTGATAACTTTTTAGTTGATTTTATTCGATATTACAATGGCTACTCCAGCTTGTTTCTTGGGACCATTTGCTTAGAAAATTATTTTCCAACCTTTTACTCTGAGGTAGAGTCTGTCTTTGTAACTGAGCTGCATTTCCTGTATGGAGCAAAATGCTGGGTCCTGTTTGCATATCTAGTCTCTTAGTCTATGGTTTTTTATTGGGGAATTGAGTCCATTGATGTTAAGAGATATTAAGGAAAAGTGATTGTTGTTTCTTGTTATTTTTGATGTTATTTTTATGTTTGTGTGGCTATCTTCTTTTTGGTTTGTTGAAAGATTACTTTCTTGCTTTTTCTAGGGTGTAGTTTCCCTCCTTGTGTTGGTGTTTTCCATCTATTACCCTTTGTAGGGCTGGATTTGTGGAAAGATATTGTGTAAATTTGGTTTTGTCATGGAATATCTTGTTTTCTCCATCTATGGTAATTGAGAGTTTTGCTGGGTATAGTAGCCTGGGCTGGCATTTGTGTTCTCTGAGGGTCTGTATGAGCTCTGCCCAGATCTTCTAGCTTTCAGAGTCTCTGGTGAGAAGTCTGGTGTAATTCTGATAGGTCTGTCTTTATATGTTACTTGACCTTTTTCCCTTACTGCTTTTAATATTTTTTCTCTGTTAGTGCGTCTGGTGTTTTGATTATTATGTGATGGGAAAAATTTTTTTTCTGGTCCAGTCTATATGAAGTTCTGTAGGCTTCCTGTATGTTCATGGGCATCTCTTTTTTAGGTTAGGAACGTTTTCTTCTATAATTTTGTTGAAGATATTTACTGGCACCTTTAAGTTGTGAATCTTCACTCTCTTCTATACCTGTTATCCTTAGGTTTGGTCTTCTCATTGTATCCTGGATATCCTGGATGTTTGGAGTTAGGAGCATTTTGATTTTGCATATTCTTTGCCTGTTGTGCCAATGTTTTCTATGGTATCTTCTACACCTGAGATTCTCTCTTCTATTTCTTGTATTTTGTTGGTAATGCTTACATCTATGACTCCTGATCTCTTTCCTAGGGTTTCTATCTCCAGGGTTGTCTCCCTTTGTGATTTCGTTATTGTTCCTGTTTCCATTTTTAGATCTTGGATGGTTTTGTTCAATTCCTTCACCTGTTTGGTTGTGTTTTCTTGTAATTCTTTAAAGGAATTTTGTGTTTCCTCTTTAAGGGTTTCTAGCTGTTTATCTGTGTTTCCTTAAGGGAGTTACTTATGTCCTTTTTAAAGTCCTCTATCATCATTGTGAGAAGTGATTTTAGATCTGAATCTTGCTTTTCAGGTGCGATGCTATGGTGGGAGAATTGGGTTCTGATGATGTCAGGTAACCTTGGTTTCTGTTGCTTATGTTCTTGTGCCTGCCTCCTGCCATCTGGTTATCTCTAGTGCTACCTGCCTTCCCTTTATCTGAAACCTGTCCTTCCTGTGATCCTGGTTGTGTCAGAACTCCTCAGAGATCAGCTGTCTTTAGGATCCTGTGATTCTGTGATCCTGTGATCCTGAGATCCTGGGTGTGACAGACCTCCTGGGAGTCAAGCTGCCTCTGTGACCTTGAGATCCTAGTGTGACCAAGTTCCTGGGGTCCTGTAATCCTGTGATCCTGTGATCCTGGGCATGTTAGAGCACCTGGGAGTGGAGCTTTCTCTGGGTGTTGTGGGACTGGCTAAGGAGTTTGCACCCAAGGTCTGCTTAGGGCACCAGCCCAGACTGGAAGTAACCTGTGCCACTGGACCAGTGGGGTTCCTGGGTCCCTGGATCCTGCTGGTCCCAGTTACTCCCGATATTGGGATAGATGTTGAGTCCTCCTCACCTCTGATCCTATGATCCTGAGCATGTTAAAGCACCTGGGAGTGGAGCTTCCTCTGGGTGTTGTGGGCCTGGCTCCAGAGGAAGACCCTTTAAGTTCTCACTTTCACTTTCATGCCACCAGCTAAGCTATTTGTGCCACCATGTGCCCTGTGCTCTTTCCATGATGTGTGGTGCCCCAGAAGCCCCAAATAATGAAGCAATCAATTATGGACTCAAATCTCCAAAACTGTAAGTCAAAAGTAAACATTTCCATTTTAACATTTTTGTTTGTTTGCTTGTTTTTTGTTTTCTATCTCGTTGACAGTAAAGGAAAACTTCACATCACACTGTGGCTGAGTTACAAAGCTGGGAGTTCCCAGGTTACTGCAACAAAGACAGAGAGATCACACACACACACACACACACACACATACACAGAGAGAGAGAGAGAGAGAGAGAGAGAGAGAGAGAGAATATACACAAAGAGAATATAGAAAGAGAATACAGAGAAAGAATACACAGAGAGAGAATACACAGAGAGAAAACATATACAGAATACAAATGGAGAAAAAAATGACACTCAAGTGTTTCTATACTCCCCTGTCTGTATCCTCAATTAGACAAAAATGGAAGCTGTGATTATCAACATAAATTCCTCCCATTCAATCTTGCCACCATTTGCCTCAAACAAATATGAGTTTCCTAATGGTTTCCTTTCCAGTGTCTATGAGCCTATCTCTGGAATAAGGGCTCAAAGGAGGATGTCGACCACCACTACCTCCACCTCCACCTCCTCCTCCTCCTCCTCCTCCTCCTCCTCCTCCTCCTCCTCCTCCTCCTCCTCTTCTACAACACCACCATTATCCCCATGTTTTTCACTTCTCTGGCAGGGTCCAATTTTCTGTTTAGCCCTTTTGCTGGACAGACACTGTACAAACATTTTCTGTAAGGTGTGAGCAGGGTCAGAAAAGCCAGACCATCGAACCAGCTTCAGAGCATATGATTCGTTCTATGGGAAAGCCCAGGCAAGCGTATTTAAAATGTTCCCAGGTGGTTGCAATGCACAGAGTTGAGAATCTAAGTGAAGGGTGAACTGAATGAGTGTCCCACAGATCTGCATCGGAATCGGGCATTCCCCAGGGCAGTCCCTAGATGGAACACTTTCCAATAGTATCAGTTCTCACTGGTAACCATGTTGCCAATGTCTACTCTGACAGAACACGAGAATTTCAAGCCTTGTAATGTGCAACTTTCTTCTCTTTCTTCCTTCTCTTCCAGAACAATGTGACATATTCCTCATACACTCCAACTGGAGTGAATCTCAGGATGTTTCCATCAAGGGTTTGTATAACCAACACAACTAACAGAGTCTCGCCAACCTCTGTTCTCTATTTGTAGTATTGGGTGGGTAGGTATAGCAGTGGTTTCCACGCTATGTTCCAGGCAGTTCTGAATTCTTGCAGGATTGTTTTGAAAAAAATATCACTGGACCAAATGATTCAATGACTGTTTCTGGAACTAGCATTCTACCATGGTAAAAATTCTAGCAGGGCAGATTGATTCTACCAGTTTGTTGTAAACCGTATGCCTCAATGTCTGCTGAAGACTATTTATCTACTATCTTTACTACCTAATATAGCAGTCCTTGGGGATTTGATTGTGAAGATGAACGGGGAGGTAGTTAGATCATGAGGTGACATATGAGACTGGTGCCTTTTAAAGGTACACCCCAGAGAGCTTATTTTCATGTCCTTCCATTAAAGACCAATAAACAGACACCCATATACCAGCACTCCAGCCTTTACAAGGTCTCTCAGCACCTTGACTTCAATTTCCTAGCCCTCAAAACATTGAGAAATAAGTTTTTGGTGTTTAGAAACTACCTGCTGTACACAGGACATACAGAGAGGTCAGCTTAAGGGAATCTGTTCTCTTCTTCCACCGTTCGGGGCCTGGCATTGGCCTCACACCACAGGCTTGATCGCAAGTGTCTTTATCAGCCAAGCCAAATCACTGGCTTACAATGGATTTTTATAATGACACAATCAGACTAAGATATAACCCCTGTTCAAAAACAGATATTACAAACTGATTACTCAAAAACCCAAATCAGCGTGTATGCCCCTATTTTGTTTTACCTAATCGTTATTTGTGTGTGTGTAAACATACATAAATCAGAGATGTATGGCTCAATGAACTGCCATAATGTAAAAACATCTTTGCCACAAACACTAGGGGCAACACGCAGAGCAGCATTGCCATTCAAGAAGTTTCTAGTAGCATCACATTAGCACTGTGTCATATTGTATTGTATTGTATTGCATTGCATTGCATTGCATTGATCTGGGAACAGGGCCCATATATTCCAGACTGGCTTCAAACTTACTGTGTAGTTTAGGATGATCTTGACCTTCTAACCTTTCTACCAAGTACTGGGATTATAGGCATGCCCCCTCATAGTTGTTTATGTGGTGCTGTCAATCAAACCTAGGAATTTGTACATCCTAGGCAAGCACTCTTTCAACTAACCTACATCTCTATCTTTTGCACATAAGCCTTCTTAACCAGTTCCTCCTTCCTATTCTGAAGGTAAGTACCATCTTCACATCTTACATTATAGGTTAGTTTTAATGTTTATATAAACATTGTTTATATAAACTCCTTTTAATGTTTATATAAAAATAATCTAGTTCACATTTTGGATGTGTCCCTTTTGCTTAATTATATATTAGTGAGATTCATCTATGTTTAAAATGTATTGTCAGGTGGTGGTGGTAGTGGTACACACCTTTAATCCCAGCACTCAGGAAGCAGAGGCAGGTGGATCTCTGTGAGTTTGAGGCCAGCCTGATCTACAAAGTGAGTTCCAGGATAGCCAAAGCTACACAGAGTAAACCTACTTCAAAAAACGGGGGACGGGGGTGGGGGGTGGGGGGGGGGGGTGGTGGTGGTGGTGGTGGTGGTTGTATTTATAGTTTATTTTCATTTTTGAATAGTAATTCATTATAGTATCCTAAAATTTTTTAGCCAAGCTATTATTGACAGACATTGGTGTTGTTTCCATTTGGCTGTTATGAATGATGGCATACTATTTTGTATATCTTTCTAGGTACACACTGTTTTTGCTTCTGTAGTTAAAGCTTAAAAAATGGATCACTGGATAAGTTTGGCAATTTTAAGGTAAGCCCATACATTTCCCATCCTCCCCCCTTCAGAAGGTTTCTAAATCCATAACCTTCACATGCGGACTGTAGTGACTCACATCTAATGAACAGAACGGAAGTCATGGTGTGTTGTGTCCAATACTAGATCAAATAGGACTTGTAGCTGTGGGAAACCAGTTGTCATTTCAGGAGAACATTTGAGATGGTCTTTAGAGAGGTCTATAAGACAAGAAGCCAAGGCCTTCTGGAGACAGTCATGTGATAGAGTCATCTCACAAGCAGGGCCCCCAACTATATTCATTTCTGCAGAAGAGCAGATATCTACTGAAAACTCATGAGAGACCATCAGCCCAAAAGCACGCAGCCGAGCCTCTTACACATTCCTGACACACAGAAACAGCGAGAACGTGGACATTGTTTCCAGTCACTAAACTGTGGAGAACTTTGTTACCCTAATGCTTTTTATGGACACGCTTAACCTTAGTGGACATATCTTTTTTTTTTTTCTTTAACCAGTTGTGTTTGAGATTTTGTGTGTGTGTGCTGCTCCAAATCCATGACAACATTTAGAATCAACAGACTTTTCAATTTCAGCCTTACAGGGTGGGTGAGCTACTACACACACTGTGGTTTTAATTTGCATTTCTGATGACGAAGGAAGTTGAGTGCTTTTTTTTTGTGGTAACTGGGCTTTTGAACTTTTATATATAATTTTTTTTTTATTTTTTTGAGATTTGAACATTTAGGTATCATTTGGTACAGTCCTCTCAATTCGTTTTTCTATCTTCCTATAAGGGATTGTAGGGTGCCCATATACATAAAATAAAAAATAAGTCTGTTTTTAAAGGGCTTCTGGGTTATAGCTAGCCTTTTTGTTCTCTTACCAATAGTGGTCGATGGGCTGACACTTTTTATTTGTTTTAGTGACATTTAACATTTGTTTCTTGTGTGTGTGAAAGCACCTAAACAGCTTATTTTATGTATTAACTGTATATCCAGAAAACTCTGTGTCAGAATATATTTTTGATCAAAAAAATTTTTTTCGTGGTCTCACTGGCTATTCTCACTTTGTAGACCAAGCTGGTCTTAAAACTCACAGAGATGCCCTTGCCTCTGCTGGGACTGAAGGGCATACATCGAGGTTGGCCAGATTTTAGGGGGGACCGTATATTTATATATATTTCCATATGTTTATTTCCATATATATAGAAAAGCATGGAAGTTAATCCTGGCTTTATCTTAAAGATATAGAGAGCTAGAAATAGAGTTGTTCCCACCCTTCCAAAAATGTGTTGGAAAAAATGCAAGCTAATGAAACTTTCCAGTTCTTAAGAGAACTGAGGTCACAGAGCAAAAAAATTAGGAGGATCTGGGAAGGCACTGGTTCATACCTGGGAAACCAGGCACGGGGTCCTTCAAATGTCATCTAAGCCAGTAACAATCATCGCCTGGAAATTTGTTTGTTGTTTATGAATGATGACTTGTTTATTTTCATGTGTGTGGCTGTTGGCCAGAAGAGGGTATCAGATCCTCTGGAAATGGAGTTACAGATGGTTGTGAGCCTTCATGTGGGTCCACTGTAAAACCTTACCTGCTGAGCCATCTCTCCAGCTCCTCATCTAAAAATGAATAGTAAGTTGTTAAAAGTTGGGTGTGGCTGGTGATATAGTGAACTCAATGGTGTTTACACCTTTTTGCAGAGTTTTGTTTATAAGGATCCTAATGAGAGCTCATGAGGAAAGTTGTAAGACCCTGAGAAAGTTTTTCCCCTTTTCTTGGTTAGATGAGAACTGTAACCACCATCCTCTGCCAAGAATCCGTTGGCAGGATAGACACCGTCCTATCTATCCCGTCTCATCTTATTCCTCTAGGACAGAATGCTTAAGTATCAAAGACAAATGGAAACATTGTATCCTTAGGCAATTTAGAGACCCACTGCTACTGGGGGGGAGAAAAAGGGGGAAAGTGTTTGCACCTGGGAGAAAGGAAGGACCAGAGTTTAGAATTAACAGTAAATGTGGAGGAGGGTAGGAACACCAGTGGAGGTTTCTAAGAAGTAGTGTCTGATTAAAATGGAAACCTAATTAGAATATCAGAGACCCTCCGCTTGCCGTTGTGACTACTCCAACAGGGCACAGCTGCTGCAGGATAGACAATGAACTGTGGTGGGTACATTTCTCTGTGTTAGTTTCATTTTCTGTTTCTGGTGCAAAATACTTCCCAAGAGCAATTTGAGGAAATATATTTGAGCTTACTGTTTGAAGGGATACGGTCCATCATGAGGCAGCTATTTGCATTAATCTGTGGTTGGGAAGCAGGAGGACATGGATGCTTAGGAGGACATGGATGCTTGTGCTCAGCTTGCTTTCTCTTGGCTGTTTAGTCCAGGCCCCCAGTCCATGCAATGGTACTATACACAGTTAAGGTGGTAATTCCCACCTTAATTAAACTAAGCAAGATAATCCTTACATCCAAGCCCCAAAGCTAACTTAATCTAAATGATCCCTCACAGGTGTGTCTGGGGGCTCACCTGCTAAGTGATTCTAGAGCCAGTCAAGCAGTTGGCAATCAAGAGTAACCATTATAGCCTCTATTAGGAAGGAACAAAATCAAAGAAGACCCATCCTGCTGCAGGGTCTGAAGCAGAGCACCTGACTATAGTGAAGATGTGACAGAGATGCTGCAGAGCACAGAGCTGCGTGGTGGCCTTACAAAGGAGGGGAGGACACACACAGCAGTCACTGTTCCACCCTCCAAGTCAGGAGCATGTCTGAATCAGAAAAGATTTTCTTATAGAACACCTGAGGTTGCTGCTTTAGGAGAGTTCTGCTGCCCTCATAGGCCCCTTGCCAAGTATGGGATGGGTACAGGCCCCTTGCTAAGGATGGAGAATAAGCTATGTTGTGCCCACCCCACCCCAGGCCCCTGATGCAGTGTTATCTTAAGAGCCTGCCTCTTCATAGTCCTTTGAAGCAGTAGGCAAAGCTGTCCCAGAAGCTCAGTCAGCCCTGTCTACCACCTAGGTGGACCTACTCAAGCCCTTACCTCTGAGAAGTAGCCAGGAAGCCCACCCACCCACCCAGCCTTTGAGAAGCAGCTAGGTGGCCCTGATCAATATCCACAGCTAAAGGAAGGAGTTGGGAAGCCTGTATCTAAGCAGATCATTACCCACAAAGCTTTGCAAAGGCAATCAAGTAGCCTTTGGACAGAAAAGCATCCCTTTTAGTGGCTCTTAACACTGCATGGCCAATGGGAATTTGTTCTCACCATTAGGAGTGCTGCTTTATGGCTATCTGGACCTCCTGGAGTGTCAGCAGGTGTCAATTCCTGGTACTGTATGTACTGCTCCATTGGAGTGATCCTATCCCAGTGTGCCCTGTGGAGACTGAAGGTCTCCTTTGTTCTGTTACCACATGAACTGCACCCAAAGCCAGCAACTGCAGCTAAAGAAACCACACAGAGACGCTGCTGCTCTGTCCATGTAAAGGTAACCAACCAAAATTATACCCTAAAATCTTCAAGAGACAGTCTTTTACTATAAAAGCCACCCCATAAAATTCATACAGATAACAGATCAGCCAGGTGTCCAAATGCTAATTCACTGACACTAGAACCATCAAAAATCAATTAACATGATGCCTCAAATGGAGCACAATAACTAGAGGAACAGACAAAAGTAAAGGACATTCATAAAAAGGCCTGGAAATAATTCAAAATAAGGAGTCCAAAAAAAAAAAAAAAATCATTTCAAGACTGAAAGGAACAGACAATTCAATACCACCAGAAAATACATCTGAATTAAGCATCAGAAAAGTGATCAGAATTAAAACTTAAGCACAGGGGCAGAGATCATAAAAAAGAACCAGACTGAAATATCTCCAGCTGAAGAATTCAATAGAACATTTTGTTTTAAAAGTATAGATGACAACTTCAATAAAAACCTAGATCAAGCAGAAGAGTTTCTGAATCTTAGGACTGATTCTTTGAAATAAACTGAGCCAGATAACCATCCTAACCAGGAAGAAAGGGGTGCAGTTAGATGAATTATGGGGTTCAGATTCTTTCAGAATTATGGGGAGCACTGCAAAGTGAGGACTCAGAAAAAATATGCAGAGGAACCCAAAGCCAAGAATACATTCAGAGAACAGCTTGGGCAACTAATCTGTACCCCAGCATAGGCATTGCTAGAAAGATTTTGGATTTATCATTCACTGTGGTTGAGCACAGCAACAGCAAACTTAGAATCCAACTTTGAGTGTGGATTAACAGAAGCCCCTCTACTACCATCTGAATGGGAGGTTTTATTCCATTAGTAAAGAAGTGCTTTAAATCAGTAGATGAGAAAGCCAGAACTAAACAACTTCTGACTTGAGAACTTATCCCTTAACGTGCCTGTCTCAGACCAGGTAGTGAAGCCAATGTCACAGGAACTTAAACTACATGTTAACTGTAATCTCAGAAACTAGAAACAAAAAAGTTACGTTTCTAACTAAGAACTAAGACTCTGCCAGACTAAAGGAGGCTGGCAAAAAAGTCTGAATTTTAATGCCAACATATTTGGCGAAGATCGTATAAAAATGAACATAGTCTGTAACTGCCCATAGTTTTCAGAAGCGCTGGGAACGTTAGGAAGGTGAGAACTGGAGAAGCAGCTCACAGGGGGAATATGTTGAGGGACTACATCTGTTCCCAGGTTCCTCTTCCTTTCTGGTTTTGCTTCTCAATGCCATGACCTGAAGGAACTTCCCCACGCATGCCCAGTACTACAAAGCCCTGTGCACACAGCACCAAGAGAGCACTGCCTGGGCCTTCTGAAACTGTGGCCCTGAATAAATTTCCCCTCTTTTCAATTGTTTTGTCTTGTAGTTCATACAGAAATGTAAATGTAACTAAAACAGAAAACTGTTTCCAGAGGACTGGGATGATTGTTAAAGCAAACCAACGGTCAAGAGAACTCTCACAATGATGCTGCAGTTGCTCTAGACCCTCCAGAACCTTCACGTTAGCATTGCGACATTTCATTCTTCTATGTTAGGGAGATGCAGCAGACCCGCCCCCAACCCTAGTCAGGTATAAGCAATTTCAGAAAGATGATCTCTATCCTAGAACACCTCAAAGGTGAGAATAAATTGTTGGGGGACTGGTAGTTTATTCATCGCTAAGGGAGGCAGACATCTTTAGGGGAAATATTAACTCACCTTGAAAGTCTGTCATTCTGGCTTAGCTCAAACATTTAGGGAGTAGGGGTGGGGAATGAAAGTAAAAGTAGAGTACAAAGTAGAAATTGAGAAGTAAAGGGAACTGCCCATGTGTCCATACAGGGGTGCGGGCCCGGTGGACTCTGACAGGCAGCCTGGACCCTGGTGGAGCACAGGCTTAACCCCCGGGCGACCCAGTGGGGTTAGCCCTGCAAGGGACTGCAATGCGTTTTGTCAACGCTGTCAGGTGGTCCTTGGCTCCTGTCAAGTAGCTACAACCCCCACATCCCCCTGTAGAGAGGTCTGTCATGTGAGGTCTGTCAGGTAGGAGCAGCACACCAAGCCCTCCCACATGCAGATAAGTTATCCCTAAACTCTCAGACCAAGCCAATGGGAAGTACCTGTTGTCAGATCCCTAACCCATCCCAAACTGTATATTAGACCATCCCAACCTGTATAGGAGAGATCCTATCCAGAAGGAATAAAGGTGTGAGAACTACTTTGTCATCTGGGAGCCTCAATCATAAGAGCTATAACACTGCTGCTTGGGAAGAGGTCTGCTCTCCCAAACACCACCAGAAGCTTCCTGCACTCCTCACTGGCTAGTCGGCTTCTCCTGGGCTCAGCCCGGACCGGACTCAGAGCAGGAGGCGGGTGCAGCCAGCGTCTTGGAGCAACCAAGGCAGCAACTCCATAGACTGAGGTGAAGATAACTCCCATCCCTGCTTGCACTCTCCCCTTTGCCCGGCACTTGGCCAGGCCAGAGATTCCTGTGGAAAGCCTCCAGCACATAGGCCCACATAGGGGATTTCCCTTACAGGTGTCTGCTTCAAGGGTTTGCTAATGCTTGTGTCTGGTTACCATTGTTTCTGTTGTCTCTCTTCTCATCCTTCCTTAATAAATGGAGACTTTTTTTCCTACATGTTGAAAGTATGTAATCTTTCTTATTTTACAGAAGATCCCAGCTAAAAGTTAGCCTCTAAGGAGACTTTAAATTTGGAATTTTGAGAAAAGATGGAGCTGTGTGTTTATGGAGACCCATAGGGGTAAAGTGAATACATTTTTGCAGTATGAGGTGAACATGAGCCTTTGGGGTCAGGGATGGAGTGTCATGGCTTGAATATGAAATATCTCCTACAGACCCACATGCTGGGGTCGTGTGACCAGCCAGTGAGCTTTGACACTGTGACTGGGGGTTATGACCAATGCGTTGGATTCATAATATGACAGGAGGCGGAAAAAAGAAAAGGTAGAGTCTAGTTAGAGGAAGTAGGCCTAGGTAGTGTGGGTAGACATCTTGTCTGCCCCCTCCCCCACCTCTGTCTTGTGTTTCCTGGCTGCTGTAGGGTGAGCAGCCTCTGCCAAGTGCTCTTGCTGCTGTTGTGTCCCACCTTAATTCACCACCCAAATATGGTCCAGCCATCCTGGTAACCCCTTCTTTGGGAAAATAATGAAGCATGTATTCAGTATTCTGACATTTTATGAGTCTGGCCAAGGAACTCTGTATTAATTAACTTTCTTATTGTTTTAACCAGAGGGAAAGCATCATCTCTGGAAGGGTGAGCCCAAATATATCTTTTCCCCTTTAAATTATCCCTCTCGGGTGTTCACCACATTGATGGAAAGTCTGATGAGCACAGTCCCTCTGGGGTCTATTGACATATGTCCTGTGGATAATAACACACAGGTAGCATTTTGGCTCATAGCAGCCTCTGATTGTCTAAAGAACAGTGTGTCCTGGTACTGCCTGACCTTAGATTATACAGAAACTAGTTTCTGATGGTTACTATTAACTCAGCTTGATTGGGTTGAGATCTGGGAGAGCATTTTCAGAAAGGGTTAGTTCCAGAGGGTCATGAGCTAATGGTCGGGTTAACTCTTTGATGGATGCATAATAAGATGCTATTGTTTGGAGGGGGCATAAGGTTGGAGGTGTGACCTACCTGGGGATGTAGGACACTGCGGCATGTTTTAGAGGTATATCTTGCCCTGGCCTCTTGCTGCATCATCTTTTCCTCTGTTTTCTGTCCCTTGTAAAATTAACAACTCCCCACTTGTTCTCCCACAGCCAAGATGGTCTACTGAAGTGCAGGAAGCTAGAGAATCATAGACTGAACCATGAGTCAAGAATAAACTATTCTTTCTTGAAGTTTTTCCCTCTGGCATCTTGACTAAAACAATAAGAAAATTAATTAATGCAGAGTTCCTTGGCCAGACTCATAAAATGTCAGAATACTGAATACATGCTTTATTATTTCCCACAAAGAAGGGGTCACCAAGCTGCACGCTTCCCCCCCCCCATGCTGTACACCATGTCTGCTGGACCCACCCATTTATTTCTTCCCAACAACCCTCAAGTATCTATCTACAGTACACTGGGTCCAGTCAGTGCACAAAGGCATTCATAAAGGAAACCAAAACCTCATAAATACCCATCCCCCACAAAATAGGAACACTAGATGCTTGCTCCAGTCTTCTCCTGAGGGCAAGTCTGATGCAATAGCTGCCTGTGTCTGGTGTACTGAGGGCGCTCTGGAGCAGTGGGGCACTCTCTGCTCTCTTATGCTCTTTGTGTTTCCGGTCATTTAAAGTATTCTGGGTCTGTGAGGTCTCGGATCTGTGAGATGGACAAAGCAGAAACAATTTCCTCAGGTAGCCCTTCCCCTGAATTAGAGCATACATGGTTCATCTTTCTCTCTCCTCTGGGAAATCATTCCAACTGAGTGGTGCTCGACCAAATGAGCAAATTCCTGCACCAGTGTGCTGCAAATGTTCCCTCCGGCTTTGCTGTAGGGGTTTGTGTTCACCTGGTGTGAAGAAGTCCCTCAACAGACTTCCAGATTTCTCACACAGAGAACTGTGAACTGTGATTTACAATTATTGCTTACATTTATCATCACCACTACTGTTGTTGTTATTATTGTGTGTATGTGTGTGCATGCAGATGTGTGTATGTGTGTGTGATGCATGTATTTTGGCATTTGTGTGAAGGTCAGAAGACAGCTTTTCGGAGTTGCTCCTCTCAAAATCACATTTACTTTCTGAGCCATCTTAGCCAGCCCATGCGTGATATTCTTGAATGGACATCTCTGTAGGAGGAAGGAAGGAGGGTTAAGGCTTCCTATTCTGCCATCTTGCTGACGTCCACTGTGGTCATGGTTTTCCTTCCCATGATGACTAGTAGTTATAAAATATATTTTCCATGTGCTCATTGGCTATTTGTATACCTTCCTTAGAGAAATATCTGTTCAAGTCCTTTATTTTAAAACTGAATCTATTCTGGATATCAATCCCTAAACATTACTGGGTTTGAACAACTAATTTTTAAGATAATCTATTTATGTGGCAATGGATGACAGGGAAGTTCATACATAAATATCTTAATAAAAATTGTTAATATGGAAAAATATTAGGAGCTATACACCATCTGACATTCAGGGAAGAATTTTGCTATAATATTTCTATTTGATATACTGCCCTCTTAGTGACATTTCTGTAATAAAACACCATGGCCAAGGCGATTTATAGAAGAAAACATTTGTTTTGGCTCCAGTTCCAGATGGGTAAGAATCTGTCATGGCAAGGAGGCGTGGCAGCAAGCTTGGATATACAAGGAGGTGTGGCAGCAAGCTTGGGTATCCAAGGAGGCATGGCAGCCAGCGCAGGTATAGAGGCAAACATGGTGGCAGGAGGAGGAAGCTGAGATAGCATGTCCTCAAACACAAACATGAAATAGAAAGAGTGAACTAGAGATGGGCTAGACTGTTAACACTCAAAGCTGGCCCCAGTAGCCTGTTGCCTCCCCCAGGGCTGCTCCTCCCAAATGTCTCCAATCTGGGGACTAAGTATTCAAATGCATAAGTCTATGGGAGACATTTCATGCCATATCACAACAACTAATATACTATCTCAAAAATACCAAGAGGTTCCTCATATTATGAGAAGATGCTTATTCGGTCTTAAGTAAAATTATAGATTACTGCTAAGAAACTGAAAAAATTCCCTCCTTTAGTATTTATAACAAATAAAGTATATATAGATTTATTTGATTTATTTTTGTTATGGTATTTCCTTTTATATCCAATGTCATTTAGTTACATATACATTTTAATTCATTCTCCTTCAATAATTTAGAAGGTGTACAATCATTTTGAAATGTATTTTGCTATCTTATCATATTTAAAAATTTTTTTTGAGACATGGCCCTTGCTATTCTGGAGCTCCATGCTATGTAGATCAGGATGGCCTCAAACTCACAGAAATCCACCTGCTTTCACTCCTGAGTGCTGGAATTAATGCGATGCACCACTATACATTTTTAAATATTTTAAAATGTTGAATTTTAAAATATTTTTAAATTAAAATAGAATAACATAATTTCCCCTTCGCTTTCTTCTCTTCAATGTCTCCCCTGTGCCTCTTCCCGCGTTCCCTCTTGAAATCCTGGTCCTCTTTGGCCAATGATTGTTATTGTGACATAGCTATATGTGTATATATACATATGCATACATATATGTGTGTAGATATACACATATGTATGCGTATATGCATATGTACATATGTGTGTGTGTATGAATACACACATATGTGCACTCTCAGGACTGACCACTTAATACTGGGTAATGAGTTGGGGGGATCAAGAGAAGACTATTTCTCTTCCCTTTAGCATTTCTCAGTTGCCTGCAGTTTTTTGTCTATATGTGGAACCCTGTGAGATTGCTCACTTCCATGTTACCATGACTAGTGGTATACCTCTTCAGGTCTCACTTAGGCAGCCATATTGTTGAGTATCACGGATGAAGCTTCCCTATCATTTCCATGAGACACACACTCACTGAGGCTGATCCTAGTGTTCTGGCTCTTGCGCTCTTTTTGCCCACTCTTCTGGGATTTTGTAGGTGTAAGAGTTATGTTGTAGATGTACCCGTTGGGTCTCTCTACCCCCAGATCACTTGTTTTACCCATTGTAGTTTTCTGTACTGCTCTCTGTTGCAAAGAGAAGTTTCTTTGATGAGTTGTGAGAACTCCACTTACCTGTGTGTGGAGAATAAGCATTTAAAGTTCAGTTAGGAACTGTGTTGGCTGTATGAATGGCAGTAGGAGGCTCTCCTCTAAGATTTGTGATTTCACTAACCTCAGGTAGTTGACTAGGTTTCCAGTACCAGGCACAATTTCCCTCCTCATGACTTCAGAGAAGCAAATGACAACTTGGCCTTGCATTCAACCCTAACTGGCAGAAAACAACAGAAAAGTATCTGCAATTCTGAGTCCTTTACCTAGGTAAAATGCAGGGCAAGTGTGAAGGTGTTAGAAACATATCACCGAGCTGGTGGAAAAACAACAAAAAATCTTGTTGCCAGTGTTCTTCCTAAATCATCTGAGGGTGTGTTTCAGGGAAGCTGGGTGTGGGGATGAATTTGTATAATGTGGAGGCTGGAGAAACTGGGGTTCAAAGTCATCCTCAGCTACATAGCAAGTTCAAGGCCTGCCCCAGTCCACCTATGATACTACCTTTTAAAAAGTATTTTAATATAGCAAAAAGTATGCCCCTCTCCTCAGTGAGAACTCACTTCACATACTAAGGAAAAAATAATACTCATTATTAATAGCATGAATCTGGGTCCAGCTTAGTGCCTTCCTAATGCTCTGACCCTTTAATACAGTTCCTCATGTTGTGGTGACCCACAACCATAAAATTGTTTTCATTGCTACTTTTTATCTGTAATTTTGCTAGTTATGAATCTTAATATAAATGTCTGATATGCAGGATAGCTGATAATGTAAGCCCTGTATAAGGGTCGTTGGACCTCCCCCCACCAAGGGGTCATAATCCATTGATTGAGAACTGCTGGTCTAGCTACTGCCCAAAGAGGAACAGCCACAAATAGAAATGTTTGCTAACTTACAAACACACCTCAGGCTTATGCATTCCACATATGCTGCCATCCTTAAATCTCTCTCGGGTTCTGTCCCTAATTTGTTCTTTGAAGAATTTAAACAAAGACAAGAGACTGCAAGACTGGCCACTTGGGCAAAGGGTAGATTACAAAGCCACAAGCACTTTAAGTGTTACTCTTTCAAGTAGTTGTTATCCAGGGTCATCTTGCCCACTTAACCACATTATCTTTCTCTCAGGAAGATAACTGGGGGTTTATGATAGGCTACACCATAATGAAGATTACCACCAGTGCTGCCCCATTGAGTTGCCTGCGGGAGGCTTGTTCTCAGGTAGAAAAATGGGGATAAAGTCATGGTTGTCTCCGTTTGTTATGGGAATGACTGGCTTGCAGACTACTTCTGGGATATTTTGGAGGCAGTGATCCTTAAGCTAAATTTTGCTTTGTGTGACTTAACATCCCCTAGGCAAAGCTACTAGTAACATCCTTTGTAACATTAATTCAATTTCTTCCAATCTCTTCTACACTACCAGAACCATATGAAGTAGATTAAAAATTGAAAGCTTTAAGATAAAGAAGCTGGAGCAGAACAAAAACAAAACTGAAACTGCTAAGTCTTAAAAGCTGTGGGCGGGGGAGTCGTTATTGTAAATTTAACCCAGAACGCTAAGAAAATGTTAGGAGTGAACCATCTATACTATCTTAATGAAGCCTAAAAACATATCACCGTTAGCTGAAATAAAGAAGCAATATCTTGTTTTCTTCAAATTAATACATGGGAAAGCTGTCATCTCAACTTTGATAATTTCATCTAGACTTGAACCTATTTCAAATAGAAATAGGTTCACATATAAAAATTATGAAGATGGTAACATACATTTCAAATAGATTAAGGAACCATATTATTATTTATTTACCTATAATTGTATATATGTAAGTCTATGTGTATACACACACACACACACACACACACACACACACACACACAATTGAAGTTATTCCACCTACACTGACAGTAATCCTCACAAGAACCATAAACTACCTAGCAAAATTCCCAATGTCAGGCATGAGAACCCATTTCTAGTTGCTCAGAGCAGGCAAGAAACCCCCAAACAATACAGGTTGTTGCTGCTGCCCTTGATTTCCTCTTAGAGGTTGAAGGTCAAGTCCCTATTGCTGAAAACAAGCACTTCAGGCACAAGACTTGGAGACCCTAACTGGATCTGACCCAAAAGCCAGCTTTCTGAGGACTGACTTTCATGGTATCAGAGGTGCTATGCATGTTTCCAAGGAGGGAAGCAATTAATAATCTTCTTGAGCTGTAATGCCTAGGAATCACAACAGTGACCACATGGCCAGCTGACCAACTTTGCCTAGTTAAGAATCTACTTCTTAGAGTTCTCAGTAGAGGAATCTCTAATGGCTGAGAAGCACTTAAAGAAATGTTCAGCATCCTTTACCATCAAGGAAATGCAAATCAAACAACTTTGAGATTACATCTTATACCTGTCAAGATGGCTAAGATCAATAACACAAGTAACAACTTATGCTGGTGAGGATGTAGAGCAAGGGGAGCACCCCTCCATTGCTAGTGGGAGTGCAAACTTGTATAGCCACCATGGAAATCAATATGGTGGTTTCTTGGAAAATTGGGAATCAATATACCTCAAGACCCAGCTCTACCACCCTTGGGTATATACTTCATATACCTCAAAGATGCTCCAACTATGTTCATAGTGGCTTTACTCATAATGTCCAGAATCTGGAAACAACCTGGATGTCCCTCAATAGAAGAATGGACAAAGAAAAGTGGTACATTTACAAAATGGACTATTACTCAGCTGGTAGGGGGAAAATGATATTATAAAATTTATAGATAAATGAATGGAACTAGAAAAAAAAATCCTGAGCGAGGTAAGACCCCAAAAGGCACAGTATCTACTCACTTAGAAGTGGATATTAGCTGTTAAGTAAAGGATAATCACACTGTGATCCATAGACCCAGAGAGGCTAAGCAACAAGGAAGGCTCTAGGGGCATACATGGGTCTCCCTACGAAGAGGAAATAGAATAGATTTGCTGGTGGACTGGCTGAAGGTGGGCATGGGAACAGGAGGGATCGGATGGAGGAGGGAAGGAGAGAGTACAGGGAGAGATGATGGGAACAGAGGGGCATTTAGGTGGCCATGTGGAAACCTAGTGCAGTGAAGACTTCCTATGAGGGTGACTGGTGCAAGGACTCTGAGGAATGGAGGATGTGGAGCCTGAACCAGCCATCTTCTGTAACCAGACAAGGCTTCCAGTGGTGGGACTGGGACACCAACACAGCCGTAGAACCTTCTATATGCAACCTGCCCTGACTGCAAAATGTGCTGGGGCAATGAAGGCTCAGAGCTTGTGAGAGTGGCCAACCAATGACTGGTCTAACTTGAGGCCCAAGCTAGGAGAGGGATCCCATGCCTGGATGGCCAGAAACTGGAAGCTGAGTAGCGCAGAGCCCTAGAATAGAGCCAAACCAGACTGACAAAAAAAAAAAAAAAAAAGTCAATGAAATGATTCCTAGTGATTATCTGCTATACTCATATATTGGTGCCTAGCTCAATGACTGCCAGACATTTCCTCCAGCAGCTGATGGGAGCAGATGCAGAGACCCACCCCCAAACATTAGGCGGAGCTCGGGGAACCCCTTAGGAGAGGGTGATTTTAGAAGCCAGAGGAGTCAAGGAAGCCAGGAGAACATAGCCCACATAATCAGCTAAGCACAGAGACTTGAAGCAGCACTCCTGAAGCCTGTCCGGGTCTGGGCTGGGTGCTCTGCATACATGCTGTGGTTGTTTAGCGTGGGTTTTTTGTGGGACTCCTTAGGATGGAAATGCAGATGTCTCTGACTCTTTTGCCTACTCACAGTACTTTTGCCCTTCTACTGGGTTGTCTTGACCAGCCTTGATTTTGTTTTGTTTTAAACAATTCAGTGCCTTGAGTTCTGGCAGGGTGTTCAAAAGAAACTAAGAAGCCCAAGACCAGCAATGTTGTGAAATCAATAGGTATACTGGAAAAAAAGAAAAAAAAAAAAAGCAGAAACCACAAAAGACTAAGTTTCTCGTCTGAATGAAAAGAGACTGCGTTTAGAAACTGTCGGTGTTCTTAGTTATGATAGGACGCTTTGGGATGGACTAGGGTGGAGCAGCTCGGGTGGACTGAGCTCCAGAACTGCCTTGCAGAAGCCTCTTTATTGTTACACAACTCACTTTTAACAAGTCAATTTCCGCATACCTAAACCCCTTCTCTGACCTAGGAGTTGTGTGAAGGGAACAGTCACCTAAGCAATTCTCAGCCATACAGGGCTTCCCGTTTGCCAGGTTATGTCTAGGAACTATGGTAGCTCTATGAAGCGGACTCTTACCTAGACAAAGTTGGTGAGTTGATTTCACAACATTGCTTGTCTTGGGCTTCTTAGTTTCTTTTGAACATTATGCCGGAACTCAAGGCACTGAATTGGTTTAACAAAACAAAACAAAACAAACCTCAAGATTTAAACAGAACTCGAATAATCTGCAAAGCAAAGAAAGGGTTAAAAATATCTTCCTCAAGTCTAAGAAAAGAGGAACAACTCTTAAGAAAAAGTCAACGGGGTACACAGTCATTGCTGAGGAAGACAGAGGAGCAAGC
This sequence comes from Rhynchomys soricoides, assembly GCA_019843965.1. Lineage (NCBI taxonomy): Eukaryota > Metazoa > Chordata > Mammalia > Rodentia > Muridae > Rhynchomys > Rhynchomys soricoides. Next base: position 217,741 of record JADRCH010000149.1, on the reverse strand, counting down.
AGACGCGTTAAGAGTGGCTCCTGGTGGGCAGCACGTTCTTGAACAACCAGACTCCAGACTCGCCGTAGAAGTGTTCCAGAACTTACAGAGGCACTCAAATGATTGATCCCAGATGGTGAGCGGTTGCTTCTACTCTTTGCAGTGTGGCTTACGAATTAGGACCTCAGCGGGAGGCTGAGACTGGAGACCGCGCTGTCATTTCTGTCCTTCGGGCCAGCTGCCCTAGACTGCTCTCGTGTGCAATGTGTCTATTTAATGACCCAAAGTGAGAGTGCTGAGAAGGGAAGGTGCTAGCTATGTGAAAGGGGCAACTGGCTCCCACATCAGGAAGCTTCTCTTTCTTTCTCTCTCTTTCTTTCTTTCTTCCTTCCTTCCTTCCTTCCTTCCTTTCTTTCTCTTCTCTCCTTCCTTTCTTTCTCTTCTCTCCTTCCTTTCTTTCTCTTCTCTCCGTCCTTCCTTTTTCTACAATGACTTTTTTCCCCTTTGTGTGGGTAAGACTTATCTGAGGTACCAAGAGCAGCTGATAGTTGTAATTTTTCCCCCAAAGGTGATTGATTTGTGTTTCAGATATTGAATATCTAATTGTTGATTTTTAATTCTGGAATGGGTTTTTTAATGTCTGTATGAAAAATGAGAGGAGGTACGTTTAAGAAAAAAAGTTTAATCTAAAGGTGAAGAAGTCAAATAGAGAGTAGACAAAAGAAGAAAGACCAAAGAAAATGCAGAGAAAGGGCACAGCCCTTTCTGCACGGACTGCACGGGTTCCACATCCATGGACTCAGAGGACCACCTGTGAGCAACTTCCCATTTAAGATAGAAATGTAGCTTGCCTAAGGTTGTGCCTCTACTGAACAGGCACGGAGCTCTTGTTATTCATTTACATTGTATATGTAATTGTATATGCACTGTATGTGATCTAAGGATAAATTTAAAGTACATGGTAATATTCAGATTACTACCTCACTTTATACTGGGAACGTGTGCACCCATTGGGTATTTGTGCAGATTCTCAGGGGTGACTGCATGCAAAACAACAACAACAATAAAGACACAAATAGGCAATGGGAGTAACTCAGTTACCTAGTGTCTGTGGGATGCTGGCATGCTGTGCACTTCACTGGTGCTGTTTTATTAATGTCACACTTTACAGTGGTATCCAGACAGGCAGTATCACTGTACTAATTAATAGCTGAGCCAAGAGAAGGTGATCACTCAAGTCTCCCGGGCTCCTGAGGATGGAAGTGGAATCCTTTTCACCCTCTTTGCTGTGGCAAGTTCCCAGGGCACAGGCTTCCTGGAGGCAGCCGTGCCTGCCCTTCTTTGCTTGGGCAGCTGGAGGCATGGTCGGTGGTTGGCCTTTGTTATTTATTCCTGCACTTTGGGATTCTCTCTTCTAGCACTAACTGGTTTGAGGATGGCCTTCGCTGCTTTTATTTCAAAAGATTAATTTCCGAGTTAAAAAAATTCTTTCTTCTCTAGCATAATTTTAAATTTTCATATATATAAGTATATATGAAAAAATTTCATGACTTAGAGTTTTCATGGAGCTATAGAAGTGATCCTACTGAATTGTGCTGGCACTGCTATAGGATCCCAGGCCACTCTCTATACGATACTTGTTTAAGATGTTCTTTGTTTCGATGCCCCAAGCCAGTTATGAGCAATAAATAGCAATAAACAATGTTGAATCTTAGAAATAAAAGTGATGCAGATCATAACAGTAAATTATTATTTTTTTGTCAAAATTACAAGTGTTAAATTTCAAAAGCAAACAAGAATTTCCTATGCTACTAAGGAGAGCCAGATATATACCTATATTGCCCCTTGATGGTTATGTACTTCTTCTGAGCAAAAATCTGCTGAAATACACTAGCTGTCCTCAAGATTATATGCTGTTTAACAAAACCAGTTCATCTTTTACTATACAATGATATATGTTAGTAAAGGTTTGATGACATAGATATTTTCTTGCCATTTTTTTTATAATGTGGAAAATCTTTGAACCAATTGTTTAAAAATAGATGACTGGTTATTTACGAAATACCCATAATGGAATATTATGAAATCGTTTTAGAAAGAGAAACTCGACCAAAGAGTAGTCTGTAATATGCTTAGCTTATGGAAAAAGTAAGAGGCATGGTACTATCCCTTTTGTAAACGGCATGTGCACGTGCACAACATTTACCAGACATGTGAGGGCTTTTACTCTTCACTGTATGCTTCTGGCCTTGAACCATTTCCGTAGGAAGAAAATTAAAATAGACTAAAAAAGAAAGAAAAAAAGAAAGAGAAAGAAAGAAAGAAAGAAAGAAAGAAAGAAGAAAACCAGCAACTACACTGACTTTCCTGTGTCTGTTTGTGATCACTCAGATTCTGTAAGAGCCCTCTGCCAAGGACTTCAGCCTTCTGTTTTGTTTTGAATTATGCTTTTTTGGTTTTGGTGGTTGCTGTGTATTTGAATACCAGACCCCACATTAGACACATCTTCTAGGTGTGGGCCTTAAACAAACTGCTAAGCCAGTCTAATCTTCACTTTTCTGCCTATCAAGTGTGGCTGACAGTGAGATCATATGTGGTTGTGAGGTTTTAATGTGATAATTTACATTACATGCTTAGAATTTTGCTCTAATAAGAACTTAGTAATTACTATTATTCGTCATTTCATCATTACTGTTTTATGGTTAAGAAACAGAGGGGAAATTACTTATTAAAAATTAAATAACTATATAATGACATTCTTAGGACTAGAATTCAGGAAGCTTAATGTCCTGTGTCCTGTCTTCCCTCCCCGATGTGTTTACTGGTCTTGGTAAAAGGATCCCAGGCTACATTCCTAGAGGGTGGACCTGGAACAAGCTGTGCCCAAGGAGAAGAGCAGCTTCCATTAGTGGCCAGTACCAGTGGGAAGTTAAACACTGGGGGAAAGGTGAAATGAAGGAGACCAAGGGATAAGTCAAGAGCAGGGAGGAAGCATGAGCAAAGGGTTAATGGGAGACAGGAAATGGCTCAGAGGCTAGTTATAGTGACATTAGAGAGGAAAAGACCCATGGCCACTAGAATCCACAACATTTTCTTGTTTTTAATTTTGCTGTTATTTGTTGTTGTGTTGTTTCTGGGCTTTTTTTCTTTTCTTTTTCTTTCTTTTTTTGTTTTTGTTTTTGTTTTTGTTTTTGAGATAAAGTCTCTCTACATAGCCCTTGCTGTCCTGACTGACTGTGTAGACCAGGCTGGCCTTGAACTCACAGAGATCTGTCTGCTTCTGCTTCCTGCTTCCTGAGTGCTGAGACTAAAAGCTTGTGCTGCTATATTGAGATTTGTTTTGTTTTGCTTTTTTACCTGTGTGGAGACTGGAAACAGGAGAAGACATATTTTGGGCTATCATCCTTCATAGTGAAGGGCATTGGAACTGGAATGAGTTTGGGGCAAGTGGAGAGAGGGAACAGGTGATAGGTTCACTTGTTCACAGGGAATTTAAGCAGTTCAATGGAGATGCCTAAGTAGATAGAACACAAGCCAGTGCCAAGCCCAAGAAAGGTTTGGAGCAGGGCAGACATTGAGGGTCCTCAGAGTCTGGTAGTTGAAATTCTCATGTGGGTGAGTTCTCAAGGAGCAGTCAGTTGAGAATAAGGGATGGAACCTGGAAAACCTCGGTGGGGCTGAGGGTGTTATCCTGGAAACCACATGTAAGAAAACAAGGACGTGTTCAGGAGGGACAAAGCATACTGACCAGAGTTCTGCATTGAGAGATACGTCCATTATATGTAATGGGAAAGGTGGTTGGATGATTGTGTTAAGGGCCCCTCTCCTGCCTCCCAAATCATATGTTGAAATATATCCTGTCATTATCTCAGAATGGGACCATATTAGGGACAGGGCTTTTGACAGAGATAAGATAAAATGGGATCACTAGAGTGTGTCTTAATCTAAGCTTGTGAACAAGATGAGGAAATTTGGGTGGAGAAACATTTGTAGAGGAAGGAAAATAAAACATTTAAGAGGTGAGGAGAGGCTGGGAGCAGAGTCCTCCCTGACAGTTCTCAGAAGGGGTCAACACAGTTGATAACCTTCATCTGGTATATTTGGCTTCCAGAAAAGAAAGAAAGGGGGGAAAAGCCTGTATTGTTTTTTCATTTGGTCTCTGGTCCTCGGTTTCCACAGCCCTAGTCAGCAAATGCCTGTGAGAGTGAAGAGTGAGAGAAACCAAACAAGCACATCTGAGAGACTGAGAAGAGACTAGGTCATCTAAGAGAACAAGAATGCTTCACAAGGGAGAAGGTAGTCACAGTATCCAATTCTCCAGAAAGGTGAAGTCGGATGACCAGAACTATCCAGAGACTCTTGGTGGCCTTTTCAACACCCTCAGTTGAATAGAGGGAACTGGTCTCAGAGAGCCAAGAACAGGGAGGCAGCCGAGAGGGACACCTTCTTAAGAAAGTTTGATACAAACTAACACCTTACAGCCCAAGCCCAGCACCAACTCCCTTCCAATAGTTGCCATTTACCCCAGAGAAATCAAAACACGCGGTCACACAAAACTAGTACATAAATATTCACACCAGCTTTATTTATAATAGATTCAAAAAAAAAAACTTTTAGTGTGAGCAGTTAAACAAGCTTTGGAACATCATGGAGTAATACTCAGATATAAAGAGAGATGAGCTATTTGTACACACAAAAACTCCGGTGAATCGCTAAGGAATTACCCTACGTGAAATGTCAGTCCCCAAAAGTTACAAGTTGCTTCTTCCACTTATCTGCCATTGTAATAGATACAGTGACCAGATGGGTAGTTACCATAGGTATGGTGAGGTAGAAGTGGAAGGCAGAAGTGAGGGGCTATTGGAAGACACAATTATCAAAAATCAGTACAGGGTACCCATGGGAATACCATCAGTCTATATGTATTAAAATAGTTTCTTCTTCTTCTTTTAAAGTGTGTGTGTGTGTGTGTGTGTGTGTGTGTGTGTGTGTGTGTGTTTGTACATAGGCATGAGTGCAGGTGCCCAAGGAAGCCAGAAGATAGAGTTGGATCCCCTGGATCTGGAGTTACAGGGAGTTATAAGCCTCCTGACATGGCTGTTGGGAACCTAACTCAGATCCCCTGCAAGAACAATACATACCTTAACCACTGCTTCATCTATTCAGCTCTGTGCTCCCCATCTTGGTAATGACACATATCACATGGGCCTACAGAGGTGATAGAATTTTGTAGAACTTCACACGAGAAAGATGAGAGCATGAAACAATGGTGAAATAGGAATAGAGTTTGAGGATTGTTCATTGTTGAGTTCCTGGCTTTGACATTTTAAAACAGTTATGCAAGAAACTACCATTAGGAGAAACTGATAGAAGAGTATTCAGTATTTCCCTGTATATATTTTCTGGTTTCCTTTGAGTCTACAATTATTTGAAAATTTAAAAAAAAAGATTCTAAAAGGTAATTTTTCAAAACTGAAAATGTTCATCTTTATTAAGTATTGAACACATGACAATCCAATCCCTTCCTAAGTAATTTCCATTTATTGAATTATCAATCTGTGGAGTTTGCAAGAGTCTGAAAGCAAATGAGCAAACATTAGCAGTACTCTCCTGTGCTTCTGGTTGTGAAACTATGAATGGGTATCTCCCCCACAGACAGAGAAGATACATGTCAACATATATTCAAATTCTCCAATGCTCATTCACACCTGAGGGCACCTGTCTGGTCACTGCCTGCTTTTAAAATTAATTAAGCCCATAGTAGTTTTAATAATAATGGTCCTCATAGTCTCATATATCTAAATGCTTAGTCATCAGGGAATGAAACTGTTTGAAAGGATTAGAAGAACTAGAAGATGTAGCCAGTGTCTCACTGGTGGGATTAGAGGTTTCAAAAGCCCATGTCAGGCCCAGCCCCTCTCACTCCACTAGTAGATCAGGATATAGTTCTTAGCTACTGCTCCAGCACCATGCCTGCCTGCCACCATGCTCCCTGCCATGAGGATAATCGTCTAGACCTCTGAAACCGTAAGCTAGCCCCAGTTAAATTCTTTCTTTTATAAAAGTTGCTTTGGTTATGGTGTCTCTTCACAGCAATAGAACAGTGACTAAGACACAGCCCTATGGTTCCAGGCACTTTGGTCCACACTGAAAAGACACTAAAGATGAGCAAATATGTTTCTTTCATTAAAAAGCTCATTAGTAGTAAATAGATCAAACTAATGAGAAGACCAGGAGATATTGGTCCTCTAGAAAGCAGTGAGAGTTTTTAACAATGGATCCATTTCCCCAGCACTGAGCTTTATCTTTTCTGATGAGTTCTAGGAAATGGAATTTTACCTGAAACCTAGACTATAGGATGGTTGACCTTCCAATTATAGCCAGGAGGGCAGGCCGAATGCTGAGGAAGATGCTGAGCCAAACCACAAAGCCACCTAACTTCATTTTATGTAAGGTAGAATGCCTAAAACATTGGTATAAAATCCTACCCTGTGATTGGTAACACTGTATGTATCTTCAAGAACTGCTTATGAAAATCTGCTCTTAAACCTTTTGGACTTTAGATATTTGCATCCACTTCTAAGTTTCTTTGAACTTCTATTTCTAGGTTGTAATGATTTTTTTTTTTTTTAGCAATATTTTCTACGAATGATTAAATTCACGGTTGTACTTCTAATTCTAGAAGATACCTAAATGACTATTTTATTTACTATAGAAATACTTATATAGCTTGCTATAATTCTACCTCCATGGGGGCACAGATTTTTGCACAGAAACTAATATTGGATCATTATTTAATATAATGAAAACTAAGAATCAGCCTAAATGGTTAATGGTATTTAATAGTCAATAGACAGATCAGTGAATTAATCATAAAGCTGAAAGTAACATTTTAATAATAGAATATGACACAAGACCATGTGATTTTAAAGAAAATAATATACAGCCAGAAGCAGAAAGCGTGGCTCCCTCTAGATTGTGCAGTTATGAAAAAAGGGTTCTTTGACAGCAATTGCCAAATCCACAGTAAATTTACATCATCCTGCAAACTCAATGCAATGACGTATAAAGCAGTCTTGTGGTTAGACCAGAGAGTTGGCTCAATATGTGGCTGGGAGCCACCCTTGAGTGCTGGAAATCAAATCCAGGTACTGTGGAAGAGAAAGAAGCATGTGGTAATCTCAGTTGACAAGCCAACTGAATTTGATTTCTAGCACCCAAGGGTGGCTCTCAGCCACATATAGCTGCAGCTCTAAAAGATTAGAGCTGATCTCCTCAACCACCAGGCACACATGGCACACAGACATCCAAGCGGGCAAAACACCCATACGTAAGTAAAGTAAAATAAAAATGTAAGTGTAAAGTACTCTTGTGGTCAAGTTGAGCTTCTAAACAGGACTGGCTGTCAGAGATCCTGAGATGCTGCAAGTGAATGGGGTGTGGATGTGTGCTTTCTGTTCAGTCCATGGGGTGTGATTGGTGGAAACTGCACTGTACCTGCCAGTCATGAGTCTCCATACTGTTGTCCTGTGTGTAAGAACAAGTCAGGACAACCTGGTCTTCTATTTGAAAGAGCCAGAGAGGTAAGCTTTGTAAACATTGAATGAAATGCCCTGGTTTTATGTAACGGCTCAGTGTCTAGAAAGGCTTGGTTTGGCCACTGTTTTACCAGTTTTATCTTGGCCTCTGTTAGGGCAACATGGATCCACAGGAGATTAAGGCAAATGTGAGCAGAAAGGTTTAGGAAGATACTACAGTGGGGCCGGAATGTGGTGAGCCAGAGGCGGCAAGGGGGAGGCTGTGTAGAAGCTACTGCTACTATAGAAAGGGCAAATCACCAGAGCAGACATCTTTTACTCTCTGTCAAGAATTATGTTCTCTAATTTAAGCTTCATAACTGCAGATGGTGTTATTCTTGTCTTCACAAGTGAAAAATGCATCTTGAACATCACAAAGCTGGTATCAGAGTCAGTTTGATACCAGACCTCAGCTCTGAACAATTATCTACCTATATGTCGTAGAAGATTTGTGTGTGTGTGCATGTGTACATGTGTGCATGTATGTCTCTGTGTATGTGCATGTGAATGTTTGCTTGTGTGTGTGTGTGAGTGTGTGTGTGTGTGTGCTGGGGAGGGGTGCTTTCAGCAGCACAAAAGATTGTGGTTATGTGTAGAGATTTGAACTCAGGGCCCAGGAAATGGCTTAATGGGTAAAATTCCTGCCTGCTGTACAAGTATGAGAACCTAGATTTGATCCCCAATGACCTTGTAAAGCCACATGATACACACCCGAAATTCTAGAACTGGGAAGGCAAGGACAGGTGGATCCAAGGGGTTCTGTGGCCATCAGTCTAGTAGAATCAGTGACTTCCAGGATCAGTAAGAGACACTGTCTCAAAATGTCTGTGGAGAACAATGAAGGAAGACACCAGAGATGGACCTCTGGCTCCCATGTGCATTCATATTCTTGTGCACACAAACACAAGTGCTCACATACTCACATCACAGAGAAAATGGTGCAAAACACAATCTGGTGACCAAGTGGTAAGGGCAGGAGCAGGAAGAGAGAGCCAGTAGTCTTGAGCAGGAACAAAAGTACAGAGGAAGTTGGGAATGTAAAGGCCATAACCTAAAAGTGGTCCCCAGTCATTGAAATAGCAGAGTAAAACTAACTAACCAACTAACTAACTAATAAATAAATAAAAGCTTCATCAAGATTAATTGCTTACATATACATATGTACATCATATACATACACATACATCTGGAGGATCTGCATAAAGCAGCGGGATCCTGTTTTTCTCTGGAGAATTGCAGTGCCTATTAGCAGGAGGCCACATTCCCCACGGAAAATTTAGCTAGTCAGCAGAGGCTGCCCACCTTTAGTGGAAACCTGGTTCCTCATCCCATTTGGCTGCCTTCACTTGAGAATATGACCTTGCTCAGACTTTCCAGACCTGAGTCTAAGAGCCTTCATGTTGAGAGCAGGAATGACCACTTAACAGGGCAAAGCAAGCAGGAAGTTTGTCAGAGACAGCCTCATGCAAATGCAAGTGAGGATCCTGTCAGCCCATCTCAAGGAAGTAGGTCTTTCTCTCCTGAGCTCTCTGCCCTGGAAGGAGGGAAGCATGGAAGGAAGCTTCTCTCGGGCAGGAGGAAACTAGATTGAGAAATGAATGGAAAGTTCAGAAAGCAGAGATTGGAAAAGTGAGTGTGCTCATCCATTGGCTGATGAGCTTCTGTCTCCAGGATTCTTTGCCCTAACAGTCATGACTGTCAGGGAAAAGTCAGAAAGGAGGAATGGGGTGGGGTGGCCAAACTCAGCCTCTTAAGTGCTTACACGTGTATTTGTACATGAGCTTATACCATGCTCCCTTTATTTATTTGGCTATTTTTGAGGGTCTGATTCAGTTCTAGGGAGCCTCAGGAAAAATATTTCCTCAAAGGAACCTTGCACAGGTCGTTAACATCACAGAGTTCTAGTTTCTTTGTCTGTTAGAAAATTGAATGGTTCCAAACTTTCCGGGGATAAGGTGTAAGTCAGAGAAAGGAGGAAGATCAAATGTGGGGCTCAGTGGGATGGAACATGGAGTTTCTGTGAGAGCCAGGGTCCACACTGAGAACTTCCTATAGCTGCCATTCCAAATCCTGGCAGCGGCCAAATGGGTTAGAGCTTTTCCATCAATGCAGAAGAATGAGAAAAACTGGTTCAGCCCCCAGCTCAAGGTCACATAGATAATAAGCAGAATAGAGAGCGACTCACTCAAAAAGTGCCAAGCCATTTAGTATTTCAGTAGTAGTAGTAGTAGTAGTAACAATAATAATAAATAGTATGGTGCATCCATCTGTCGCTCTGACAACAGTCATAAAACAACATAGATACAATTCTACACCCTACTGAAGGGTACACAGGCTGTGTCATCACCCTTGGAACTCAGTTTCCTCATATGTCAAACATTTTCCATATATTGTGAAGATTAAATGAAGGACTGCAGGCATATAGTAACAGCAAGGAGCCTACCTCATTGGCTGGCAGACCTTGACTTAGTCAGTAGATACACTGAGTCACAGGCTGGACCTACAACTAAATATCAGGTAGAATGAATGCCAAGGGGAGAGAAATATGGCCCCACCCTCAGGTGTAAATGTAATTTTTATTTACCTGATGTAATTGTTATCTCCAAGGTTTACTGCTTTAGTCTGCTAACCTAAGCCTAGTACTGGAAGCTTCTAGCTTCTGTATAAACTTATCTAGGCCTAGAATGTTTTTAGCCTCTAAGACTTATTGCTGAATAAGCTCACCCTTCCTAGTTCTTTCTGAACTCTAACTGGCTGATTCAACTCAGCTCTTCAGGCTCACACTCCTCTCCAAGCTGGCTGATGCAATCTGGCTTCTCTCAATTTCTGACTGAATTGTTCTGCCTGGCCTCATACTAATTTTGACAGACTGTTCTAATCTTTTAGCTCCTTCTCCTTCTCTGGCTCATTCTGTCTTCACCTGTGTCTAGCTTGTTCTCTCTCTGCAACCTGTCTCTGGACCACTATCCCAGTAAAATGGCCTCTTCTGACTGTGCCATGCTCTCTCTTAAGTAGCTTCCCTTTCCTCTCTCTTCTCGTGACAGTTGGACTTATCCTATTCTGTCAAATCTTTCTCTGACTCATCCTTTGTCTGCTACTCAGTTAGAAATCACTTCCAAACATGGATTCTTCCTCCTACAAACTAACTTTACCTTCATTGTTTGGGATCAAAGATGTGTATTAAGGGTATGTCTGTATTCCAGCCAGAGGGATTAAAGGTGTGTGTGCTAAAGCTGAACTAGAAACATACTTTTCCAGTAAACAATACAATCTCAGTGTTCACGTGTGATCAAATATCCTGCAACACTAAGGCTCCCAAGCCAAGAAATTGAACACAATGAGAAACCATTGTGGGGATGAATATACACTGTTGTCTGATTGTGAGGAAGACACAGGCATCCTGAAAAAAAGCAGGTAAAGGTGACAGGAAGGCATTAATGGTAAAATGTCCTTCAATTTGAGGCATGTAGAGACTTGCCATTGAGAAGGCAAGAGAGGAGTCCCAGGCATGAGGAACAGCTTATGAGGTATTCATGGAAGCAAAAAGTCTTCAGAGAACCTGGAGGTCAGAAAAAAGTAACTGTGGGCTACAACCAGCAGGTAATTTGTTAATACAAAGGACGAGTGATAAAAAAATTGAAAAGTAAAATTGGATTTAGATAGCGAACAGCATTGCTCAGAAGTGTGACCTAGTTTGTGAGGAACAAGGAACTGGTCTTTTAAGCCAGGAAATGTCATAGCCAGAAGACTGAGATGTCATAGTTCAGCAACAGGTGACAAGAACGCCAAAAGGGGCCACTAATCAGCCAGAAGTGGGTGATGAGTAAGAAAGTCGAGGGAAAGTGATGTCAACACAAGCTTGCACAGGAGCACTGCATGAAAATGACCTTCACACTTCTTCCTGACCGCCACCATCCCAGGGGACTTACAGAAAAACAAGAGGACACCTCTTTTTAAAAATAGCCTCTTTTGTTTGTATGCAAACAGGCCAGGCACAGAGAAAGCCACTTAGAAGCAGGATTTGTCTCCAGACCTTGACACACAAAGGTCACACTGGTTTAGAAAAGTCTTTCAGAATCTCAACCTTTCCCATTACAATAGCGCACCATCGAGTGAAAGGCTTATTTCAGATTGTTTTCTGTCTAAAGAAAGCTCAAAGGGAAGCCCTTTTCAAAAGTGAGGATCATGATGAGACACTGTTGATTTTATCAAGAAAATTTCTTCTAAGTAGCATTATCTGCTATATCTCTTCCAGATAGAAGAGTGTGAAGGGAGTAGAAAGGAGCTGCAAAAATTAATTAATTGATTAATTAAAAAACACCTCAGCAGTCCTGCACTGCTAACTTGAAAACTAAATCCAAGTGTGTGAATGCACATCCCAAGGGTTCACCAATGTCCCGTGTATTACTTCTGGTTTGTAAGATGTCACACAGAAGTGAGCTTTTGGGTCTACAGAGGTTCTTCTCCCACTCCTGTGGTGAAATCAAAGCTTTAAAAAAAAAAAAAAAAATCAGCTTTTTTTCTAAACAAACAAACAAAATTAGTCATTTATGTAGGCTGTGTTCTATGTGCCCAAACCTATTTTATTTTGCTTTTTATTTTACATCTTATTTAGACCCCTTCCCAGATACTTTTGCATAAGGTACTTTCAAAAATCCTTGGCTTCCTCAAATTTGAAATATGCTGTCATTTTTAAAAAATGTGTTACTTTTGTAATGTATGCTCTGCCCTCCTCTGTAAAGACAAAAAATAAAAAAATAAAAAAGCAACTTTGACATTTAGAATATTACCTCATTCTGAGTTTTCTAAAACAAGGTCTGAGGGAAATGGCAATTTCTCAGAACGGATAAACCAACAGGGCACTTGGTATGCAGAACCTGAGTTTCCTTAGTTTCCAGGCCTGTTCACAATCACCCGGTGGTCAGACACCTGACCTTGCTGGATGGGTATAGGTTTCCTGCATTCAACTCCAGGTCCCAGTAGGGCAGGGGCTGTTCTTCTCCAGCTCTCCTTGAGCCCAAGGCCAGAGATCTCCAACAGTGTAATGACATCTTTACTTTCATGTATTGTTGAGAGATAGAAAAGATTGCAGGAATACAAAGGAATAAAGAGAAATCAGGCATGTGTGCAGCTCTGTGTGTCTCTAGAGTCCGAAGTCCCCAGTTCCTGCATAGCTCCTTCCATGAGGTGTCTGGGTGCCCAGTAAGGCAGACAAGATAGGAAAAGTCCCCTGAATGTCTTCTTGAAATACCCCTGTCTGTCTCCAGTGTCCCTGAAGTGACTGGTGATCTCCCCACTGTTCCCACGTGATCCTTCTCCACCTTATCCTAGTTTCTCAGATCTATGGTCTATCTAGTTTCCCATGAACCAGTGGTGTGCTTTCCACACACTTCCCAGAAGCCCCCGATTCCATTCTGCCCTGTCTTCAGCAGACTGCAGCCTTCCCTCCCTCATGGGCCTCATCTGCTGCAGCTATGGTCACTAGCCTGAGGTTCACCCTGCCAACCTTTCTCATATTTTCTATCGCCTATGGCACTCACGTAACTACATCTCTGCAGACATTCCAGCTCCTAGCTCAGCAGCACCCAGTCTGGAGTATACACCTCCCCCTCCACCCCCCAGCAACTTTTATGAACTCAACAATGTTTTGATATCAGCCCCCTTTAATACAGTGAATGGTGTCTTCGGTTCACCTAACTGTAGGCAGCTGTTAAAGTTTATAGTTTTTGAAGCTATTGTGTATGGAGAAGAAAACAGAGTCTTTGCACTCGATTGAAAACTCCCTACAAATACCCCAGGTCTCTTGTCTTTTCTGATTTCTCCCTTGAGAACAACTAGGTGAAGTGTGTCCCTGGGTCGTAGGTTTATTTATTGTCCAGAAACTGATAGAATGCGTCTGACAGACGATAGACATTGGCTCTTTCCTAGCTTGCATGAATGATGGGTGTAAATTTGCATCACAAGAAAGTGAATAAAAACCCAAAAAAAAAAAAAAAAGTGAATAAAGCACACCCCTGGCACCTAAGGAAACCGAGAAGCCAGTGTGGGGTGGACGGGGTGGGGTGGGGTGGGAGTGGGGGTCTGTCAGAGCTTGTGAGGAAGAGGGTCCCTTCCTATGTCAGTGACCCCCTTGTACAACAAAAATAAAAAAAGGCTGAAAAATATCGGAAAAGAAAAACAGAAACCTCGAATGCTTTAACTATATAAGATGTGCTAAGATGTGCTCATGGGATAGACCAAGAAAGCATCTCCTCTCAAAGAGAAACGAGAACTATCACATTTCTAAGAATGTATCTCTAGAGGAAGAAAGAAAGAAAGAAAGAAAGAAAGAAAGAAAGAAAGAAACTGGCAACTTTTATTTTTCTTAATTTTATCTGGCCCACAGAAAATGGTGGGTTTTTTTTCTTTCACTTACTTAAGGAATTGACATAAAAACCTATGGTTCTGCACCAGAAATATGCATACATTATCAAGAGCGACTATAAATACATCATTGGAGATTTTTCTCAGCACTACTGTATGCATGGCATTTTGATGACCTGCTGTGGAACATGGGGAAGTGAACCTTCGAATGCTAATTCACTTTCCCACTAGTGAGGGAGCTAAAATGTCACATTGATTTAGTCGCTTTGCCAGGAATCAGTGTGTGTGGTTAGTGTGTGTGTGTCTTTAAATTAATTGATTTTATTTTTAGAACAGTTTAGATTCGTTTTTTTTTTTTAATTGAGCAGATAGTACAGAGAATTCCCACCTCTCCATATCTGCCAGGCACCCAGCTTCCTCTACTGTTACCATCTTCATTGGGTAGTATAGTTGTTAGGACCAGTCAACCGCTGTTAACACATTAGTATTAACCATGCTCGTGCTTTAGGAGACTAAGTTTCTTTCTTTCGCTTTGCATGGGTTTATCAAATGTGTACTATCATACATGGTGGTGTGCACCATCTGTTTATCCCCCACACCTTTATCCTAACTCCATGGCTGCTCTGGCAAACTACCAATCTCATTTTACAGTCTCTATGTGTTTTCTTTTTCAGGATATCATGCTATTGGAATTGCATAGTATGTAGGCTGTTCAGTTTGGCTTCTCTACTCAAGTTGAAAGCATTTACATTTTCTTCATGTATTTTATATCCTGGTGGCTTCTTTCCTCTTATCAGCAATCATTACACCACTGCATGGATGTACAAGTTGTCCATGCACCTATTGAAGGGCTTCTTCTCTTTTTTTCATGTTGATCACTCGAATGTCTTCTTTGAAGTCTATTTAAGCATTTAAAAAAAAAACTTTAAGATTTATTTTAATTTTAATTATATGCGTGTAACCATGTGTGCGTATGTGCAGGTGAGGGCAGGCACCAGCAGAGGGCAGAAACGTTGGAGCCTCCTGAAGCTGGAGCTGTGGACAGTTGTGAACTGCTTGACACCAGTGTTGGGAATCACTTGGGTCCTCTTGCTCCCAGCTTTAAGCAATTATAAACAAATCTGGCATACCTATTTGTGAGTAGATGTTTGTGTGGGTGTTTTTAACTCCACTGAACCGATGTGCTCTGAAGATTGCCGTCTCATACAGTAAAAATATGTGTAGTTTTTAAGAACTTCTAAATGGTCTTTTGTATCATTTGTTTTCCCGGTGTGAATGAATGGATGCTCCTGTCTCTCCATAGGTCTCCAGCGTTTGGTATTCTCTGGTATTTCTATTGTCATCATTTTGACTGGCAGTTGTGTGGTAGCAGGGTGCTGGTCTTCTTCGCATGCATTATTTGTTTCCTGTACTTTCTTCGGCCAGATACATAATCAGATCTTTTGCCTATTTTTCACTGTGGGATGTTGGTTTCCTCATCATTATATTTTAAAAATATTTTTAAAATGTATTCATGTGTATGCATGTTCTATTTGCATGTATGCCTGCATGACAGAAGACAACATCAGATCCCAGGTGGTTGTGAGCTACCAGGTAGTTGCTGGGAATTGAACTCAGGACCTCTGGAAGAGCAACCAGTGCTCTTAACCACTGAGCCATCTCTCCAGCCCATTGTCATTACATCTTAAGCGGTCACTGCATGTTTTGGACAGAGCCTCTTCATCACATTAGGTGATTTGCAAATATTTTCCTCCCAGTCTGTGGCTTATATTTTCCCCTTTTAATGCAACTGTATATGCCTTAAGGAGGAAGGCTTCTGCAGTGCAGTTTTACAGTAACGGTAAAAGAAAAATTCACTGTGAATATTTTGTGTGTTGTCTCAGAGGGTAGGAGGGAAGCGTGAACCCATCAGAGGTTTATTAAAAGGGCAGAGTTAGGTCCTAGGGATGGTGACAACTATCCTGATTTATTAGAACTTTGTGTGGCAGGGTTGAGAGCTAGAGAGATGCTAAGCTCTGGGCTACACTAACTCTCAATTAAGAGAAGGGACTGGGGAGATGGCTTAGCACGTAAGAGCACTGGCTGCTCTTCCAGAGGACCCAGATTCAATTTCCAGCCCCTGGTGGCTCACAACCATCTCTTAAAACTCCAGTCCCAGGGGATTCTACACTGGCTTCTGCAGGCACTGCACACATGGTGCTCATACATTCAGGGAAAACACTCAACATACATAGAAAAATATCTTAAAAAAAAAAAAGAACAGTTCAGGAATTATGTTCACAAACACATTTCATTGATCTCGCCTGGGTGATATTCTGTGAGGGGTTTAAACTCTGTTCAGGAATGTAAGCACACACAAACACCCTTATGCAGTGTGTGAGTGTGGGGGGGGTTACTGGGATCGGACCTAGTGTTTTTCAGGTTCTGAGCCAATACTTTATCAGTATTCCATACCTTATGCTTTATTTTCACTTTTTGTTTTGAGATGGGCTCACTGTGTCACCCATGCTGGTGTCAAACTCATTTTGTAGCCCAGCAGGCTTGAACTTGATATCCTCCTGCCTCCAGAGTACAGGAAGTCCAGTTTCTACATTTCCTTTAACTCAGTGTAATCCCACTTCTGAACCAGCATTCTGCCCTGTCTTAGTTAGGGTTTTATTGCTGTGAACAGACACCATGGCCAAGGCAATTTTTATAAGGACAACATTTAATTGGGCTGGTTTACAGGTTCAGAGGTTCTGTCCATTATCATGGAGGCAGGAGCATGGTAGTGTCCAGACAGGCATGGTGTAGGCGGAGCTGGGAGTTTTACATCTTGTTCTGAAGGCAAAAAAGGAGAAGACTGACTTCCAGGCAGCTAGGACAAGGGTATCCAAGCCCACACCCATAGTGACGCACCTACTCCAACAAAGCTACACCTCCTAATAGTGCCACTCCCTGGGTCAAGAATATACAGACCATCACATGCCCTTAGGGCCCCAAATTCCATTCTGCTGGTCACCCAAGGGATTCCTTCCCTTGTTTCAAAATCCAAGAAGTTTACCTGATGTCTGACGAAGGCTTTGCATCCTTGCTTGTGCTGGTTGCTATGGAGATATGAGAACCTGCACTAGCAGTGCCTACCCTTGTCTGATGAGTCTGGCAGCTCCCCACCTTCTTACATACTGAGGTTAGGTAGAAATATCTGTTGAGACTGCAACCTGAGCTGAAGCTAGTGCCTTTCTAGGTATGAGTCATCTAGCCCTTAGGAAGTCACTACCATGGAGCACAAAGGGAGGGGTGCTTGGGTGTTCACACCTGTCTCCCTTGTCTTCTTTTTCTCTTGCAGTTCAAAGGAAGGAAAGATTCTAGAGATGCAGGGCACCTCTCACATCTCCTTGTCCCAGCACACACATTTCTGTATCAAGAATACTCAGAAAACAAACACTGACAAACACCACAATAAATAATGCCATTTTAAGTATTTATGGGAACCTCTTTGTTCTGTACTGAAACCATTTCTACCACCATCAAGAATCCTTTTAGACTATCTTCCATCACAGGCCACTTAGCAAACATGTAGCTAAAGTGGGAAAATGGACCTAGACATTTGTTTGGGTGTTCTAAATGTCTTCGGGTTTCTGGCTCTGTCACGCAGAATATGGGTCTCAAGTAGGTACCCTCAGAGGCCATCTCTTGGGCAATGATTGGGTGTGGCTTCAGGAAGGCATGCTCCCTGCACGTGCCCAATGCCATCTCTGCTTCCTCTCCCTCCCCTGCTTTCACTGTAGCTGCTGAGAACATCTAGGAGTGAGTGGGCAGAAAGCAGCTTCCTAAGGTTCCAGTAACTTCCTCCTAGCCAAGCACAAGGAGCCAACCTCTCATTCCACTCAGCCTATCAGTGTTGGGCACAGTTAACCACCATCTCTATGGCACCCTAATGACATGGATGGGAGTCAGAGAGGACCTTTGATGGACTGAGAGCTACCCCTAAACACCGACACAGAGACAAGAGCAGGGGAGAGGCAGAGACTTAACCCAATGTGTTAAAAGAAAATCATATTAAGCCAGCCCCCTGCCTCTGTTTTAAGATGACATGAGCTCTGACTCATCAGAGATGATACTGATTCTAAACGCTGAGCTCACCCTGCTAGAATGTTTCTTACTCTGTGGGAGAGGATGCTGGTCAGAAAGTGGCTGTCCATTAGTGTTCTAAAGACCATACCAGTGGGAAGTGATTGGGCCAAAATTCTGGTAACTGTCTGAGAGGCAGAACTACTGAGGGATTTTGTATCTGTTTTCTGCTGATCTAAAATAGTCCAATAATATACTCTGGTGATTCTAGGAAGTAGGACAAGGATGAGTATCTAAATGGTACTTATGGGTCCATCCAGGGCTGAGGAGTGGTGGACTTGGGAGTGTTCTCAAAATGACATTTTCAACTAGCTCTCCTAAACATTGTTACATTTTCTAGTACCCCAAGTGCTGGTCTAGCATGTGCAAGGCCCTGGATTTGATCCCCAGGGGGAAAATTTGATGGCAGCATACTGAATGTAACTTACCTTGTATTTTAATACATATTTTGAAGATTTAGTGTGTGTGTGTGTGTGTGTGTGTGTGTGTGCATCTGTGTGCCTGTGTCCATCTGTGTATGTGTCTGTGTATCTAGATGCCCATAGAGGCCTGAAGGAAGTATCGATCCTTTGGACCTGGAGTTGCAAGCATTTGTGAGTTGATTGGCATGCATGCTGGGGTCTAAACTCCAGTTCTTCAATAGAGCACTAAACACCCTTGACCGCTGAGTCATCTCTCCAGCCCCATCTTGAATTTTGATTGGTGAGATCATGGGAAAAAAGAATACTTAAAAACTAAGTGACATTAAGGAATTCTCCTATGCTGTGATAAGTGTGTGGTTTTTAAAAATATGCTCCGACAAAGAAACCACCATGGACCTTTTCAAATAAATAAAAAAAGGTACGTTTGTAAAATCCAGAGGACACCCCTGATCCCAGTAGAGCTCGTCCAATAAAAGATGTTTCTAAAATAAGTATGCAAAGAGTCACTGGCAGGAAGTGATGACCCATGTCCCAGCAGGAACCCATGGATTTGAGTAGCCCTGGACTGACAGAAGGCTTTTCAGATCTGTCTGGGAAGGACCACCATGAGTCTGTTCACAGAATGGGGGCCTTTGTGGGAAGGTCAAAGGATTGGAAAATACTCAGAAGGAAATGGGAGAGCAATGATGAAGAGTGATTAAATTCGTGGTATACCAGGTGAGTTATCTGCAAGTTTTACCATCAAATTCTCCTTTGTTTTTCATGGCCATGCAGCAAGGAATTCTATTATGCACTGCCTTCCATAGGCTAGAAGTCAGACTCCAGGATATCCAATGATTTGTCCAGAGTCCAGCCAGGCTTCGATGGGGACTACTGGGGAACCACTCACCCCAAACCCACACTTCTTCCCTTGCTCTGTGTCTGTCAACCAGAAGATAACAAGCAACCTTGATAGTTTCTGCAGCTCTTCAGGGGGCCAAAGCTAGCCTCTAAGAAAGCAGGTGAGGCATATTCTATACAACTACCTCTGTCCTGAGTTCACCTCACAGACATATCAATGTCCCATCCAACACAGCTGGCTAGAAAGCCAAAGCCTGGCAGGAAAAGGATCCAAGTACCTGAGGAGGAGTCGTATACCCAGATGTGTAAACTCTATGAAAGATCCAGATTCTGAGAGCACACTTTGCACTCACATGTCTCCACACTTCTGCATGTGACTTCTCTCCTAGCTCAGAAGAACCCCTCCCTTCTTGCCCAGGCATGGTGGACAGAAGTAATAGAAACATTCTAGAGTTGGACAGTTAGGATTAGGTTAGTGTTATCTGTAGTGCGAACTGATTTCTAGAAGGATCTATGGAAAGGTCCGTCATGGAGGACTCCTCTACTTTCTGGTTGGGAGTGAGACACTGCACAGAGCATGCACAGACTTCACAGATTTTACTCCTGGGACTCTTGGTGCACGGGGATATGTCTGTTGTGTTTGTGGAAGGGGCTGTCTTTGGGGTTTTCCTCAGGGCTTTACACTTGCTGGCTGACCAAAGGCACACTTCTAGTCATCCTCGTCAGTGGAAATGCCCACCTATCAGCAGAAGTTATCTGGAACCAAGCAAGACACAGCCCCTGTCTGTGGTGTTGGTCTCTCTAGTCAGTTCCCTTTTCTGAAGCTGGGCTCTTCTTCAGTCCTCAGACTACTTCTCTCTGTATAAGGACGCTCAGGAGGCCTGGGGAGCGGATGAGGCTCCTTTTACTTTTCTTCTTCTTCTTTTTACCGTCTACTTTTTTCTTCAAGTTCCTGTGATCTTCGGGAATGCTTCTGTGCTTGTATGTGTGGACCCTGAGCGCTACGGTGGAGAGGCACTGGTGACATGTATGTCGTCAAGACATGTGCAACCTGGTGAGCATGGGAGACAGAAGCTGCAGCTGGGGCAAGATGCGCAGAGGTGGGCAGTCAGCTGGAGAGGGAGCAGGGGAGAGGGCAGAGGGTGTGCACTTAAACCTTTTGTTGATCACACTTAAGTTTCTGACCATCTACATCAGATGTGGGGCATTACAGAAATGAGTCTCCTTCATCCAGATATGTGCTGTAATGGAGCCAAGAGACAGGGCAGGCAGGAGGAAATAGAAGCCGTCATTTACCAAATAGTTAGTAGCTGCTCTTGGTTTTGGGGTGCTGGGAGTTCCCAGCAGTTCTGCTATAGAAAAAGTTTTTGTTGGACACTGGCAATCCTGGAACTCCTATACCTGGGCAATGTGGTAGAGGAAAATTCCCACAGTTCTCTCTGTAGTGGTCTCTGATTGCCTGTGTGACTTTTCCATGACAGGCATGAAATTCTTTCTCTTCTTCCTTCCTATCCAACTGCCTCATCTCAACATTACAAACAATTAACTCATGGGGGGGGGGGGATGCTCTTAGGTCAAAAAGGAGTCCAGGCAGTGGTTTGATGTGTTCTTCATGCTGTGTACACATTTGCATTTGCAAATAGGCTTAAAATATTGCTTCCATTAATAGCAATGTAAGCTTCTGGAGAGAGAGAGAGAGAGAGAGAGGCAACTTCCCACTTCTCAAATTATAATAATAAAGGAAGGAGCTGGCCTGGTCTCCTTAGATGGAACTTTCATCTCAGGACTAAAATGAGTGTGTGTTCACGCTCAGGTCTGGCGGCTCCTTACTGAGGCTGCTGCTGCTGCTGTACACACTGCAGTGTGAAATCTGTGTGGAATATAAGCTCACTGTTGCATTTAGCATATGTTTACTGGCTTCTTAATATGTCCTATAAGGGAGTATCAAAGGCATGCAGAAAAATTATATTCCTGCAGCTTCTAATGGGGAAGGTAATATTAATCATGGGGACACAGCTCTTAGGAAAGGAGGAAATGGTTCTGGGTGACTACTGACTGAAACTGTGTCTACTGATTCTCACCCCTGGGTGGAGAGGAGGATCCTATTGTATGAATCTGATATGGATGGGGAGAGGAGAAAATTGTAAAAGATAAACCATTAAAATACAACAGACTCCTCAGTAGTAGAAGAGTCAAAAGTTCCGAGGCCATCTAGTTTCAAAATGAGGTGGAAGTAGGAATTAAGGGGAGGGATCTCTGGGCCAGCAGATTGCAATTGAAAACACACAGGATCGTGAAAAATGTCTGACACAGGCCTGCAGGAGAGGGGGGCTCCCAGGAAGACCTCGACAACTCCTGAAAGTGTTGGCCAATCACATTTCAGGGCCAGGAAGACTATTAGGGGAAGAGGGAAGAAAGATGGGACCACAGCTTGGGCACACAGCCTTTCAGCAGACCTGCGGCATCCTCTCGACTCTCATGTAGAAAGTTGTTTCTGAATGGCTTGTTGGGTACTCTTAGAATGAGGCTGGGAAAGAGATGCCATTTGCAGCGTGAGAGGAGGAAGACAAAGTGTGCTTTGAGTGCATCGTATCTCCCTGCCAAGGACTTGAGACCTGAATCACTCCAAGTGTCCCTTCCATTCCTTATCTATCACATCACACAATTCCCTTCTGAGTTTCATGTTCCATGTAGATAAATTAACGTGAATATAATTCCCGAGAGCTAAAAGCAGATTCGTTTTTTTCCCTCTTCCACACAGCACTTGTGTCTTATGGGGGGCTTTCAAAAACTGCCTTGGTCCAAGGGGTGAGTAATAGGGAATCCCAAAACTGGAGAATATCATGGTGCACAGTAAAGAGAGAAGGGGCTGTCCCATAGATTATGCCCTCACAACATTGGTTTTTCTATGTGACCATGATTTTAGTTCTGAGACAAAGAGAAAGGGGGCTCCCCTGGGCACCAGGATGGGCAGTTGCCTTTGAGTGAATTTTGTGGCTCTTATTCCTGGCAGGTAGAGCTCATGAGTGACAGGGCAAAGACCTAGGGAGATACCTGTGTCATGAGTTCACCTTTGGGTACTTTTTGATAAAAAGGGAAAACTGGTTTTGAAAACCATTAATACTTTAAAAGGGGAATAATCTTCAATCCAAAGAAGGCTGATTGTAGATATAGCTAAGAGAATTGAGTATGTCTTAAACCCAAATTTACTGTTAGGGAACAGGAAAAGCTAAATGATGTTGCCATGTTCCTTTTGGGTCAGAGAGGGGGAAGTAGCCTACATTTTAGTAGTTATATCAGAAGGGAGTGAAAGCATCCTTTTGCTATTTGTGAATCTGCTAATGTTCCTAATGTGTGGGCATATTCTGCTCCCCAATGAGTGCAGAGAACAACAGCTAAAGAACAGAAAGCAAAATGTAGGCAAAAAATAGGCCAAAGGGGATTTGCTCCAAGGGGATATGAGAGTCCCAAAGATGACTGGGCCTAGAGTAGGAGACACAGCTGGGGGTGGCGTGGGGCGATAGGAAGCAGAGCTCAGACTGAGTGACATTTGACCATAGCCAATTGTCTCCATCTCCAGTGCCCACCAGACACCAGGAAGTACTTGAGTCTCAGTGAGCATCCTGTGTACTCAGGTCCTCCCAAAGGCCCCACTGTTCCTCCTCTGGTTTCCTTCCCTCCTCATTCAGGTCCCTGAGCCTTTTAATATTGGCCTCATGGATCACCAGTCATCCTGATAGTGGCACTTACCCTTGCCAGGCCATGGATAGGCTATTATCTTAAGTATTTCTGCATTTTTTTTTTTTTTGGTGGTTGTTGTTTGTCTTTCCTTTCTGAGACATTAATCCCAAATTTTCAATTTATTGAACCAGATGTGAATTCCTCATCTGAATTCCCAGCCTTGATAAGCCCTCCTGCACTATTTACAGAAACAAATTTCCCATTATTCATCTAGTCTTTTCCCAAGTCCAGTCAGCTAAAAAACAAACAAACAAACAAACAAATAAGTACAACAACAAAAAACTTGCTATGAAGGATTTGGTTACCCTTTCATTTGCAAATGTCCTAAAAGATTATTCTAGGGGCTGAAAAGATTAAATATGGGGCTCAAGGATTAAGAACACTGTCTGCTCTTCTAGATGACCCTAGTTCTATTCCCAGAACCAACATGGTGGCTAACAACTGTCTGTAACTACAGTTTTGGGGAATCTGACGCCCTCTTCTGGCTTTCAAGGGTGCTGCATACATAAAACACCCAAATAGAAAACAATAATTTTTAAAAAATATTCTAAAGTGATTCTATATGTTTGTGTCTCAGAACCTTATGAAAGCAATAGAGGATTAAACATAAATATTCTCAAGATGAAGAAATTACAAAGATTTGAGGTGATGGTTATACTTCTCAGGATCTGATCATCACTTCTTGTATAAATGTTTTAAACTATCAGATTAATGTGTATTTACAATGTGTATTTATCAATGTGTATTTACAATGTACACACTGTAAAATATGTACAACCATTATATATCAATTAACAATGAGTTTGATCTGGAGGTGTGGCTGTAACTCAATGTTAGCTTGCTGTCCAAGCCCTAGGGTCCACCCCCAGCACTTCAGAAAGAGCAATTTGAGAAAAAAAAATTCTCAAAAAAATATTATACCAATAAAAAAATACTTTGATCATTGAATTCAGGATTACTTGTGTGCACACTCGTGTGTGTGCACGTGCATGCATGCATGCATGCATGTGTGTGCATCAAGACTGTAACTGTAATGTTTAGTTGTGTGAAGTCAGCATTTAAAAGCGGCTTGCTGACAGAGCTTCTTTGATTTATGTTAGGCAAATATGTGGGGTGTCTAGCATGAGGACTGTTTCATAGAATGCCTTGGAGGAAAGAGTTATTAGAAGCTTGCAAAACCTTTTCAGCAGTGGGTGCCAACCACATCAAGTTTCTGGAAATTAACAGTTGGTGATGGTAAAGGAGGAGATTTACTCTCAGAGGAGAATTCTTGAACAGTGCCGTGGCTCAGCCTGAAATCTTCATGAGCAAAGGGCTCAGAACGAGTGGCCAGAGTCAACACTATGTGGGGAGGGTTTCATCTGCCCTAATAGAAATTGGATCCAACAGCCACTCAGTTCCCTGGCTCTGAGACCAGCCACTGTCCTGGCCCAGTTCTAAAACCACCACTGTCTCTCATTTGGGGGGGGGGGGGGGGGGGGGGGGGGTCTATAGGTAGGAGTGCTTGCTCTTGTCTTTGTCTCCCGGAAGATCAGTGATAGTCAGCTCATGGTCTCTCTGTAGTTGGGGACATCCTCAGAGGACACCATACTGCCCACTGTGTTAAACTAAAGAAAAGGGCTCAGGTGGGACAGAGGGAGATGGGACACCAGGGGCCATCCTTTATTTTTGTTTTTCCCAGGAGTGTGATGAGATGCTTGGTTGTGGGATTTTAAAGATATAGAGCTCAACCACACAGCAGTTCAAGGATCCCTTTAAAAGATCTATTCTCTTTTTTTTTTTTTTTTTGAGACAGGGTTTCTCTGTGTAGCCCTGGCTGTCCTGGAACTCACTCTGTAGACCAGGCTGGCCTCAAACTCAGAAATCCACCTGCCTCTGCCTCCCAAGTGCTGGGATTAAAGGCTTGTGCCACCACTGCCCAGCAAAATGTCTATTCTATATCATCAACCTACTTGAGCTGTTCTGCTGATGGGGTACACATACCTCAGAAGAAAGTCCAGACTCTGGTTGTGGCTGTTAAAAGTTCTTCCCCTGGAGCTGAAATCTGGCTCCCTGTGACTCCTAGCCACTGGAGCTGCTTGCCCTTCAACAGCTGTGTACCTTCCTTGCTCCCGGAGGAGCCCTCACTATTTGCCCTTGGCTATCATAGATCTGCAGCCCTCTCTCCCACAGGTTTATTTACCTGGGTCTTTTCATTGTTCCTCATTTGACATTTTCCCAGCGTCCCCTAGTGAACCATGCTGCCTTTCACTTGATAAGCTCCACTTCTGTCATTGTCACCCAAGTACAACCCTCGCCTTGCTGCACAAGATGCCACAGTGATGCAGTCTGATTATCACAGATGACAGGGGGCAGATGCTAGTTAAGACAGAATTAATGTGGCTTCCGGTGTGGCTCAGTGGTGGGATACTTGACTAGCGTGCCTCAGGCCCTGAGTGCTATCTCCACCATCTTCTGCCTCCAAAGAAAAGGACTGAATTAATGCCGATGATTATTATGTCACTCTAACATGGCATAGCTCGTTGTGCATAAGGTATTTTTCTAGTTCTGTCACTCCACTTACACAGTCGTTATCTTAATGCCCACGTTTAGATGGTCAAACTAACCCTTACAGGGTTGGTTGTATTCCTGTCTCCCCTTAGGTTTCATGAATATTTGGTTGACTGGCTTTCAGTTAATTTTTATGTCATTTGCATATTTGAAATGAATAATGTTTTCTATTGCTTTCATTCACAGTTTTAATAAATGTGTGAAAATAAAACAACAAAAATAGAGAGTCCCATAGCACCTAGAGCACTTGTTAGGTTTTGGTCAACTTGATACAAGCTGGGTCATCTTAGAAGAAGGTCCCTCAATTGAGAAAATAGGTCCCTCAAATTGGCCTGTACACAAGTCTTTGGGAGCACGTTCTAGACTAGTGATATTGATGTGGGAGGGTCTAGACTAGAGACTGATGTGGGAGGGTCTAGACTAGTGATTAATGTGGGAGGGCCTAGACTAGTGACTGATGTGGGAGGGTCTAGACTAGTGACTGATGTGGGAGGGTCT